>CM049315.1:10000-610000 GCA_026874595.1 Sipunculus nudus
AAATTCTGCAAAATCGCATATTTCCTTTTTTTTCTTTTGCAAAGTCTAACTGGCTTGTAATTTCTGAACAAACCCTTCCGAAAAATTGCCTTTTCCACATTTATTTGAAAAGTTATTAGCATAATTTAAAATTTGAAAAAAAAAAAATTTTTTATGAATTTAACTTTAAATTTCGACTTTATATAAATGTATTAACGTTTCTTATTTCCACTGTTCGTTGAAACAAAGTGAGTTTCAATTATTTTGAGCGTTTGTACACTTTTAATATCGTTTCTCTAGCTTTTTAACGACTTTCAAGAATTGGCGCTCTTTTTTAAAAATAACCCTAGCTTTATATAACCCCAACGGTTACAACCCTAGTTGTAATTTTCAACTTAAGCTTAAGTTGAATGTGAACGTTATTGCCATTATGACCTCATATCTGATCTTTTAAATCGGGTTGGTCAGTCCATGTCCGTCGGGTCAAGATAAGAGATCAGTCCACCTTAAGTTGAATCTGAATATCCACTTAACCTTAAGTTGGAAAAAGGAATTTTTCAACTTAAGCTTAAGTTGAATGTTAATGTTATTGTCTTTGTCGACCCCAGATCTCAGTTTTACCTTAAGTTGAATATGAATGTCAACTTAACCTTATGTTGAATAATTAAGATAAAAATCAGATTCAACTTAATTATTCAACATAAGCCTAAGTTGACATGAATATCAACTTAAGCTTATGTTGAATACTTAAGTTGTCAACTTATTATGTTGAATAAATAAGTTGAATCTGATATTCAACTTTAGCTTATGTTGAATAATTAATGAGAATCTGCATTTCTACTAAAGAATTCGACGTAAGCTTAAGTTGAAAATCAGATTTAACTTAATCATTCAACATAAGCCTAAGTTGACATGAATATCAACTTAAGCTTATGTTGAATACTTAAGTTGTCAACTTATTATGTTGAATAAATAAGTTAAATCTGATATTCAACTTTAGCTTATGTTGAATAATTATTGAGAATCTGCATTTCTACTAAAGTATTCAACGTAAGCTTAAGTTGAAAATCAGATTGAACTTAATCATTCAACATAAGCCTAAGTAGACATGAATATCAACTTAAGCTTATGTTGAATACTTAAATTGTCAACTTCTTATGTTCCATGTCAACTTTAGTTGTCAAATTATTCTGTTGACTCTCAACTTAAGCTTATGTTGAACACTAAAATTGAATCTGAATATTATGTTGTATAATTAAATTACTTTTTTCAATGTTAAGATAAAAATGAGTTCACCTTAAGTTTAATCTGAAAATCAACTTAGCTAATGTTGAATACTTAAGTTGTCAACGTATTATGTTGAATAAATAAGTTGAATCTGATATTCAACTTTAGCTTATGTTGAATAATTAAAGAGAATTTGCATTTCAACTTAAGCATTCAACGTAAGCTTAAGTTGAAAATCAGATTCAACTTAATCATTCAACATAAGCCTAAGTAGACATGAATATCAACTTAACCTTATGTTGAATACTTAAATTGTCAACTTATTATGTTGCAAATCAACTTAAGTTGTCAATTTATTCTGTTGACTTTCAACTTAAGCTTATGTTGAATACTAAAGTTGAATCTGAATATTATCTTGAATAATTCAGTTCCCTATTTCAATGTTAAGATCAAAATGAGTTCACCTTAAGTTTGATCTGAATATCAACTTAGCTAATGTTGAATACTTAAGTTGTCAACTTATTATGTTGAATAAATAAGTTGAATCTGATATTCAACTTTAGATTATGTTGAATAATTAAAGAGAATCTGCATTTCAACTAAAATATTCGACGTAAGCTTAAGTTGAAAATCAGATTCAACTTAATCATTCAACATAAGCCTAAGTAGACATGAATTTCAACTTAAGCTTATGTTGAATACTTAAATTGTCAACTTCTTATGTTCCGTGTCAACTTTAGTTGTTAAATTATTCTGTTGACTCTCAACTTAAGCTTATGTTGAACACTAAAGTTGAATCTGAATATTATGTTGTATAATTAAATTACTTTTTTCAAAGTTAAGATGAAAATGAGTTCACCTTAAGTTTAATCTGAAAATCAACTTAGCTAATGTTGAATACTTAAGTTGTCAACTTATTATGTTGAATAAGTAAGTTGAATCTGATATTCAACTTTAGCTTATGTTGAATATTTAAGTTGAAATGCAGATTCTCTTTAATTATTCAAAATAAGGTTAAGTTGATATTTAAATTCAACTTAATTAGATGAACTTTGCTATGTGGATACCTGTCCAAGAAAGCACATAAAATAATACATAAATGTAAAGATACCGCTCCTGTTAAAAATGTTATACATATATATGTATATATGTATATATATATATGTATGTGTGTATATATACATATATATATTATAGGACCATAACACTGTAAGTTTAGGACCATAACGCTGTAAGATACAAAAAATCAGCTGGGCCAAATATAAGGAAAATCTTTATAAAGAATAGTTAAATTGATTATTCAACATAAGCTTAAGTTGAAATTCAGATTCAACTTAATTATTCAACTTATGGTTAAGTTGAAATTGAGATTCAAATTAATGAGATGAATTTAGCTATGAGCATAATAGTCCATGTAAGTTCAGATAACAAGTACATCAGGTAAATATATTGCTCTGGTTAAAAATGTAATACATGTATATGTATATATGTATATATATATGTACATATATATATATATTTACTGGTCCAAGCATGTTTATATCACTGCATATATATACAGGTGAATATATATATATATATATAAATAAATTATTTCTCTATTTTAATAATGTAAGTAACGCCGATCAGTTATTTCAGAATTAGACTATAGTCGGTATTAACGATAAGTTTTTTTCAGCATTTGAATATTGTCGTTATCACTGATAAGTTATTTCGGAATTTGATTTTATTCTGTAATAGCATTAAGATATTTCAGTATATGAATATTGTCGGTATTACCAAAAATTTATTTTGGTCTCAAATGTGAACCGTTAAATTTTTTTATGGCGACATAGTTTACTTTTACTCAAAGTCCAGGTACAATGGCTGATATCAAACATGCACTTATCTATGGACCACAACACTAAGTTTAGGACCATAACACTGTAATGATACCAAAAATCGGGTCGGACAAATACAAGGAAAATCCCTTTAAATAATAGTTAATTTCATTATTTAACATAAGCTTAAGTTGAAATTCAGATTTAACTTTATTATTCAACTTAAGTTTAAGTTGAAATTGTGATTCAACTTAATTAGATGAACTTAGCGTGATGCATAATGGTCCGTGTAAAAACATATAACAAATACTTACATGTAAAGATACCGGTCCCGTTAAAAATGTAATACATATATATATATATAATATGTATATATATATATGTGTATATATGTAATATATATATATATTTACTGGTACATATATGTTTATATCTGTGCATTTATATACATCTGAATATATATATACAAATAAGTTATTTCTCTATTTTAATAATAAGTATTGACGAACGTTTATTTCGGAAATCGATTATAGTAGGTATTATCTATAATTTTTTTCAGCATTTGAATATGGTCGGTAGTACCAAAAAGTTATTTCGGAATTTGATTATATTCGGTTTCAGCAATAACTTATTTCAGTGTTTGAATATTGTCGATATCACGGATACATTATTTGGGAATTTGATTATAGTTTGTATTAAGAACAAGTTATTTCAGTTTTTGAATATTATCAGTATTATTGATAAGTTATTTTGGTCTCAAATGAGAACCGTTCAATTTTCCAATGGCGACATAGTATACTTTTACTCAAAGTCCAGGTACAATGGCTGATATCAAAGATGCACTTATCTATGGACCATAACACTGTAAGTTTAGGACCATAACACTGTAATGATACCAAAAATCGGGTGGAACAGATATGAGGAAAATCCCAAAGAAGAGTTAATTTGATTATTCAACATAAGCTTAAGCTGAAATTGAGATACAATTTAATTATTCAACTTAAGTTTAAGTTGAAATTAAGATTCTACTTAATTATTCAACTTAAAGTTAAGTTGACTTTCAAATTCAACTTAATTAGATGAACTTAGCTATGTGGATACTGGTCCAAGACAACACATAAAATAATACATAAATGTAAAGATACTGGTACCGTTAAAAAATGTAATACATATAAAGGTATATGTGAAAATATATTTATATAAATATATATAAATATTTTTCCTGACACCAGTATGTTTATATCTGCGCATATATATATATATATGTGTGTGTGTGTGTATGTTTTTGTGTGTGTATGTCAATATATAAACATAAATTATTTCCGTATTTGAATATATGAAGTATTACTGATCAGTTATTTTAGAACTTAATCTTTGTCGGTATTATCGATAAGTTTTTTTGTCCTTTGATTATTGTCGGTATTACAGATAAGTCATTTTGTTATTTGAATATTGATAGTATTACCGATAGGTTATTTTGGCAGTTGATTATTGTCCGTGATACGGGTAAGTTAATTCATTCTGAAATAGGAACTTTTAAATCTTCCATGCTGACTTAATATAAATGTAAAGATACCAGTATCAGCTGAAGTTGAAAATAAGATTTAACTTAATTGTTCAACATAAGATTAAGTTGATAAATTAGATTCAACTTAAGTTTTCAACTTAATATTAAGTTGAATTGAGATTCAACTCAATTATTCAACATAAGGTTAAGTTGATATTCAAATTCAACTTAACTAGATGAACTATGTGGATACTGGACAAAGAAAGCACATAAAATAATACATAAATGTAAAGATACCCCTCCTGTTAAAAATTTTATACATATATATGTATGTATGTATATATATGTATGTTTATATATATATATATATATATATATTATATATATATATTATAGGACCATAACACTCTAAGTTTAGGACCATAACACTGTAAGATGCAAAAAATCAGCTGGGCCAAATACAAGGAAAATCTTTATAAAGAATAGTTAATTTAATTATTCAACATAAGCTTAAGTTGAATATCAGATTCAACTTATTTATTCAACATAATAAGTTGACAACTTAAGTATTCAACTTAACTTATGTTTAAGTTGAAATTGAGATTCAAATTAATGAGATGAATTTAGCTATGTGCATAATGAATATTAAATATAATCGGTATTACCAATAAGTGATTTTGGTCTCAAATGTGAACCGTTAAATTTTCCCATGCCGACATAGTATACTTTTACTGAAAGTTCAGGTACAATTGCTGATATCAAAGATGTACTTATCTATGGACCATAACACTGTAAGTTTAAGACAATACCACTGTAAATATACCCAATTGGGCAGAGCCAAATATAAGGAAATTCCCTTAAAAGAATAGATTATTCAACATAAGCTTAAGTTGAAATTCAGATTCAACTTAATTATTCAACTCAAGTTTAAGTTGACATTTCAAATTCAACTAAATTAGATGAACTTAGCTATGTGCATACTGGTCCCAGTAATTACATATAACAAATACATAAATGAAAAGATACCGGTCCCATTAAAATGTATTAGATATATATTATTTATATTTATCTCTACATTTCTATATATCTATATATCTCTATATATCTACATATCTATATCTCTATATATCTATCTCTACATCTCTATATCTATATATATATATATATACATATATATATTTTTATATCTCTCTATATCTCTATCTGTCTATATATCTATATCTCTCTATCTCTCTCTCTCTATATATATATATCTATATCTCTATATCTCTATCCCTCTCCCTCTGTCTCTCAATATATATATATATATATATATATATATATATCATTATTTCCATATATCTATATATAGATCTATATATATATATATCTTTATATCGATATATATATGTATATATATATGTATATCTGTTTAGCTTATATCTATATATCTTTCTAGATATCTATATATCTATATGTCTGTGAACCTATATATCTATATCTATATATCTACATATCTATATATCTATATATCTATATATCTATATATCTATATATCTATATATCTATATATCTATATATCTCTATATCTCTATATCTCTATATCTCTATATCTATATATCTATATATCTATATATCGATATATTGATATATCCGATATACCGATATATCGATATATCGATATAATGATATATCGTTATATCGATATATCGATATATCGATATATCGATATATACATCTCCGTTTCTCTTTATATCTGTCTCTCTTTCTCTATCTCTATATTTCTATCTCTATATATCTATATATCTATCTCTCTATATATCTCCTATTGGTTTACCAGAATCAGTCTGTTCAAACATACATATTTCGTGTATGAAGAAAGATTTGACATTTATTAGTAATATATCATTAAACTCTACCAGTGTCACTATAATAAAAAAAATAATAATAATTAATAGCAATTATATAGCGCTGAACTCTGATATCAGTCGTAGTGTCGAAAATTGATTTTGGTCTTAATTGTGAACCGTTTAATTTTCCCATGCCGATATAATATAGTTTTACTCAAAATCAAGGTACAATTGCTGATATCAAAGATGCACTTATCTATGTGTATTTCCTTAAGAATGATTATATGTGCTACATTTCAAATGTTATTAGCATGGGGAAGGCAGGAGTTTCAGATCTGTGTCCATCTCTCATGTTTTTCATGTTGAAAACAGGCCTTATTCATTCAAAATTATCTTTATTGGGCCAAATGTAAGCACAATGACAAAAAAAGATTAGTAAGTTTTTTCAAATTCCAGGCAATTAGTTATTTTCTGAGTACTTGAACATTGTCGGTACTGCCGATAAGTTATTCAGGTATTTGAATAATGTCGTAGTGTCGATAATTTATTTTGGTCTTGAATGTAAAAATGTTTAATTTTCCTATGCCGACACAGTACTATTTTACTCAAAATCCTGGTACAATTGCTGTTATTAAAGATGCACATATCTATGTGCATTTACTTGGGAATGATTACAGGTGATACATTTCAAATGATATATGCATGGGGAAAGCAGCATTTCCTAAACAGTGTCCGTCTCTCATGTTTTTCTTCTTAAAAACAGGTCTTTTTAATTGAAGATTATGTTTATTGGGCCAAATATAAGTAAAATGACTAAAAAAGATTAGTAATTTTGTTTAAATTCCAGGCAATAAGTTATTTTCTCAGTACTTGAACATTGTTGGTATTACCGACAAGTTATTTGGGTATTTGAATAATGTCGGTAGTGTCGATAAGATCTTTTGGTCTGAAATGTGAACCGTTAAATTTGTCCATGCTGACATAGTATACTTTTACTCAAAATTAGGTATCATTGCTGATATCAATGGGGAATGCAGCAGTTTCAAATCTATGTCCATCTCTCAGGTTTTTCATGTTGAAAACAGACCTTTTTCATTCAAGATTATGTTTATTGGGCCAAATATAAGTACAATGACTAAAAAAAGATTAGTTATTTTGGTCAAATTCCTGGCAATAAGTTATTTTCTGAGTACTTGAACATTGTCGGTATTGCCGATAAGTTATTCAGGTATTTGAATAATGTCGTAGTGTCTAAAATTTATTTTGGCCTTGAATGTGAACCGTTTAATTTTCTCATGCCGATATAATATAGTTTTACTCAAAATCAAGGTACAATTGCTGATATCAAAGATGCACTTATCTATGTGCATTTCCTTAAGAATGATTATAGGTGATACATTTCTAATGTTATTAGCATGGGGAATGCAGGAGTTTCAGATCTGTGTCCATCTCTCATTTTTTTCATGTTGAAAACAGGCCTTTTTAATTCAAGATTATGTTTATTGGGCCAAAAATAAATAAAATGGCTTCGAAAGAATAGTTATTTTGGCTAAATTCCAGGCAATAAAGCATTTTGTAAGTATTGACATTGCCGGTATTACCGACAAGTTATTTGGGTATTTGAATAATGTCGGTAGTGTCGATAAGTTCTTTTGGTCTTGAATGTGAACCGTTTAATTTCCCATGCCAACATAGTATACTTTTTCTCAAAATCAAGGTACAATTGCTGATATCAAAGATGCACTTATCTATGTGCATTTCCTTAAGAATGATTATAGGTGATACATTTCAAATGATATTAGCATATGGAATGCAGGAGTTTCAGATCTGTGTCCATCTCTCATGTTTTTCATGTTGAAAACAGGCCTTTTTCATTTAAGATTATGTTTATTGGGCCAAATATAAATAAAATGGCTTCGAAAGAATAATTATTTTGGCTAAATTCCAGGCAATAAAGCATTTTTTAGGTACTTGACATTGTCCGTATTACCGACAAGTTATTTGGGTATTTGAATAATGTCGGTAGTGACGATGAGTTCTTTTGGTCTGAAATGTGAACCGTTAAATTTGTCCATGCCGACATAGTATGACCATAACACTGTAATGATACCAAAAATCGGGTGGAACAAATATGAGGAAAATCACAAAGAAGAGTTAATTTGATTATTCAACATAAGCTTAAGCTGAAATTGAGATTCAATTTAATTATTCAACTTAAGTTTAAGTTGAAATTAAAATTCTACTTAATTATTCAACTTAAAGTTAAGTTGACTTTCAAATTCAACTTAATTAGATGAACTAAGCTATGTGGATACAGGTCAAAGACAGCACATAAAATAATACATAAATGTAAAAATACTGGTACCGTTAAAAAATGTAATACATATAAAGGCATATGAGAAAATATATTTATATATATATATAAATATTTTTACTGACACCAGTATGTTTATATCTGCGCATATATATATATATATATATATATATATATTTGTGTGTGTGTGTGTGTGTTTGTGTGTGTGTGTCAATATATAAACATAAGTTATTTCTGTATTTGAATATATGAAGTATTACTGATCAGTTATTTTAGAACTTAATCTTTGTCGGTATTATCGATAAGTTTTTTTGTCCTTTGATTATTGTCGGTATTACAGATAAGTCATTTTGTTATTTGAATATTGATAGTATTACCGATAGGTTATTTTGGCAGTTGATTATTGTCCGTGATACGGGTAAGTTATTTCATTCTGAAATAGGAACTGTTAAATTTTCCATGCTAACATAATATAAATGTAAAGATACCAGTATCAGCTGAAGTTGAAAATAAGATTTAACTTAATTGTTCAACATAAGCTTCAGTTGATAAATTAGATTCAACTTAAGTTTTCAACTTAATATTAAGTTGAATTGAGATTCAACTCAATTATTCAACCTAAGGTTAAGTTGATATTCAAATTCAACTTAACTAGATGAACTATGTGGATACTGGTCAAAGAAAGCACATAAAATAATACATAAATGTAAAAATACCGCTCCTGTTAAACATGTTATACATATATATGTATATATATGTATGTGTATATATATATATATATATATATATATATATATATTAAAGGACCATAACACTCTAAGTTTAGGACCATAACACTGTAAGATGCAAAAAATCAGCTGGGCCAAATACAAGGAAAATCTTTATAAAGAATAGTTAATTTAATTATTCAACATAAGCTTAAGTTGAATATCAGATTCAACTTATTTATTCAACATAATAAGTTGACAACTTAAGTATTCAACTTAACTTATGTTTAAGTTGAAATTGAGATTCAAATTAATGAGATGAATTTAGCTATGTGCATAATGAATATTGAATATTATCGGTATTACCGATAAGTGATTTTGGTCTCAAATGTGAACCGTTAAATTTTCCCATGCCGACATAGTATACTTTTACTGAAAGTTCAGGTACAATTGCTGATATCAAAGATGTATTTATCTATGGAACATAACACTGTAAGTTTAAGACAATACCACTGTAAATATACCCAATTGGACAGAGCCAAATATAAGGAAATTCCCTTAAAAGAATAGATTATTCAACATAAGCTTAAGTTGAAATTCAGATTCAACTTAATTATTCAACTCAAGTTTAAGTTGACATTTCAAATTCAACTTAATTAGATGAACTTAGCTATGTTCATACTGGTCCCAGTAATTACATATAACAAATACATAAATGAAAAGATACCGGTCCCGTTAAAATGTAATAAATATATATTTATATATTTATCTCTACATTTCTATATATCTATATATCTCTATATCTCTACCTCTATATATCTACATATCTATATCTTTATATATCTATCTCTACATCTCTCTCTCTATATATATATAGATCTATATATATATATATATATCTTTTTATCGATATATATATATATATATATATATATATGTATATCTGTTTAGCTTATATCTATATATCTTTCTAGATATCTATATATCTATATGTCTGTGAACCTATGTATCTATATCTATATATCTCTATATCGATATATCGATATATCTCTATATCGATATATCGATATATCGATATATCCATCTCTGTTTCTCTTTATATCTGTCTCTCTTTCTCTATCTGTATATTTCTATCTCTATATATCTATATATCTATCTCTCTATATATCTCCTATTGGTTTACCAGAAGCAGTCTGTTCAAACATACATATTTCGTGTATGAAGAAAGATTTGACATTTATTAATAATATATCATTAAACTCTACCGGTGTCACTATAATAAAAAAAATAATAATAATTAATAGCAATTATATAGCGCTGAACTCCGATATCAGACTTACATCTCTGATGCATATACACATACATAGAGAGCACAGTCACCCTCACATGTCCATCCCAGTCACACTACATTTAGATATATGAGCACACACACACACTCTCTCTGACTCTCTCTCTGTCACACACATACACAGATTATATATTACTTTATATTACAAGATTATATATTACTTTACATACGAATACACACACAGAAATATATATATATATATGTATGTAACACTGGTCGAATATTCAGTACTGGCATCAGCATGTAAAATGAATGGTTTGGAAAAGTCAGGAAAAGCTAATACAGGGGCAGAAGAACATCGTTCGAATATTTCGAAGGCTGTTTGATGTTGTTCTTCCCATATTATTTTCCAAGACTGCACCAATTGATTAACTATATCTTGGGCTAGAAACGATCCCAACTTCCGAACTGTTTTCCAGACCACGTACCGCCTCGTTTCATCAGAAAACTTGACACACTGTAACTTACGAGCTTTTTCCAATTTTACAAATGTGCTCAGACACCAAGCTTTTAGCTGATCATCTGTCTCTTAACAAAAAATGATTTCAGTTTTTTAATATTATTGGTATTATCGATAAGTTATTTTGGTCTCAAATAAGAAATGTTAAATTTTTACATGGCAACATTGTACCAGTCGCGTTAATAATGTAAATCACATATATATATATGTATGAATGGATATATATATATATAGAAATACATATATATAATATATATATATTTATATATTTACTGGTACGACGATGTTTATATCTGTGCATATATATACATGTGGATATATATTTATATATATATATATAAGTTATTTCTCCTTTTTACTAGTATTGGCCATAAGTTATTTCGTTATTTTTTATTATAGGTGGCAACAACGATAAGTTTTTTAAGTATTTGTATATTGACAGTATTACTGATAATTTATTTTGGAATTTGATTATAGTCGGTATTAACAATAAGTTATTTCAGTATTTGAATATTGTCGGTGTTATAGATAGGTTATTTTGGTCTCAAATGTGAACCGTTAAATTTACCAATGCCAATATTGTACACTTTTACTAAAAAAAATCCAGTAATAATTGCTGGTATCATAGATGCACTTATTTATGTGCATTTGTTTAAGAATATAAGTACAAATATAAGTACAATGCCTTCGATAAAAAAGGTATTTTGGTGAAATTGTAGGCAATAAGGCATTTTCTGAGTACGTAAACATTGTCAGTATTGCCAATATTAGTATATAAGTAATTTTGATCTCAAATGTGAACCGTTAAATTTTCCCATGCTACATAGTATAATTTAACTCAAAGTCCAGGTGCAATTGTTGATATCAGAGATACACTTCTCTATGGAACATAACACTGTAAGTTTAGGACCATAACACTGTTAAGATACAAAAATTAGGAAGTACAGGTTCATCAGCCAGGGGGCGCCACGTCCTAGAGTGACATATATATCTGTATATGTATATAAGTATATGTGTATGTATGTATATATGTATATATGTATATATTTATATATGGATATATGTATATATGTATATATGTATATATGTATATATGTATATATGTATATATGTATGTATGTATATATGTATATATGTATATATGTATATATGTATATATGCATATATGTATATATGTATATATGTATATATGCATATATGCATATATGTATATATGTATATATGTATATATGTATATATGTATATATGTATATATGTATAAATGTATATATGTATATATGTATAAATGTATATATTTATATGCGCATATATGCATATATGTATATATGTATATACGAAAATATGTATATATGTATAAATGTATATATGTATATATATATGTATATATGTATATTTATTTTATAGGACAATAACATTGTAAGTTTAGGACCATAACACTGTAAATATACAAAAAATCGGCAAGTACACTTTCAACAGCGAGACATGTCTGGACAATAATACCATTCACTGTTCAATACACCTTTTCAACTTAAGACCGTATTTAACCTCATACTGTTTAAATTTGTTTTTTAACACTTTATATATGCGCTTTTATTTTTCTTATATCCAGAAGGAAAGGCCGCATTACTCTGACCACGTCGACGCTTGAAAAATTGCCATTTATTTGCCATTTACCATTCAATACAGCTTTTCAACTTCAGACTGTTCAACCTTACGGGAAAAGATCCTGTTTGAAATCGTTTTTTCACATATGATATATGCGCTTTTATTTTTTTCATATCCAGAAGGAAAGTCCTCATTACTATGACCACTCTGTACGCTTGAAATGTTGCCATTTACCTCATATATAACCCAAAAAAGCTTAAGTTCATGACCATAACAATCTAAGTTTAGGACCATAACATTGTAAGTTTAGTACCATAACACTGTAAAGATACCAAAAATTACCAAGTATACGTTCAACAGCCAGGGGGCGCCACGTCCTACAGTGACATATATATATGTATATATGTATATATATGTATATATATGTATATATATTTATGTAAATATATTTATATATCTTTAATAGGACCATAACACCTCAAAGAAACAAACAAAATTGGTAAGTACACGTTCAACAGCCAGACATGTCTAGACAATATTACCATTTACCGTTCAATACAGCTTTCAACTTAAGATCGTATTCAACCTTTCAGGATAAGTTACTGTTTAAAATGTTTTTTTTTTTCAAATATGATATGCGCTTTTATTTTTCTCATATTCAGAAGGAAAGGCCGCATTATTATGACTACTTGGACGCTTGAAATATTGCCAATAATTCCCATTTACCATTCAATACAACATTTTAAAGTAAGACCGCATTTAACCTTGTGTGAAAAGGTACTGTTTAAAATTGTTTTTTTCACCTATGATATATGCGCTTTAATTTATTTCACATCCAGAAGGAAAGGCCGCATTACTATGCTAACTTGGACGCTTGAAAGGTTGCCATTTACCTAATATATATACAAAAAAAATTAAGTTTAGGACCATAACGCTCTAAGTTTAGGACCCTAAAAGTCTAAGTTTAGGACCATAACACTGTAAAAACACCAAAAATTACTAAGTACACATTCAAGAGCCAGGGGGCACCACGTCCTAGAGTGCTCTCACAAGAAATGGACAGATAAAACTTGACGTCTGAATCAACTTAGGCATAAGTTGAATAAACTTTAAAAGGTTAAGTTGACTCCTAAGTTGAAACTGAAGGACCAAATCGAAATTAAGTCGAATGTAATTTCAACCTAAAAAATGCTCGAAATTAAGTCGAAAATTACACTTGATAAGTTGAAAATAGGACCAAAATAACAAGTTTTCAACTTACCTTAAGTCTAAGACCATAGCCCTAACCCTAACCCTAACCCTAACCCTAACCCTAACCCTAAACCCTAACCCTAACCAACCTAACCCTAACCCTAACCCTAACCTAACCTAAAACCCTAAACCCTAACCTAACCCTAACCCTAACCCTAACCCTAACCCTAACCCTAACCCTAACCCTAACCCTAACCTAACCCTAACCCTAACCCTAACCTAACCCTAACCCTAACCCTAACCCTAACCCTAAACCCTAACCCTAACCCTAACCCTAACCCTAAACCTAACCCTAACCCTAACCCTAACCCTAACCCTAACCCTAACCCTAACCCTAAACCCTAACCCTAACCCTAACCCTAACCCTAACCCTAACCCTAACCCTAACCCTAACCCTAACCCTAACCCTAACCCTAACCCTAAACCCTAACCCTAACCCTAAGTAGGTCCGTCCGCTAACCGCTAAGTAATCATTGAAAAAGTTAACAAAACAATTTTTCTCGATCGATTGGCAATTGTGATAATGTTTGAGCTTTTCACCCTATCCTTCTTTTGAGGACAGAAACAGTCTTTTTTCTTCTTTATTTTTCAAAATTCAGACAATTTTGATGAGCCATTTTTTTAAAGGTAACTATTTATAAAGAAATAATAGAGGGTCTGCCCCAAACTGACCACTGGTCAGATCAGTGTTATAATGCCTAAAATTGAAAAAAATAAAATTTCTACTCCTCTGCATAGTTTAAAAGTGGGCGGAATTTTTTTCTGAATTTCTGGTCAAGACGGGGTGCCGCCTGACGCTGCTGACCCCACCTTGACCGCCAGGGTTTGACCAAATGGCTTGATACCTAGCTTTTTCAATAAGCTTTCCTAATTTCTTTATTTTTCCACTTTTCAGATCCAAACCAATGAAAATTGATGAAACTCATTAACATTGAATGTTAAGAAAAGAGAAAAAAATTTTAACTTGAAAAGTTTTAATTTTAATTGAGTTTAATTGCTTAACACTTAAGCGAGCTGTTACCACTTAACCCTCAACCTGGATTTCTAAAATCGCCTTAAAATACCCAAAAAACGCCCATATTTGGACTTTTTCTTTCACCTGTCCACTAAGTGAATCGTTCTGAACCCATTTACAGGAATTTAAATTTAAAAAATTTAATATTTAAAAAGTTTAATTTTTTAAATTTTCATATTCAAATATCTCGTATTTTACATAAAACTGCTCTTTTGTATATTTCTTTTCTGTAACGTTGTCCATCTACCTGGTTGCCCTGTTCCTGGTATGCTTGTGTTCGTTTTAAATTATTTTAAATTAAAGTAATTTGCATATTTCATTTTTTTGCATTTTCTACATATTTTGTTGGCCCTGTTGGCTCGCCGCCCGCATCGCAACGATTTGTTTTGTGACGGTTCGATCAAACTGGTCCATGTCAAATGTTTCCCACCCTTGGACGTTTGAAAATATCATTTTCCTCGTTTTTTTAAAAGCTTTTAAACAATTAAAATCATGTGAATGCCCCTAACCGCAACCCTAGGGTAAGTTAGGGTAACTTCTGCGTCTCCTATTACAGGGAATCACTCGGTTTACGCGTCAGCCCCCCAAAAATTTGAATTCCTTGATTTTTTCTTCATTGTTTAAACACGTCTCGACACTTCAGACTTTATTTGTTTTCAATTTAAAAACATAACCCTAGTTTATAAAATATAACCACTTAGCTGTTTACGTCAACACTTAGGCACAGGCGACACCTGTCGGATCTCCTCCTCTGCCTGAGCGCAGGCGCCACCGGTCGGAATTTTACTGTCAAAATGAAAAAAAACTTAAAAATGGCATATTTAAGAAACAAGCTCAATAAACCACTTAAAGGTTACACTTAAGGACAAGACTTAAAACAGGACGACAAAAATTTCAAAGTCCCTAACACTTAATAAAACCTACCATATAACCACTTAATTCTCGAGAATACTTAATAACACTTAGGATATATGGAAGGATGGAATATATAAAAAAAAATCCAAAGTCCCTAACACTTAATGAAACTTAGCATATAACCACTCAATACTCAATAACACTTAGTAATGCTTAAGAAACTTGCATGAATCCAAGTATACGGCTAAGCTTTATCTTGATAACACTTAATAAGACTTAATAACGACTCTTAACGACAACACATGCCGACACTCAACAGCACCAAGTCTTGAAAGATGGAATATGTGAAAAAACAATTGTTAAGTGTTGCTTTTTACACTTAAACATAGTGTTGTTTCTGGAGACTTAAGTTTAAGTGTTGTGTTACGTGTTAAAAATAACACTTAAGAACGCTTTACATTAAGTGGTGTTCTTAAGTGTTAGCATAAGTGTTATAGAATAACACTTACGAAATTGTTGGAGGGGCATTTTGAAAAAATTCAAGGCTGCTGTTAGATATAACACATACGCTAACACTTAAGCCCTTTATAGGTGTAGGTATGTATATATGTCTTGCCGAAATCATCTAGATAATAATGTATGGTTTTCAATGTAATGGGTGACCGGCAAGACGTGCTTTGGGAGCTTCGTCTTCGTTATTATGAAATACCTCGTAATTGTGAAATACACCGTTATTATGAAATACCTCATTAGGTGTTAAATTATTCAAATTTTGAGAGATAATTGTTTATTCTATGGGGATTTGCAAAATGGTACGGGATTGAAAGTATTTCGTTAATTGATCTGAAATTATTAAGGTCTCTTCAACAAAACTTAAAAGAAATCTGACGGCGGGTTCTCATTCTGTGAACTCAAATCGGGATTATATTAAGTGCCTGTAATCTGCTGAAATTTTGCTATTTTTCAAATCTCAATATCTAAGTCTTTAGCCTCTGAAACGGCTGGTCTCCATTTGGTGAACTTGAATCAAATGACCGCATAATTAAGTCTATTACCGTGGGAATTACTTTTGGAATAACATGGTAAAATTTACAGTGAAATGCCTACAGTTTAATTTCATCGATGCAAATAAACAGTTACTTGCCATGGTAAAACAGAGGTAAATACCATGGTATTGTATACACTATTAGAACTCAAAAGTTAAATAATTTTGCTATTTTTTAAATCACAATATCTAAGTAAGTATATAGTTTTTTTATTTGAACTCCTCTTTAGCCTCTGAAATGTTGAGGAAAATCTGACGGCTGGTCTCCATTTGCTGAACTTGAATTGGGCTACAGATTTCAATATCCCTCAAATGACCGCCCCTGGTCTGTGCAGTTTAACACTTGACCTTTTCCATTTAACACTTGGTCGTTTAAACTTCAATTTTAATTAAATTTCATTAAAAAATTGAGCTTTAGTGTACACTTATAAGCGTGATAAAATGATACAAAAAATGAAAAAAAAAGCAAACCAAAACTGCAAAAATAACACGTAAGCTTAGGTGTTGTCCTGGAGTGTTATGTTAAGTGTTATTTTTTACACTTAAGAATAACACGTAAGCTTAAGTAACATGTAAGACCACGTAGTCTAACGTGTTCTGTTAAGTGTTGTTTTTTTACACCTAAACGTAAGTGTTATTTCTTTAGAATTAAGTTTAAGTGTTGTGTTAAGTGTTAAAAAATAACACTTTAAGACGGTTAAGTAACCTTACGTGTTATTTTTCTAACACTTAATAGTAAGTGGTGTCCTAAGTGTTATTGTTTAAAACTTAAGAAAAATAACACGTAAGCTTAAATGGTAAAGAATCAGTAACACGTAAGATCACTTAGGCGTAAAGTGTTGCTTTTTACACTTAACATAACACTTAACGATAACACGTAAGTTTATGTGTTATCCTTAAGTGTTAAGTAACAACAACACGTAAGACTAAGTGTTACAGGAGCTAACGTGTTGCGGTTACATAACACTTAAGCTTAAGTTTTATTTAAGCTTAAGTGTTATGTAAAGTGTTAAAAATAAGACTTAAGCACGTTTATGTGTTATTCATTAACATTGACCTTAACACTTAGGCTAGTGTCTTGTGTTAAGTGTGTTAGAAAACAGAAATTGAAAAATTAAAAGAGGTATTTTAAGACACTAAGCGCCACCTGGTGGAGTAATAATGCCTTTAGTGGGAACTGGATGCTGTCGTTGTACCTCTATATATATTTATATATGTTATATATTTAAATATATCGGTGACATTTATTAGTATGTATATATATATATATATATATATGTAAAATAAACCGTTTTGGTCTTGTCTGACCGCGTGCAACACCTGTCAGACCTTTTCTCTGTGTGCGTATATATGAAATTTTACTTTAAATTTAAATTTCATCAGAAAATAAACTTTCGCGTACACCTATACTTTCAACAGCGACCTGTCGGTAAAACGTGATGAAATGATACAAAAAATGAAAAAAACTGTACAAACAAATGACACATTTAAGAAATCAACCCTTAAACCACTTAACGGTTAACACTTAACGCCAAGGCTTAATGATAAATTATAACACTTAAGGACGGGACGTCAGGAGATATTGGACGTTTAGTCCATGGCCCAGATAAACCGCTTCCTCATTTTGAAGACTTTTTGTGGTTTTAAAAGAAGTAAGAAGTGTTAATCCTTGGGCACACTAATTTTTCTGAAAAAATTAGACATTTTTTTCCATATATTTTAGGTACCTGAGGCATACTTTAAGATTTAAGCATATCCCGATCTCCGGCCATAAGACAAAATAAACGATCATGAGAGTGTCTTTTGCTTTATAAATTTTTTTATTTTCATTTCAATTAAAATAAATATGATCATAATTTCCAGGTGTTTCCAAACGGTCAAAAATACGCGCCGACTGTCTGGCTTTTGGCGCGGGCCAGACGGCTTTGTTACACTGTGTCTATTTCTGTCTGGCGCCCTCGGGGCACCCGGTGTGCTGGCTTGAGCCGAGAGAAATGAGGTCGCTATAACAACGACCCAGATAATATAACAGTCTTGTGTAGTAATCTTTATATCATACCATATATAATATTATAAATATAAACACTGGAAAAACATTGTACTTGAATAAATATAACCAAAAATTGGTTTAGAATAAATAAAGAATTGTTTACAGTTTACCCTTAGTAGGGGTTTCTAATTTCAAAATGTTGTAGTTTGGCAAGTCGTAAACTGGATACGAGTGATCTTGAGGACTAAATATATGTATGCATGTATCATATGCCCACGGGGTCCACAATCATTTAATAATAATATCCTTTTTAAATATATTTGAAGCAGAGAGTACCTTAATCTGAATATAAAATAGATCAATTGTAATCTTTCTTTTTTAAGTATGATCCCAGGCTTCGGCCATAAGACACAATAAACGATCATGTCTTTTGTTCATAGAGTGTCTTTTGCTTTATAATTTTTTTTATTTTCATTTCAATGTATAGGGCTCTGTTTGAAGGTTTGGGGGAGAAAAAAGTATTTGTTAGTGGAAAACGTGTCAATATTTCTGTGTTTCCTGTATATTGGGTGACACCAGAATGAAGTTTCTGTGATGAATAGTTTAGAAATGAGAGCCAAAAAGCAAATGTCTTTTATGGTGTATAGGGCTGTATGTGCAAAAAATCAAAACTCAGTGTAGGCTGGATTCTAAACCTGTAGGAGTTGGTGCAGCTTTGCTAACAAGGCAAAAAAAGGGGGTTTAATGTGAAAAAACAAATAATTTAGGGCCCAGAGAGTGTATTTCAGTGTATTAAATAATGTGTAATATAAAAAAACCCGGGCGGCTCAAAAATTACGTTAAAAGTCGGTTGGGCCAGCCGACATTTTCCCTGGCTGACAAGCGCCTTAAACCGCATACTCATACGGGGTCAACCCGGTCCACGGGTTAAAAAACAAATGTCTGAAATATTAATTTTTTTTTAATTTTGGCCTTTCAAAAGACATTTGAGCCAAAAGGAAAAATTACCTGGGTATTGAATATATATAATAAAGTATTATATCACCAATAATCTTTTTTTTTATTAAATAAAAAAATATTTTTCTTGAAAAAAAAATATTTCATATTGAATAAAATATGCTGTCTTTTTTCTGGTTCCGAACAAACAAAACACACTCGTAAAATAGCGATAAATATCATGGTAAAATACAGATGAATGCTCGGTCAAACAACAATTTAATATCATGTAAAAATACAGTTTAATAACATATAAAAATCCAGTCAATTGCATTGGTGAAAGACAGTTAAATACCATAGTAAAATAGAGTTAAATAATACCCTTAATTGCCTATTAATGACACTTGGCATATAACGAATTAATATTTGATAACACTTATTAACACTTAGCTTATAAAGACTTAATATTTGATAACACTTAATAACACTTAGCATATAACACTTAATACTTGATAACACTTAATAACACTTTGCTTTTAACACTTAAGGTTAAGTGTTATGTAGCAACAACACGTAAGCTTAAGTGTTAAGTAACAACAACACGTAAGACTAAGTGTTACAGGAGCTTAACACTTAAGCCAACAACACTTAAGCTTAAGTTTTATTTAAGCTTAAGTGTTATGTAAAGTGTTAAAAATAAGACTTAAGCACACTTAGGCTAGTGTCTTGTGTTAAGTGTTATTCTTAAGTGTTAGAAAACAGAAATTGAAAAATTAAAAGAGGTATTATTTGTTGTACCTCTATATATATTTATATATGTTATATATTTAAATATATCGGTGACATTTATTAGTATGTATATATATATATATATGTAAAATAAACCGTTTTGGTCTTGTCTGTCCGCGTGCAACACCTGTCAGACCTTTTCTCTGTGTGCGTATATATGAAATTTTACTTTAAATTTAAATTTGAATTAAATTTCATCAGAAAATAAACTTTCGCTTACACCTATACTTTCAACAACGACCTGTCGGTAAAACGTGATGAAATGATACAAAAAATGAAAAACACTGTACAAACAAATGGCACATTTAAGAAGCTTAACACTTAAGCCAACAACACTTAAGCTTAAGTTTTATTTAAGCTTAAGTGTTATGTAAAGTGTTAAAAATAAGACTTAAGCACACTTAGGCTAGTGTCTTGTGTTAAGTGTTATTCTTAAGTGTTAGAAAACAGAAATTGAAAAATTAAAAGAGGTATTATTTGTTGTACCTCTATATATATTTATATATGTTATATATTTAAATATATCGGTGACATTTATTAGTATGTATATATATATATATATGTAAAATAAACCGTCTTGTCTGTCCGCGTGCAACACCTGTCAGACCTTTTCTCTGTGTGCGTATATATGAAATTTTACTTTAAATTTAAATTTGAATTAAATTTCATCAGAAAATAAACTTTCGCGTACACCTATACTTTCAACAGCGACCTGTCGGTAAAACGTGATGAAATGATACAAAAAATGAAAAACACTGTACAAACAAATGGCACATTTAAGAAATCAGCCCTTAAACCACTTAACGGTTAACACTTAACGACAAGGCTTAACGATAAATTATAACACTTAAGGACGGGGCTTCCTCATTTTGAAGACTTTTTTACATCAATGATATATAATGTGGTTTTAAAAGAAGTAAGAAGTGTTAATCCTTGGGCACACTAATTTTTCTGAAAATTAGACATTTTTTCCATATATTTTAGGTACCCGAGGCATACTTTAAGATTTAAGCATATCCCGATCTCCAGCCATAAGACAAAATAAACGATCATGAGAGTGTCTTTTGCTTTATAAATTTTTTTATTTTCATTTCAATTAAAATGAATATGATCATAATTTCCAGGTGTTTCCAAACGGTCAAAAATACGCGCCGACTGTCTGGCTTTTGGCGCGGGCCAGACGGCTTTGTTACACTGTGTCTATTTCTGTCTGGCGCCCTCGGGGCACCCGGTGTGCTGGCTTGAGCCGAGAGAAATGAGGTCGCTATAGCAACGACCTAGATAATATAACAGTCCTGTGTAGTAATCTTTATAACTTCCTTCATCGTACCGTATATAATATTATAAATATAAACACTGGAAAAACATTGTACTTGAATAAATAGAATAAATAAAGAATTGTTTACAGTTTACCCTTAGTAGGGGTTTGTAATTTCAAAATGTTGTAGTTTGGCAAGTCGTAAACTGGATACGAGTGATCTTGAGGACTAAATATAGTATCGTATGCATGTATCATATGCCCACGGGGTCCACAATCATTTAATAATAATATCCTTTTTACATATATTTGAAGCAGAGAGTACCTTAATCTGAATATAAAATAGATCAATTGCAATCTTTCTTTTTTTAGTATGACACATGACAACATTCAATCTTTATTGGCAATAATTTAAAAATGTGAATAACACACAATATAACAGTCCTGTGTAGTAATCTTTATAACGTTCCTTCGTCATATAGTATATAATATTACAAATATAAATATTGAAAAGAAAATTAGACTTGAATAAAGATAACCGAAAATTGGTAAAAAACACAAAATTTCAGAATAAATAGAGATTTGTTTACAGTTCCTCGGAGTGTAAAAACACATGTATAACAATAATTATATCCTTGTACAAATCTTGAAACAGAAGGCATATTGATATAAAAAAATTAGCCTTCAAACAAAGGACACCTGATAACAAAAGGCGGGAATGAAAGAATAATAATAATAATAATAATAATAATAATAATAATAATAATAATAATAATAATAATAATAATAATGGTAATAATAATATTATTAATAATAACAATAAACATATAATAATAATAGTAGTACTTAACTGATGCTAAAAATAATAAAAGAGCAATGGTAATATTCATAATAATAATATTCTAGGAATATATGTGGGATCGATCACCCAAAACACCGTTCAGGTTAGGGTGTTAAGGTTTGGGTTAGAAATAAAATTCCGGACCAGACAACCACAGTGGTGTTTTAATGACTGCATATATGTTAAATGAATACAACGTTCTTATTGTGAGGCATATATGGAAAATACTACAGTTCATTATCATGTATAACATATAAATATTTAGTTAAATGCAGCGGCAAAATGAAGTGAAATAAATACAGATAAATGCCATGGTAAAATACTTTCTGCACAAGCTTTCGTTTTATTGGATTGACCGTTCAAAATCACCGAAAAACCGTCGGGAATTATGAAATAAGGTGCGATTTAAATATAATTAAAGTGTTGACCTGTTGAATATTTTTTCTTTATAAAAATTTAAATAAAGCCCCTATTATTTGTCCAACTGAATAATTTAAGTCATCAGCAGCAGCAGCTGTACACATGTTAACGCCACACGCATGTATATCTATGTATAACCTCTTCACTTTCATGGGACACCCGAGACGCTGCTGACCTCCGCCGCTTTAATGGCTGGACAGGGCTAACAAATAGCAGACCGGGCCAGGATCAAAGACTCTAGAAATTAGAAAGTATATTGCAACAGGGTCTCTTAAATAAAACTCAAAGCGCGATACTAGCTTGAATATTATTCCAAATTCCTTTTGACCAGATTTTTTACTGTAATCGGCTGAAATTTTGCTATTTTTCAAATCTAAATTTCTAAGTCTTTAGTCTCTGAAATTTTGAGAAAAATCTGACGGCTGGTCTTCATTTGGTGAACTTGAATTGGTCTATAAATTAAAATATCCCTCAAATGAACGCATAATTAAAATTTTCAGTCTAAAACTCAAGAAAATTTAATACGCCCGTTCCAAAATAAAATATATAATAATACAATAAATTATGCGAGCATTATATGCGTTATAACTGAACCAAACTCTCAGACAAAATGATAATAAATGTCACCCGCTTTTAATGTCGGAGATGCAAAAACCGATAACAGGACTTGCTACACCCTGTTTTAGTGTAGAGACCAAAGACTTGGGTGTTCATAATAGACCAAATAGGAAAAAACATTGAACTCACTGTGTACAAATGCACTTTTTTTAACGTTATTAACCACAATTCCAGAACATTTTTATAATTTTTCCACAAGCTTTCCTCGTTATTATGAAATACCCCGTTATTATGAAATACCTCGTTATTATGAATAACCTCGTTTGAATGAACAACCTCGCTATTATGCAATACCTCGTTTATATGCACAACCTCGTTTTTATGAACAACCTCGTTATTATGAACAACCTCGTTATTATGAAATACCTCGTTATCATGAAATACCTCGTTATTATGAAATACCTCTTTATTATGAAATACCTCGTTATTATGGAATACCTCTTTTTATGAAATACCTCGTTATTATGAAAAACCTCGTTATTATGAAACACCTCGTTATTATGAACAACCTCGTTATTATGAACATCCTCGTTATTATGAAACACCTCGTTTTTGTGAACAACCTCGTTAGTATGAAATACCTCGTTATAATGAAACCCCTCGTTATTATGAACAATCTCTTTATTATGAACAATCTCTTTATCATGAAAAACTCGTTATTATGAAAAACCTCGTTATTATGTACTACCTCGTTATTATGAAATACCTCGTTATTATGAAATACCTCGTTATTATGAAATGCCTCGTTATTATGAAATACCTCGTTATTATGAAATACCTCGTTTTTATGAATAACCCCGTTATTATGAAATACCTCGTTATTATGAAATACCTCGTTTTTATGAATAACCCCGTTATTATGTACTACCTCGTTATTATGAAATACCTCGTTTTTATGAACCTCGTTATTATGAAATACCTGGTTATTATGAAATAACTCGTTTTTATGAAAAACCTCGTTATTATGAAAAACCTCGTTATTATGAAATACCTCGTTTTTATGAATAACCCCGTTATTATGTATTACCTCGTTATTATGCTATACCTCGTTATTATGAAATACCTCGTTATTTTGAAATACCCCGTTATTATGAACAATCTCATTATTATGAAATACCTCGTTATTATGAAATACCTCGTTTTTATGAATAACCCCGTTTTTATGTACTACTTCGTTATTATGAAATACCTCGTTTTTATGAACCTCGTTATTATGAAATACCTGGTTATTATGAAATAACTCGTTTTTATGAACAACCTCGTTATTATGAAAGACCTCGTTATTATGAAATACCTCGTTATTATGAAATACATCACTTATTTCGTCCATGCATTAGACAGACTAAAATATGTCCCGGTTTGCCAAATCTCTTTTTTATTTACACTGCACATTGTTGTTTTCGGAAATGCTGGCAATATTTGAATTTATTTTGTCATCAGTTCAGTCGACATTTTTAAACACTCACTTAAGACACATTTATTTTTAGCACACTACAATGACTTTTAATTCTATCTTTTCCCCTGTCTTATTGGTTTTAGTTTCTGCTTCTAGGTAGATTTCTTTTATGGACTTTTTTATGTGAAGTGCTTTTGAACGTACTTAGTGTATGAATATAAATGTGGTATATAATAATAATAATAATAATAATAATAATAATAATGACGTGAACATTTAAAGAAATATTACGAAAACTGGCCGCTCACTCAATACTCTTTCTTTTACGTACAAGGTAGAACGAGACTTTTCATGTGCGTGGCCTAACTGGAGGCGAGTTCCCACGCTTTGAGGCACAGGTGTTCAGACGCGGGGCGGGGCCAAGGCATTTCGTAAGGGTGCGTGATCATTTGTAACTTTGAAAATAATCCCGCTAGCTGTTTGGTCTAAAGCGAATGGACGTCCCCATAGCAACGAAGCATGCAATACACTTGCCCTCTCTCTATATAAAGAAATCGGCTATATTCATTGATCAGGTTCTCTTTAAAATGGGCAAGTGCTCGGATCCTTCTTGCCCTGGGGGCTATAATTATTACAGGTTGAAATGTGGCCACTATTTGTGCTACCATTGTCTCATATGCCGGTATGTGCCACATTTCACTGTGGCACCAAACAACAGGCGCAGGTTGGGAGCAATATGCATTCAGTGTAAATGCTCACAGTGCCGGCATATGAGGCAATAGTAGCACCCAAAAAAAATTTAAAAAAAAAAACACAAAAACACCCCCCCAAAAAAATAAAAAAACACAAAAAACACCAAAAAAATTGTGTGTGCAAATTTTAACACACACATAAATATTAGTCTGTATTTCTATCTATGTGTAACATATCGTAAGCGTGTCATATTTTTAATATCTTGGTGCCGGCATTGTCAATCAGATATGGTCTTATTGTAACAGTAGGTGTGTCATGTTTATTCCTTTTCATCCGGTACAAATATCTTGAGCGAGAAACTTTTAGCCTTTCTTTTTTTTTATCAGGTTTTAAGATATTAGGTTGAAGGTTAGGTTTTAGGTTATGTTTTAAGTTTAATTCTTTATGTTTTTAGATTTCAGGTTTCAGATACGGTTTTAGGTTTCATGCATGTTAACCATTTCCTTTTTTTCAATGTCATATATTGTTTGTCTTTTTTATCCCGAACAAATATCTTGAGCTGGGCATTACACAAAATATTTTCTGAGGATGTGTCTTTTTTAATTTCTTAGTGCCCGGACGCATCTCATTTTTTAAAATATTGGTCTTTGTTATCAAACTATTTAATATTTATGATTCGGTTCAAACATCTTTAGCAATGCATTGTTGCCCAATATTATCTGTAGACGTATCGTTTTAATATCTTGGTCCGTCAATCTGTTTCCAATTTGATTTTACCATAAAGATTGGATTGTATGTGCGGTTTTCTAATTATAAAATTGTTTATCCTTGTTCTGTTTGTTATTTTTATCCGGATCAAATATCTTGAGAGATAAATTTTTGCTCTGTAGGCGTGTCTTTTTCAATATCTCGGTGCCGCAGTCTAGTTGGGATATGGTTTGATTGTAAAGATTGGCCGCTGTGCGCGCTTTAATAATTATAAAAATATCCCTACTTTCTACGCGGCTTTTATATAGAACTGTCAAGAATATTCTGTCCTCTTTGTTTCTTTTTATACTGAATAAATATCTTGAGCGATGAATTTTTCCCCAATATTTTCTGTAGGCGTGTCGTTTTTAATTTCTCTATGACGGCGGCCTGGTTGCGATATTGTTTTATTGTACAGATTGGCCTCTGTGTGCGTTTTAATAATTAAAGAAATATCAATGCTTTCTACGCGGTTTTTATATAGACAGGTGAGGAATTTTCTGTCCTCTCTGTTCCTTTTTATGCCGATTAAATATCTCGAGCGATGGATTTTTTTTCGTAGGCATGTCGCTTTTAATTTCTTGGAGCCGGCGGTCTGGTTGCAATATGGTTTTATTGTAAAGATTGGCGTCTGTGTGCGTTTTAATAATTAAAGAAATATCCAAGCTTTCTACGCGGTTTTTATAAAGACCTGTGAGGAATTTTCTGACCTCTCTGTTCCTTTTCATGACGAATAAATATGTCGAGCGATGGATTTTTACCGAATGTCGCTTTTAATTTCTTGGCTCCGGCAGTATAATGTCAAAAGAGCAAACGTTCACGAATGTATACATTTATTCACAATATATATATATATTAGAAGAATACCCGATGGATTATAACAGTATACTAAGTGGGCACACACCGACGGCACACTACTTTCCAATCATAAAGTATTAAATAACAGGATACGAGTTATAAACCGTATATTTTTATATTTCACAGTTGTGGAAGGGTTGATACTTGATAACAAATTGGTGGACTTTTTACATGCCGCCAGGGGGAACCTCGGCTTAGACCTACCGATTTTGAAACAAAAAATTTCTTTATCAAACGAGTCGCATCGTCAGGCTAATATTTATTTTTCTTTCGCCGAATCTCAGCAGCACAGGAGACTGGATATTAACATTACCGTTTTATATTGCAATAACTGTACAAAAAGACCAGATCGGGGTTTGGGAAAAGTTGTGAACAGTCAGAGTTCTAACCATTCCTCAGATGTAACGGCTTGGCGGCACAGTGGAATTGTCTGGGCCGCCGCGCCACATTTTGTCTCGTTATTGAAACATGGGTCTGGGTTCAAATCCACGGCAGGGAATGTTTTTTTTTCATTATTTTTCCCAATCTTTTAAATCTTAAAAGAAACGTTTTAAAGGTATGTATATTATTTCAAATTTCATGACGGTTAGTGGTAATTTGTGAATGGTGAGAAAATCGCTGCTAATGGGACAGATGGCCAACCCGACTCAATTTGATTAAATGTAATAATTACCTTTCCTGAAAAATAATAGGCCCAAATCAATAATGTTTTTTCACAGGTCAGCCTTAGACCAAAGAATACCAAATGATATTAACACCTACATTTATACATACATACATATATTGATTTATACATATATACATACGTATAGACATGCAAACGCACATGTATGCTTAGATTACATACATACATGTGTTTAGATATGTATATCTGTAAGGAGGTATATCACTTGTGTGAATGTAAGAATAACTTCAAACGTCTTCAGAAAAAAACAACTTGAATGCTAGAGCCGTCTAACGCAAACGAAACATGTACAATTATTTATTAATGGAAATTTACGTTAATTCTTTAATTTTCTTCACAGACACCGCCTTTATGACCTTTTCAACATATCACTTTCAAGGGTGAAACGTTTTGAGGTCGAGGTATAGACAGGATGTTTTAGCTTACGTCCTCTTTTCTAATTTGATTTATCCAAATCTAGAAAACTGTAGAAACAAATGGCGTATTTAAGAAATCAGCGCTTAAACCACTTAAAGAATAACACTTAACATAACACTTAATAACACTTAGCAACACTTTACTTTTCTGTATAACACTTAGGAACAGGCGACACCTGGAGGACTAGTTCTGCCTTCAGTATAAAGTCCCTTCTTTGAGATGCATATATATACATATATATATATACATATAATATATATACAAAGACATATATATTATTAATTAATTATGCAGATAACATATGTGTATATATTTAAATATATATATGTGTATATATATATTTATGTGTGCCTTCTTGATAACACTTAATAACACTTAGCATATAACACTTAATACTTGATAACACTTAATAACACTTTGCTTTTAACACTTAAGGTTAAGTGTTATGTAGCAACAACACGTAAGCTTAAGTGTTAAGTAACAACAACACGTAAGACTAAGTGTTACAGGAGCTTAACACTTAAGCCAACAACACTTAAGCTTAAGTTTTATTTAAGCTTAAGTGTTATGTAAAGTGTTAAAAATAAGACTTAAGCACACTTAGGCTAGTGTCTTGTGTTAAGTGTTATTCTTAAGTGTTAGAAAACAGAAATTGAAAAATTAAAAGAGGTATTATTTGTTGTACCTCTATATATATTTATATATGTTATATATTTAAATATATCGGTGACATTTATTAGTATGTATATATATATATATGTAAAATAAACCGTCTTGTCTGTCCGCGTGCAACACCTGTCAGACCTTTTCTCTGTGTGCGTATATATGAAATTTTACTTTAAATTTAAATTTGAATTAAATTTCATCAGAAAATAAACTTTCGCGTACACCTATACTTTCAACAGCGACCTGTCGGTAAAACGTGATGAAATGATACAAAAAATGAAAAACACTGTACAAACAAATGGCACATTTAAGAAATCAGCCCTTAAACCACTTAACGGTTAACACTTAACGACAAGGCTTAACGATAAATTATAACACTTAAGGACGGGGCTTCCTCATTTTGAAGACTTTTTTACATCAATGATATATAATGTGGTTTTAAAAGAAGTAAGAAGTGTTAATCCTTGGGCACACTAATTTTTCTGAAAATTAGACATTTTTTCACATATATATTAGGTACCCGAGGCATACTTTAAGATTTAAGCATATCCCGATCTCCATCCATAAGACAAAATAAACGATCATGTCTTTTTTTGCTTTATAAATTTTTTTATTTTCATTTCAATTAAAATAAATATGATCATAATTTCCAGGTGTTTCCAAACGGTCAAAAATATGCGCCGACTGTCTGGCTTTTGGCGCGGGCCAGACGGCTTTGTTACACTGTGTCTATTTCTGTCTGGGCCCTCGGGGCACCCGGTGTGCTGGCTTGAGCCGAGAGAAATGAGGTCGCTATAGCAACGACCTAGATAATATAACAGTCCTGTGTAGTAATCTTTATAACTTCCTTCATCATACCGTATATATTATAAATATAAACACTGGAAAAACATTTTACTTGAATAAATATAACCAAAAATTGGTTAAAAATACAAACCTTTAGAATAAATAAAGAATTGTTGTCACCCGTTATGTTATGTTTTTTGGGTTAGAAAAGGTGGCTTGGCGGGATGTCGCATTACCTAACTTTGACATGTATTATTGTATTAAAAAATGGTCTCAGACGTAAATTATCCTTCCCTTTTTGTTAATCTACATGAAACAATAGTAATTGACAATCATATGAATGTGGTGCGCAAACTCAGAAATGGTTATTGTCCATGCCGCCGGGGGGCATCCTTGGCTTAGGCCTACCCTTCTAAAAAATTTCAGACTTGTGTTTGTTTTCATTCACTGAATCTCATTGGCATTCGACACAGGGAATAAAGATCACACCACGGCAGGTCGGGGCTGGTGAAAAATTGTCAACATTAAGAGTTATATAGGAGGTTGGGGGTTCGAATCCGCGGCGGGGAATGGTTTACTTTTTTTCCTTTTTTTCCACCTTTTTATATTTAAAATACTGCGTTTACGTTATGTATATTATTTCATAATTCCTGGCGGTTTCTTGGTAATTTATGAATGGTAAATCAATTAATGAGGCCAATTAGATGAAAGGTGTGCGAGCTAAGAAACAGTTACTGTTCCTGCCACCAGGGGGCGACCCAGGCTTATGGGCCAGAAGACCGGCTGGACCCATTTGGTGATAATAACGGGTCCAAATGAAAGGGATTTTAACAGATCAACAACCCTGGGTCCAACCCCGTTAAAACGATCGACCTGGTTATAATGTCCAACCTCGTTAAAATGATCAACCTGGTTAAAATGAACAATGTGGTTAAAATGAACAACATGGTTAGAATGAACAACCTCGTTTTAATGTCCAACCTCGTTATAATGTACAACCTCGTTATACTGTTCAAGTTTTGCCGTGCTTGAACCAACGTACGCAAACTCGTAGGCAAATATATATATATATATATATATGTATATAATATATATGTACTATAAAAGAATATTGAGGCCAGTCAGGCAAAATAGTTAATGTTCCTGCCACCAGAGGGCGACCTAGGCTTATCAGCTTGTGTCCAAATGAACGGGATTTTAACAGATAACCCTTGTGTTTGTCGGACTAGTATCTCTCTCCATATATATATATATATACATATGTATAGTTATATACTCCTGTGTAGTTTTACATTAAATTTTAATTAAAATTTGGTCAAGGTGGGCCAAAAAGCCAGGATCCAAGTATACAAACAGCATTGTAACATTTATTGTTTTTTTAATTAATTATTAATTATTTATGTCTTTTGGAAACACACATCCTGTTGAAAAAAGACCTTTTTTGAATAGCGTGATTGATTTTTTAAAGAGTTTGTGTTAAGTGTTATCTACTAACCCTTAGGTAGGTTAACAGTGAACTGTAGAAAAAGCCGGTTATTTCCAAAAGTTTTCAAATTAAATTTTCAAAACTTGTGTCCCACGGCCCAGTTTACTGCTTCTCGTCATATTATGCCGTTATATATATAAATATATATATATATATATATACATAAATATATATATATATATATATATTCACACCCACATAACTACTCATGTAAGAACAAATTCACGTTGAAACGCAGCGACCCCTGGCGGACAGATGGTAATCGAAAGTCGATACGCTGGTCAATAAGTGGTATTCTAACCCTTAGGTAGGTTAACAGGGAAATTTAGAAAAAATCGTTTATTTTCAAAAGTTTTCAATTTAATTTTTCAAAACTTGTGTCCCACGGTCCAGTTTACTGTTTCTCGTCATATTATGCCGTTATATATATAAATATATATATATATACATAAATATATATATATATATATTCACACCCACATAACTACTCATGTAAGAACAAATTCACGTTGAAACGCAGCGACCCCTGGCGGACAGATGGTAATCGAAAGTCGATACGCTGGTCAATAAGTGGTATTCTAACCCTTAGGTAGGTTAACAGGGAAATTTAGAAAAAATCGTTTATTTTCAAAAGTTTTCAATTTAATTTTTCAAAACTTGTGTCCCACGGTCCAGTTTACTGCTTCTCGTCAAATTATGACGTTTTTTGGTCAAGGTTGCCCAAAAAGCCAGGATTTTGCGGAGTTTTTAAAAATTAATTTTTTTTAATTTAATTTTCAAAATCTGTCCAAGTGTACAAAAAGTTTACAGTATATCTGTTTAGTATTTTAAATTTTTAATTCAACTATACTTTCAGTCGCGCCCCCTGCCGTTAAGTGTTGGGTAACGCCTTAACCTGTGGTCAGTGGAACCGGTCAGCCGCGTGTGGGCGAACCCTCTGTCTCCCCTACGTTTTGGAGCCTAAGTAAACCAGGGGGTTTGCCCACTCTCCCTCTCCCTCTCCGCCCACAATGGCCGCCGGCTGACCGTATGGGGGCGGCCATCTCTACCGTAAAGCCTTTATTTCAATCGGCCTTGACCGGTCAGATGGGGTCAAACTTTTATAAATTCTGTTAAAATTCAAATTTTCCATAAAAATGTGCGCTTTTATTTTTTTGGGGTCAAGAATTGTCCACTGCACCTAACCCTGTACACTGTAGCCTCGCTAATGACCTCTGGTCATTGTGATTGACCAATATATGTTTTTGACTTAGCCAACACCTAAGCAGAAGTGTCCTAACCCTGGAATTTAGTGCCAGCGATGGCCGCAGTGGTCAATGGGGGGCGCCACCTTCCGGTATCATTTTGCCCCGAAAAATTTAAAATTTGTTAAGTAAATTTAAGTAAGTCAACTTAATCGGCTGCTTAAGCAGTAAGTCATTTGAGTTATATCCTGTGTAAGTGTTGAAAATTTTGCTTAAGCAGTGTGATAACCCAGGGTTAGTATAGGGGTGTTTCGTGGTTAGCGTTTTAACACGTTAGTCTAAGTGTCGCATACTTAAGCAAGTCACTTAAGACAAAAACCCACTTAAGGCTCCCCTAAGTCTTGTTAAGTTGTGTCTAAGTGGTGACTAACGTCCGGTACCTAACCCTAACCCTAACCCTAACCCTAACCCTAACCCTAACCCTAACCCTAACCCTAACCCTAACCCTAACCCTAACCCTAACCCTAACCCTAACCTAACCCTAAGTTTAGGGTTAGTTTAGGGTTTAATTGCTTATTATTTATTGCTAATTTAGAGTTTAATTGCTTAACACTTAAGCGAGCTGTTACCACTTAACCCTCAACCTGGATTTCTAAAATCGCCTTAAAATACCCAATAAACGCCCATATTTGGACTTTTTCTTTCACCTGTCCACTAAGTGAATCGTTCTGAACCCATTTACAGGAATTTAAATTTAAAAAATTTAATATTTAAAAAGTTTAATTTTTAAATTTTCATATTCAAATATCTCGTATTTTGCATAAAACTGCTCTTTTGTATATTTCTTTTCTGTAACGTTGTCCATCTACCTGGTTGCCCTGTTCCTGGTATGCTTGTGTTCGTTTTAAATTATTTTAAATTAAAGTAATTTGCATATTTCATTTTTTTGCATTTTCTACATATTTTGTTGGCCCTGTTGGCTCGCCGCCCGCATCGCAACGATTTGTTTTGTGACGGTTCGATCAAACTGGTCCATGTCAAATGTTTTCCACCCTTGGACGTTTGAAAATATCATTTGCCTCGTTTTTTTAAAAGCTTTTAAACAATTAAAATCATGTGAATGCCCCTAACCGCAACCCTAGGGTAAGTTAGGGTAACTTCTGCGTCTCCTATTACAGGGAATCACTCGGTTTACGCGTCAGCCCCCCAAAAATTTGAATTCCTTGATTTTTTCTTCATTGTTTAAACACGTCTCGACACTTCAGACTTTATTTGTTTTCAATTTAAAAACATAACCCTAGTTTATAAAATATAACCACTTAGCTGTTTACGTCAACACTTAGGCACAGGCGACACCTGTCGGATCTCCTCCTCTGCCTGAGCGCAGGCGCCACCGGTCGGAATTTTACTGTCAAAATGAAAAAAAAACTTAAAAATGGCATATTTAAGAAACAAGCTCAATAAACCACTTAAAGGTTACACTTAAGGACAAGACTTAAAACAGGACGACAAAAATTTCAAAGTCCCTAACACTTAATAAAACCTACCATATAACCACTTAATTCTCGAGAAGACTTAATAACACTTAGGATATATGGAAGGATGGAATATATAAAAAAAAATCCAAAATCCCTAACACTTAATGAAACTTAGCATATAACCACTCAATACTCAATAACACTTAGTAATGCTTAAGAAACTTGCATGAATCCAAGTATACGGCTAAGCTTTATCTTGATAACACTTAATAAGACTTAATAACGACTCTTAACGACAACACATGCCGACACTCAACAGCACCAAGTCTTGAAAGATGGAATATGTGAAAAAACAATTGTTAAGTGTTGCTTTTTACACTTAAACATAGTGTTGTTTCTGGAGACTTAAGTTTAAGTGTTGTGTTACGTGTTAAAAATAACACTTAAGAACGCTTTACATTAAGTGGTGTTCTTAAGTGTTAGCATAAGTGTTATAGAATAACACTTACGAAATTGTTGGAGGGGCATTTTGAAAAAATTCAAGGCTGCTGTTAGATATAACACATACGCTAACACTTAAGCCCTTTATAGGTGTAGGTATGTATATATGTCTTGCCGAAATCATCTAGATAATAATGTATGGTTTTCAATGTAATGGGTGACCGGCAAGACGTGCTTTGGGAGCTTCATCTTCGTTATTATGAAATACCTCGTAATTGTGAAATACACCGTTATTATGAAATACCTCATTAGGTGTTTAATTATTCAAATTTTGAGAGATAATTGTTTATTCTATGGGGATTTGCAAAATGGTACGGGATTGAAAGTATTTCGTTAATTGATCTGAAATTATTAAGGTCTCTTCAACAAAACTTAAAAGAAATCTGACGGCGGGTTCTCATTCTGTGAACTCAAATCGGGATTATATTAAGTGCCTGTAATCTGCTGAAATTTTGCTATTTTTCAAATCTCAATATCTAAGTCTTTAGCCTCTGAAACGGCTGGTCTCCATTTGGTGAACTTGAATCAAATGACCGCATAATTAAGTCTGTTACCGTGGGAATTACTTTTGGAATAACATGGTAAAATTTACAGTGAAATGCCTACAGTTTAATTTCATCGATGCAAATAAACAGTTACTTGCCATGGTAAAACAGAGGTAAATACCATGGTATTGTATACACTATTAGAACTCAAAAGTTAAATAATTTTGCTATTTTTTAAATCACAATATCTAAGTAAGTATATAGTTTTTTTATTTGAACTCCTCTTTAGCCTCTGAAATGTTGAGGAAAATCTGACGGCTGGTCTCCATTTGCTGAACTTGAATTGGGCTACAAATTTCAATATCCCTCAAATGACCGCCCCTGGTCTGTGCAATTTAACACTTGACCTTTTCCATTTAACACTTGGTCGTTTAAACTTCAATTTTAATTAAATTTCATAAAAAAATTGAGCTTTAGTGTACACTTATAAGCGTGATAAAATGATACAAAAAATGAAAAAAAAAGCAAACCAAAACTGCAAAAATAACACGTAAGCTTAGGTGTTGTCCTGGAGTGTTATGTTAAGTGTTATTTTTTACACTTAAGAATAACACGTAAGCTTAAGTAACACGTAAGATCACTTAGTCTAACGTGTTCTGTTAAGTGTTGTTTTTTTACACCTAAACGTAAGTGTTATTTCTTTAGAATTAAGTTTAAGTGTTGTGTTAAGTGTTAAAAAATAACACTTTAAGACGATTAAGTAACCTTACGTGTTATTTTTCTAACACTTAATAGTAAGTGGTGTCCTAAGTGTTATTGTTTAAAACTTAAGAAAAATAACACGTAAGCTTAAATGGTAAAGAATCAGTAACACGTAAGATCACTTAGGCGTAAAGTGTTGCTTTTTACACTTAACATAACACTTAACGATAACACGTAAGTTTATGTGTTATCCTTAAGTGTTAAGTAACAACAACACGTAAGACTAAGTGTTACAGGAGCTAACGTGTTGCGGTTACATAACACTTAAGCTTAAGTTTTATTTAAGCTTAAGTGTTATGTAAAGTGTTAAAAATAAGACTTAAGCACGTTTATGTGTTATTCATTAACATTGACCTTAACACTTAGGCTAGTGTCTTGTGTTAAGTGTGTTAGAAAACAGAAATTGAAAAATTAAAAGAGGTATTTTAAGACACTAAGCGCCACCTGGTGGAGTAATAATGCCTTTAGTGGGAACTGGATGCTGTCGTTGTACCTCTATATATATTTATATATGTTATATATTTAAATATATCGGTGACATTTATTAGTATGTATATATATATATATATATATATGTAAAATAAACCGTTTTGGTCTTGTCTGACCGCGCGCAACACCTGTCAGACCTTTTCTCTGTGTGCGTATATATGAAATTTTACTTTAAATTTAAATTTCATCAGAAAATAAACTTTCGCGTACACCTATACTTTCAACAGCGACCTGTCGGTAAAACGTGATGAAATGATACAAAAAATGAAAAAAACTGTACAAACAAATGACACATTTAAGAAATCAACCCTTAAACCACTTAACGGTTAACACTTAACGACAAGGCTTAATGATAAATTATAACACTTAAGGACGGGACGTCAGGAGATATTGGACGTTTAGTCCATGGCCCAGATAAACCGCTTCCTCATTTTGAAGACTTTTTGTGGTTTTAAAAGAAGTAAGAAGTGTTAATCCTTGGGCACACTAATTTTTCTGAAAAAATTAGACATTTTTTTCCATATATTTTAGGTACCTGAGGCATACTTTAAGATTTAAGCATATCCCGATCTCCGGCCATAAGACAAAATAAACGATCATGAGAGTGTCTTTTGCTTTATAAATTTTTTTATTTTCATTTCAATTAAAATAAATATGATCATAATTTCCAGGTGTTTCCAAACGGTCAAAAATACGCGCCTACTGTCTGGCTTTTTGCGCGGGCCAGACGGCTTTGTTACACTGTGTCTATTTCTGTCTGGCGCCCTCTGGGCACCCGGTGTGCTGGCTTGAGCTGAGAGAAATGAGGTCGCTATAACAACGACCCAGATAATATAACAGTCCTGTGTAGTAATCTTTATATCATACCATATATAATATTATAAATATAAACACTGGAAAAACATTGTACTTGAATAAATATAACCAAAAATTGGTTTAGAATAAATAAAGAATTGTTTACAGTTTACCCTTAGTAGGGGTTTGTAATTTCAAAATGTTGTAGTTTGGCAAGTCGTAAACTGGATACGAGTGATCTTGAGGACTAAATATATGTATGCATGTATCATATGCCCACGGGGTCCACAATCATTTAATAATAATATCCTTTTTACATATATTTGAAGCAGAGAGTACCTTAATCTGAATATAAAATAGATCAATTGTAATCTTTCTTTTTTAAGTATGATCCCAGGCTTCGGCCATAAGACACAATAAACGATCATGTCTTTTGTTCATAGAGTGTCTTTTGCTTTATAATTTTTTTTATTTTCATTTCAATGTATAGGGCTCTGTTTGAAGGTTTCAATATCCCTCAAATGACCGCCCCTGGTCTGTGCAATTTAACACTTGACCTTTTCCATTTAACACTTGGTCGTTTAAACTTCAATTTTAATTAAATTTCATAAAAAAATTGAGCTTTAGTGTACACTTATAAGCGTGATAAAATGATACAAAAAATGAAAAAAAAAGCAAACCAAAACTGCAAAAATAACACGTAAGCTTAGGTGTTGTCCTGGAGTGTTATGTTAAGTGTTATTTTTTACACTTAAGAATAACACGTAAGCTTAAGTAACACGTAAGACCACTTAGTCTAACGTGTTCTGTTAAGTGTTGTTTTTTTACACCTAAACGTAAGTGTTATTTCTTTAGAATTAAGTTTAAGTGTTGTGTTAAGTGTTAAAAAATAACACTTTAAGACGATTAAGTAACCTTACGTGTTATTTTTCTAACACTTAATAGTAAGTGGTGTCCTAAGTGTTATTGTTTAAAACTTAAGAAAAATAACACGTAAGCTTAAATGGTAAAGAATCAGTAACACGTAAGATCACTTAGGCGTAAAGTGTTGCTTTTTACACTTAACATAACACTTAACGATAACACGTAAGTTTATGTGTTATCCTTAAGTGTTAAGTAACAACAACACGTAAGACTAAGTGTTACAGGAGCTAACGTGTTGCGGTTACATAACACTTAAGCTTAAGTTTTATTTAAGCTTAAGTGTTATGTAAAGTGTTAAAAATAAGACTTAAGCACGTTTATGTGTTATTCATTAACATTGACCTTAACACTTAGGCTAGTGTCTTGTGTTAAGTGTGTTAGAAAACAGAAATTGAAAAATTAAAAGAGGTATTTTAAGACACTAAGCGCCACCTGGTGGAGTAATAATGCCTTTAGTGGGAACTGGATGCTGTCGTTGTACCTCTATATATATTTATATATGTTATATATTTAAATATATCGGTGACATTTATTAGTATGTATATATATATATATATATGTAAAATAAACCGTTTTGGTCTTGTCTGACCGCGTGCAACACCTGTCAGACCTTTTCTCTGTGTGCGTATATATGAAATTTTACTTTAAATTTAAATTTCATCAGAAAATAAACTTTCGCGTACACCTATACTTTCAACAGCGACCTGTCGGTAAAACGTGATGAAATGATACAAAAAATGAAAAAAACTGTACAAACAAATGACACATTTAAGAAATCAACCCTTAAACCACTTAACGGTTAACACTTAACGACAAGGCTTAATGATAAATTATAACACTTAAGGACGGGACGTCAGGAGATATTGGACGTTTAGTCCGCGGCCCAGATAAACCGCTTCCTCATTTTGAAGACTTTTTGTGGTTTTAAAAGAAGTAAGAAGTGTTAATCCTTGGGCACACTAATTTTTCTGAAAAAATTAGACATTTTTTTCCATATATTTTAGGTACCTGAGGCATACTTTAAGATTTAAGCATATCCCGATCTCCGGCCATAAGACAAAATAAACGATCATGAGAGTGTCTTTTGCTTTATAAATTTTTTTATTTTCATTTCAATTAAAATAAATAAAAAAATATTTTTCTTGAAAAAAAAATATTTCATATTGAATAAAATATGCTGTCTTTTTTCTGGTTCCGAACAAACAAAACACACTCGTAAAATAGCGATAAATATCATGGTAAAATACAGATGAATGCTCGGTCAAACAACAATTTAATATCATGTAAAAATACAGTTTAATAACATATAAAAATCCAGTCAATTGCATTGGTGAAAGACAGTTAAATACCATAGTAAAATAGAGTTAAATAATACCCTTAATTGCCTATTAATGACACTTGGCATATAACGAATTAATATTTGATAACACTTATTAACACTTAGCTTATAAAGACTTAATATTTGATAACACTTAATAACACTTAGCATATAACACTTAATACTTGATAACACTTAATAACACTTTGCTTTTAACACTTAAGGTTAAGTGTTATGTAGCAACAACACGTAAGCTTAAGTGTTAAGTAACAACAACACGTAAGACTAAGTGTTACAGGAGCTTAACACTTAAGCCGACAACACTTAAGCTTAAGTTTTATTTAAGCTTAAGTGTTATGTAAAGTGTTAAAAATAAGACTTAAGCACACTTAGGCTAGTGTCTTGTGTTAAGTGTTATTCTTAAGTGTTAGAAAACAGAAATTGAAAAATTAAAAGAGGTATTATTTGTTGTACCTCTATATATATTTATATATGTTATATATTTAAATATATCGGTGACATTTATTAGTGTGTATATATATATATATATGTAAAATAAACCGTCTTGTCTGTCCGCGTGCAACACCTGTCAGACCTTTTCTCTGTGTGCGTATATATGAAATTTTACTTTAAATTTAAATTTGAATTAAATTTCATCAGAAAATAAACTTTCGCGTACACCTATACTTTCAACAGCGACCTGTCGGTAAAACGTGATAAAATGATACAAAAAATGAAAAACACTGTACAAACAAATGGCACATTTAAGAAATCAGCCCTTAAACCACTTAACGGTTAACACTTAACGACAAGGTTAACACTTAAGCCAACAACACTTAAGCTTAAGTTTTATTTAAGCTTAAGTGTTATGTAAAGTGTTAAAAATAAGACTTAAGCACACTTAGGCTAGTGTCTTGTGTTAAGTGTTATTCTTAAGTGTTAGAAAACAGAAATTGAAAAATTAAAAGAGGTATTATTTGTTGTACCTCTATATATATTTATATATGTTATATATTTAAATATATCGGTGACATTTATTAGTATGTATATATATATATATATATGTAAAATAAACCGTCTTGTCTGTCCGCGTGCAACACCTGTCAGACCTTTTCTCTGTGTGCGTATATATGAAATTTTACTTTAAATTTAAATTTGAATTAAATTTCATCAGAAAATAAACTTTCGCGTACACCTATACTTTCAACAGCGACCTGTCGGTAAAACGTGATGAAATGATACAAAAAATGAAAAACACTGTACAAACAAATGGCACATTTAAGAAATCAGCCCTTAAACCACTTAACGGTTAACACTTAACGACAAGGCTTAACGATAAATTATAACACTTAAGGACGGGGCTTCCTCATTTTGAAGACTTTTTTACATCAATGATATATAATGTGGTTTTAAAAGAAGTAAGAAGTGTTAATCCTTGGGCACACTAATTTTTCTGAAAATTAGACATTTTTTCCATATATTTTAGGTACCCGAGGCATACTTTAAGATTTAAGCATATCCCGATCTCCAGCCATAAGACAAAATAAACGATCATGAGAGTGTCTTTTGCTTTATAAATTTTTTTATTTTCATTTCAATTAAAATGAATATGATCATAATTTCCAGGTGTTTCCAAACGGTCAAAAATACGCGCCGACTGTCTGGCTTTTGGCGCGGGCCAGACGGCTCTGTTACACTGTGTCTATTTCTGTCTGGCGCCCTCGGGGCACCCGGTGTGCTGGCTTGAGCCGAGAGAAATGAGGTCGCTATAGCAACGACCTAGATAATATAACAGTCCTGTGTAGTAATGTTTATAACTTCCTTCATCATACCGTATATAATATTATAAATATAAACACTGGAAAAACATTGTACTTGAATAAATAGAATAAATAAAGAATTGTTTACAGTTTACCCTTAGTAGGGGTTTGTAATTTCAAAATGTTGTAGTTTGGCAAGTCGTAAACTGGATACGAGTGATCTTGAGGACTAAATATAGTATCGTATGCATGTATCATATGCCCACGGGGTCCACAATCATTTAATAATAATATCCTTTTTACATATATTTGAAGCAGAGAGTACCTTAATCTGAATATAAAATAGATCAATTGTAATCTTTCTTTTTTTAGTATGACACATGACAACATTCAATCTTTATTGGCAATAATTTAAAAATGTGAATAACACACAATATAACAGTCCTGTGTAGTAATCTTTATAACGTTCCTTCGTCATATAGTATATAATATTACAAATATAAATATTGAAAAGAAAATTAGACTTGAATAAAGATAACCGAAAATTGGTAAAAAACACAAAATTTCAGAATAAATAGAGATTTGTTTACAGTTCCTCGGAGTGTAAAAACACATGTATAACAATAATTATATCCTTGTACAAATCTTGAAACAGAAGGCATATTGATATAAAAAAATTAGCCTTCAAACAAAGGACACCTGATAACAAAAGGCGGGAATGAAAGAATAATAATAATAATAATAATAATAATAATAATAATAATAATAATAATAATAATAATAATAATGGTAATAATAATATTATTGATAATAACAATAAACATATAATAATAATAGTAGTACTTAACTGATGCTAAAAATAATAAAAGAGCAATGGTAATATTCATAATAATAATATTCTAGGAATATATGTGGGATCGATCACCCAAAACACCGTTCAGGTTAGGGTGTTAAGGTTTGGGTTAGAAATAAAATTCCGGACCAGACAACCACAGTGGTGTTTTAATGACTGCATATATGTTAAATGAATACAACGTTCTTATTGTGAGGCATATATGGAAAATACTACAGTTCATTATCATGTATAACATATAAATATTTAGTTAAATGCAGCGGCAAAATGAAGTGAAATAAATACAGATAAATGCCATGGTAAAATACTTTCTGCACAAGCTTTCGTTTTATTGGATTGACCGTTCAAAATCACCGAAAAACCGTCGGGAATTATGAAATAAGGTGCGATTTAAATATAATTAAAGTGTTGACCTGTTGAATATTTTTTCTTTATAAAAATTTAAATAAAGCCCCTATTATTTGTCCAACTGAATAATTTAAGTCATCAGCAGCAGCAGCTGTACACATGTTAACGCCACACGCATGTATATCTATGTATAACCTCTTCACTTTCATGGGACACCCGAGACGCTGCTGACCTCCGCCGCTTTAATGGCTGGACAGGGCTAACAAATAGCAGACCGGGCCAGGATCAAAGACTCTAGAAATTAGAAAGTATATTGCAACAGGGTCTCTTAAATAAAACTCAAAGCGCGATACTAGCTTGAATATTATTCCAAATTCCTTTTGACCAGATTTTTTACTGTAATCGGCTGAAATTTTGCTATTTTTCAAATCTAAATTTCTAAGTCTTTAGTCTCTGAAATTTTGAGAAAAATCTGACGGCTGGTCTTCATTTGGTGAACTTGAATTGGTCTATAAATTAAAATATCCCTCAAATGAACGCATAATTAAAATTTTCAGTCTAAAACTCAAGAAAATTTAATACGCCCGTTCCAAAATAAAATATATAATAATACAATAAAATATGCGAGCATTATATGCGTTATAACTGAACCAAACTCTCAGACAAAATGATAATAAATGTCACCCGCTTTTAATGTCGGAGATGCAAAAACCGATAACAGGACTTGCTACACCCTGTTTTTAGTGTAGAGACCAAAGACTTGGGTGTTCATAATAGACCAAATAGGAAAAAACATTGAACTCACTGTGTACAAATGCACTTTTTTAACGTTATTAACCACAATTCCAGAACATTTTTATAATTTTTCCACAAGCTTTCCTCGTTATTATGAAATACCCCGTTATTATGAAATACCTCGTTATTATGAATAACCTCGTTTGAATGAACAACCTCGCTATTATGCAATACCTCGTTTATATGCACAACCTCGTTTTTATGAACAACCTCGTTATTATGAACAACCTCGTTATTATGAAATACCTCGTTATCATGAAATACCTCGTTATTATGAAATACCTCTTTATTATGAAATACCTCGTTATTATGGAATACCTCTTTTTATGAAATACCTCGTTATTATGAAAAACCTCGTTATTATGAAACACCTCGTTATTATGAACAACCTCGTTATTATGAACATCCTCGTTATTATGAAACACCTCGTTTTTGTGAACAACCTCGTTAGTATGAAATACCTCGTTATAATGAAACCCCTCGTTATTATGAACAATCTCTTATTATGAACAATCTCTTTATTATGAAAAACTCGTTATTATGAAAAACCTCGTTATTATGTACTACCTCGTTATTATGAAATACCTCGTTATTATGAAATACCTCGTTATTATGAAATACCTCGTTATTATGAAATGCCTCGTTATTATGAAATACCTCGTTATTATGAAATACCTCGTTTTTATGAATAACCCCGTTATTATGAAATACCTCGTTATTATGAAATACCTCGTTTTTATGAATAACCCCGTTATTATGTACTACCTCGTTATTATGAAATACCTCGTTTTTATGAACCTCGTTATTATGAAATACCTGGTTATTATGAAATAACTCGTTTTTATGAAAAACCTCGTTATTATGAAAAACCTCGTTATTATGAAATACCTCGTTTTTATGAATAACCCCGTTATTATGTATTACCTCGTTATTATGCTATACCTCGTTATTATGAAATACCTCGTTATTATGAAATACCCCGTTATTATGAACAATCTCATTATTATGAAATACCTCGTTATTATGAAATACCTCGTTTTTATGAATAACCCCGTTATTATGTACTACCTCGTTATTATGAAATACCTCGTTTTTATGAACCTCGTTATTATGAAATACCTGGTTATTATGAAATAACTCGTTTTTATGAACAACCTCGTTATTATGAAAGACCTCGTTATTATGAAATACCTCGTTATTATGAAATACATCACTTATTTCGTCCATGCATTAGACAGACTAAAATATGTCCCGGTTTGCCAAATCTCTTTTTTATTTACACTGCACATTGTTGTTTTCGGAAATGCTGGCAATATTTGAATTTATTTTGTCATCAGTTCAGTAGACATTTTTAAACACTCACTTAAGACACATTTATTTTTAGCACACTACAATGACTTTTAATTCTATCTTTCCCCCTGTCTTATTGGTTTTAGTTTCTGCTTCTAGGTAGATTTCTTTTATGGACTTTTTTATGTGAAGTGCTTTTGAACGTACTTAGAGTATGAATATAAATGTGGTATATAATAATAATAATAATAATAATAATAATAATGACGTGAACATTTAAAGAAATATTACGAAAACTGGCCGCTCACTCAATACTCTTTCTTTTACGTACAAGGTAGAACGAGACTTTTCATGTGCGTGGCCTAACTGGAGGCGAGTTCCCACGCTTTGAGGCACAGGTGTTCAGACGCGGGGCGGGGCCAAGGCATTTCGTAAGGGTGCGTGATCATTTGTAACTTTGAAAATAATCCCGCTAGCTGTTTGGTCTAAAGCGAATGGACGTCCCCATAGCAACGAAGCATGCAATACACTTGCCCTCTCTCTATATAAAGAAATCGGCTATATTCATTGATCAGGTTCTCTTTAAAATGGGCAAGTGCTCGGATCCTTCTTGCCCTGGGGGCTATAATTATTACAGGTTGAAATGTGGCCACTATTTGTGCTACCATTGTCTCATATGCCGGTATGTGCCACATTTCACTGTGGCACCAAACAACAGGCGCAGGTTGGGAGCAATATGCATTCAGTGTAAATGCTCACAGTGCCGGCATATGAGGCAATAGTAGCACCCAAAAAAAATTTAAAAAAAAAAACACAAAAAACACCAAAAAAATTGTGTGTGCAAATTTTAACACACACATAAATATTAGTCTGTATTTCTATCTATGTGTAACATATCGTAAGCGTGTCATATTTTTAATATCTTGGTGCCGGCATTGTCAATCAGATATGGTCTTATTGTAACAGTAGGTGTGTCATGTTTATTCCTTTTCATCCGGTACAAATATCTTGAGCGAGAAACTTTTAGCCTTTCTTTTTTTTTATCAGGTTTTAAGATATTAGGTTGAAGGTTAGGTTTTAGGTTATGTTTTAAGTTTAATTCTTTATGTTTTTAGATTTCAGGTTTCAGATACGGTTTTAGGTTTCATGCATGTTAACCATTTCCTTTTTTTCAATGTCATATATTGTTTGTCTTTTTTATCCCGAACAAATATCTTGAGCTGGGCATTACACAAAATATTTTCTGAGGATGTGTCTTTTTTAATTTCTTAGTGCCCGGACGCATCTCATTTTTTAAAATATTGGTCTTTGTTGTCAAACTATTTAATATTTATGATTCGGTTCAAACATCTTTAGCAATGCATTGTTGCCCAATATTATCTGTAGACGTATCGTTTTAATATCTTGGTCCGTCAATCTGTTTCCAATTTGATTTTACCATAAAGATTGGATTGTATGTGCGGTTTTCTAATTATAAAATTGTTTATCCTTGTTCTGTTTGTTATTTTTATCCGGATCAAATATCTTGAGAGATAAATTTTTGCTCTGTAGGCGTGTCTTTTTCAATATCTCGGTGCCGCAGTCTAGTTGGGATATGGTTTGATTGTAAAGATTGGCCGCTGTGCGCGCTTTAATAATTATAAAAATATCCCTACTTTCTACGCGGCTTTTATATAGAACTGTCAAGAATATTCTGTCCTCTTTGTTTCTTTTTATACCGAATAAATATCTTGAGCGATGAATTTTTCCCGAATATTTTCTGTAGGCGTGTCGTTTTTAATTTCTCTATGACGGCGGCCTGGTTGCGATATTGTTTTATTGTACAGATTGGCCTCTGTGTGCGTTTTAATAATTAAAGAAATATCAATGCTTACTACGCGGTTTTTATATAGACAGGTGAGGAATTTTCTGTCCTCTCTGTTCCTTTTTATGCCGATTAAATATCTCGAGCAATGGATTTTTGCCGAATATTTTCGTAGGCATGTCGCTTTTAATTTCTTGGAGCCGGCGGTCTGGTTGCAATATGGTTTTATTGTAAAGATTGGCGTCTGTGTGCGTTTTAATAATTAAAGAAATATCCAAGCTTTCTACGCGGTTTTTATAAAGACCTGTGAGGAATTTTCTGACCTCTCTGTTCCTTTTCATGACGAATAAATATGTCGAGCGATGGATTTTTACCGAATGTCGCTTTTAATTTCTTGGCTCCGGCAGTATAATGTCAAAAGAGCAAACGTTCACGAATGTATACATTTATTCACAATATATATATATATATTAGAAGAATACCCGATGGATTATAACAGTATACTAAGTGGGCACACACCGACGGCACACTACTTTCCAATCATAAAGTATTAAATAACAGGATACGAGTTATAAACCGTATATTTTTATATTTCACAGTTGTGGAAGGGTTGATACTTGATAACAAATTGGTGGACTTTTTACATGCCGCCAGGGGGAACCTCGGCTTAGACCTACCAATTTTGAAACAAAAAATTTCTTTATCAAACGAGTCGCATCGTCAGGCTAATATTTATTTTTCTTTCGCCGAATCTCAGCAGCACAGGAGACTGGATATTAACATTACCGTTTTATATTGCAATAACTGTACAAAAAGACCAGATCGGGGTTTGGGAAAAGTTGTGAACAGTCAGAGTTCTAACCATTCCTCAGATGTAACGGCTTGGCGGCACAGTGGAATTGTCTGGGCCGCCGCGCCACATTTTGTCTCGTTATTGAAACATGGGTCTGGGTTCAAATCCACGGCAGGGAATGTTTTTTTTTCATTATTTTTCCCAATCTTTTAAATCTTAAAAGAAACGTTTTAAAGGTATGTATATTATTTCAAATTTCATGACGGTTAGTGGTAATTTGTGAATGGTGAGAAAATCGCTGCTAATGGGACAGATGGCCAACCCGACTCAATTTGATTAAATGTAATAATTACCTTTCCTGAAAAATAATAGGCCCAAATCAATAATGTTTTTTCACAGGTCAGCCTTAGACCAAAGAATACCAAATGATATTAACACCTACATTTATACATACATACATATATTGATTTATACATATATACATACGTATAGACATGCAAACGCACATGTATGCTTAGATTACATACATACATGTGTTTAGATATGTATATCTGTAAGGAGGTATATCACTTGTGTGAATGTAAGAATAACTTCAAACGTCTTCAGAAAAAAACAACTTGAATGCTAGAGCCGTCTAACGCAAACGAAACATGTACAATTATTTATTAATGGAAATTTACGTTAATTCTTTAATTTTCTTCACAGACACCGCCTTTATGACCTTTTCAACATATCACTTTCAAGGGTGAAACGTTTTGAGGTCGAGGTATAGACAGGATGTTTTAGCTTACGTCCTCTTTTCTAATTTGATTTATCCAAATCTAGAAAACTGTAGAAACAAATGGCGTATTTAAGAAATCAGCGCTTAAACCACTTAAAGAATAACACTTAACATAACACTTAATAACACTTAGCAACACTTTACTTTTCTGTATAACACTTAGGCACAGGCGACACCTGGAGGACTAGTTCTGCCTTCAGTATAAAGTCCCTTCTTTGAGATGCATATATATACATATATATATATACATATAATATATATACAAAGACATATATATTATTAATTAATTATGCAGATAACATATGTGTATATATTTAAATATATATATGTGTATATATATATTTATGTGTGCCTTCTTGATAACACTTAATAACACTTAGCATATAACACTTAATACTTGATAACACTTAATAACACTTTGCTTTTAACACTTAAGGTTAAGTGTTATGTAGCAACAACACTTAAGGTTAAGTGTTAAGTAACAACAACACGTAAGACTAAGTGTTACAGGAGCTTAACACTTAAGCCAACAACACTTAAGCTTAAGTTTTATTTAAGCTTAAGTGTTATGTAAAGTGTTAAAAATAAGACTTAAGCACACTTAGGCTAGTGTCTTGTGTTAAGTGTTATTCTTAAGTGTTAGAAAACAGAAATTGAAAAATTAAAAGAGGTATTATTTGTTGTACCTCTATATATATTTATATATGTTATATATTTAAATATATCGGTGACATTTATTAGTATGTATATATATATATATATGTAAAATAAACCGTCTTGTCTGTCCGCGTGCAACACCTGTCAGACCTTTTCTCTGTGTGCGTATATATGAAATTTTACTTTAAATTTAAATTTGAATTAAATTTCATCAGAAAATAAACTTTCGCGTACACCTATACTTTCAACAGCGACCTGTCGGTAAAACGTGATGAAATGATACAAAAAATGAAAAACACTGTACAAACAAATGGCACATTTAAGAAATCAGCCCTTAAACCACTTAACGGTTAACACTTAACGACAAGGCTTAACGATAAATTATAACACTTAAGGACGGGGCTTCCTCATTTTGAAGACTTTTTTACATCAATGATATATAATGTGGTTTTAAAAGAAGTAAGAAGTGTTAATCCTTGGGCACACTAATTTTTCTGAAAATTAGACATTTTTTCACATATATATTAGGTACCCGAGGCATACTTTAAGATTTAAGCATATCCCGATCTCCATCCATAAGACAAAATAAACGATCATGTCTTTTTTTGCTTTATAAATTTTTTTATTTTCATTTCAATTAAAATAAATATGATCATAATTTCCAGGTGTTTCCAAACGGTCAAAAATATGCGCCGACTGTCTGGCTTTTGGCGCGGGCCAGACGGCTTTGTTACACTGTGTCTATTTCTGTCTGGGCCCTCGGGGCACCCGGTGTGCTGGCTTGAGCCGAGAGAAATGAGGTCGCTATAGCAACGACCTAGATAATATAACAGTCCTGTGTAGTAATCTTTATAACTTCCTTCATCATACCGTATATATTATAAATATAAACACTGGAAAAACATTTTACTTGAATAAATATAACCAAAAATTGGTTAAAAATACAAACCTTTAGAATAAATAAAGAATTGTTGTCACCCGTTATGTTATGTTTTTTGGGTTAGAAAAGGTGGCTTGGCGGGATGTCGCATTACCTAACTTTGACATGTATTATTGTATTAAAAAATGGTCTCAGACGTAAATTATCCTTCCCTTTTTGTTAATCTACATGAAACAATAGTAATTGACAATCATATGAATGTGGTGCGCAAACTCAGAAATGGTTATTGTCCATGCCGCCGGGGGGCATCCTTGGCTTAGGCCTACCCTTCTAAAAAATTTCAGACTTGTGTTTGTTTTCATTCACTGAATCTCATTGGCATTCGACACAGGGAATAAAGATCACACCACGGCAGGTCGGGGCTGGTGAAAAATTGTCAACATTAAGAGTTATATAGGAGGTTGGGGGTTCGAATCCGCGGCGGGGAATGGTTTACTTTTTTTCCTTTTTTTCCACCTTTTTATATTTAAAATACTGCGTTTACGTTATGTATATTATTTCATAATTCCTGGCGGTTTCTTGGTAATTTATGAATGGTAAATCAATTAATGAGGCCAATTAGATGAAAGGTGTGCGAGCTAAGAAACAGTTACTGTTCCTGCCACCAGGGGGCGACCCAGGCTTATGGGCCAGAAGACCGGCTGGACCCATTTGGTGAAAATAACGGGTCCAAATGAAAGGGATTTTGACAGATCAACAACCCTGGGTCCAACCCCGTTAAAACGAGCGACCTGGTTATAATGTCCAACCTCGTTAAAATGATCAACCTGGTTAAAATGAACAATGTGGTTAAAATGAACAACATGGTTAGAATGAACAACCTCGTTTTAATGTCCAACCTCGTTATAATGTACAACCTCGTTATACTGTTCAAGTTTTGCCGTGCTTGAACCAACGTACGCAAACTCGTAGGCAAATATATATATATATATATGTATATAATATATATGTACTATAAAAGAATATTGAGGCCAGTCAGGCAAAATAGTTAATGTTCCTGCCACCAGAGGGCGACCTAGGCTTATCAGCTTGTGTCCAAATGAACGGGATTTTAACAGATAACCCTTGTGTTTGTCGGACTAGTATCTCTCTCCATATATATATATATATACATATGTATAGTTATATACTCCTGTGTAGTTTTACATTAAATTTTAATTAAAATTTGGTCAAGGTGGCCCAAAAAGCCAGGATCCAAGTATACAAACAGCATTGTAACATTTATTGTTTTTTTAATTAATTATTAATTATTTATGTCTTTTGGAAACACACATCCTGTTGAAAAAAGACCTTTTTTGAATAGCGTGATTGATTTTTTAAAGAGTTTGTGTTAAGTGTTATCTACTAACCCTTAGGTAGGTTAACAGTGAACTGTAGAAAAAGCCGGTTATTTCCAAAAGTTTTCAAATTAAATTTTCAAAACTTGTGTCCCACGGCCCAGTTTACTGCTTCTCGTCATATTATGCCGTTATATATATAAATATATATATATATATACATAAATATATATATATATATATATATTCACACCCACATAACTACTCATGTAAGAACAAATTCACGTTGAAACGCAGCGACCCCTGGCGGACAGATGGTAATCGAAAGTCGATACGCTGGTCAATAAGTGGTATTCTAACCCTTAGGTAGGTTAACAGGGAAATTTAGAAAAAATCGTTTATTTTCAAAAGTTTTCAATTGAATTTTTCAAAACTTGTGTCCCACGGTCCAGTTTACTGTTTCTCGTCATATTATGCCGTTATATATATAAATATATATATATATATACATAAATATATATATATATATATTCACACCCACATAACTACTCATGTAAGAACAAATTCACGTTGAAACGCAGCGACCCCTGGCGGACAGATGGTAATCGAAAGTCGATACGCTGGTCAATAAGTGGTATTCTAACCCTTAGGTAGGTTAACAGGGAAATTTAGAAAAAATCGTTTATTTTCAAAAGTTTTCAATTTAATTTTTCAAAACTTGTGTCCCACGGTCCAGTTTACTGCTTCTCGTCAAATTATGACGTTTGTTGGTCAAGGTTGCCCAAAAAGCCAGGATTTTGCGGAGTTTTTAAAAATTAATTTTTTTTAATTTAATTTTCAAAATCTGTCCAAGTGTACAAAAAGTTTACAGTATATCTGTTTAGTATTTTAAATTTTTAATTCAACTATACTGTCAGTCGCGCCCCCTGCCGTTAAGTGTTGGGTAACGCCTTAACCTGTGGTCAGTGGAACCGGTCAGCCGCGTGTGGGCGAACCCTCTGTCTCCCCTACGTTTTGGAGCCTAAGTAAACCAGGGGGTTTGCCCACTCTCCCTCTCCCTCTCCGCCCACAATGGCCGCCGGCTGACCGTATGGGGGCGGCCATCTCTACCGTAAAGCCTTTATTTCAATCAGCCTTGACCGGTCAGATGGGGTCAAACTTTTATAAATTCTGTTAAAATTCAAATTTTCCATAAAAATGTGCGCTTTTATTTTTTTGGGGTCAAGAATTGTCCACTGCACCTAACCCTGTACACTGTAGCCTCGCTAATGACCTCTGGTCATTGTGATTGACCAATATATGTTTTTGACTTAGCCAACACCTAAGCAGAAGTGTCCTAACCCTGGAATTTAGTGCCAGCGATGGCCGCAGTGGTCAATGGGGGGCGCCACCTTCCGGTATCATTTTGCCCCGAAAAATTTAAAATTTGTTAAGTAAATTTAAGTAAGTCAACTTAATCGGCTGCTTAAGCAGTAAGTCATTTGAGTTATATCCTGTGTAAGTGTTGAAAATTTTGCTTAAGCAGTGTGATAACCCAGGGTTAGTATAGGGGTGTTTCGTGGTTAGCGTTTTAACACGTTAGTCTAAGTGTCGCATACTTAAGCAAGTCACTTAAGACCAAAACCCACTTAAGGCTCCCCTAAGTCTTGTTAAGTTGTGTCTAAGTGGTGACTAACGTCCGGTATCTAACCCTAACCCTAACCCTAACCCTAACCCTAACCCTAACCCTAACCTAACCCTAACCCTAACCTAACCCTAACCCTAACCCTAACCTAACCCTAACCCTAACCCTAACCCTAACCCTAACCCTAACCTAACCCTAACCCTAACCCTAACCCTAACCTAACCTAAAACCTAACCCTAACCTAACCCATGTTTAGGTCCAGGCAAACGCGCGACTAGGAGGTTGGGCTATCTCAGGTTAGTCCACAAGTCCGCCAAATATACGTGGTCAGCTAACCACTGACCACTGCTGTTAAGAAGGCCCTTAGGACCGTTCTTGGCCGTTATTGTCCACTACTGTCCCCAGGTACTTTTTTACTTATAAGCTAAACTAAAAAAAAAAAGGCAAACCCCCTAACCTGACCCTAAACGACCGTTTCAGGTCAAGACGGACTCAGGGTGGACGCTGTTGACCCCCCCTTGACCACTAGATCGTGCCAAATAAGGCTGTCACCTCGTTTTTAGCAACAACCGTGCTAACTAGTTTTTGACCTTTGACCTCAAAACCCGGGAATATGATGAAACTCGATGAAATTGAAAGGTTTCCAAAGAAAAAAAAATTTTAAGTTGATGAGTTTTAATTTAAATTGAGTTTAATTAAATTAACTCACTTTCAACCTAAGCCCTCTTCTACCACTTAAGACTAACCGGGCTTTCTTCAAAAGGGCCAAAAAATGCCCTCAGACGTCCATATTTCAACTTTTTATAACACGGATCGACTAAATGAAGTGTTCCGCGCCCATTTCTGGGAAAATTATTAAAAAAAAATTAATTAATAAAAATTTAAATTTCTCAAATTTGACTTTTAAAAACTCTCGTAATTTCCACAAAACGGGAATTTTGGCTCCTCTTTTTCTGCTACCTTGTCCGGCTTGCCGGCTGACATTTCCCTGGTCTGTCAGGGTTGGTTTTTAATTCTTTAAAATTTAACTAATTAGCATATTTCAGTTTTTCACAATTTAACACATTCAACGGGCCCTGTCCGCTAGCTGCCGGGGACGTAACGATTTCTTTCTTGACGGTTCGATCAAATAGGTTCTTGTCATAAACTTAACACCGTTGGAATTTTTCAAATATCGTTTGTCTGCTTTTTTAGAAGCATTTAAAAAATTTAAATAGTGTCAAAGTGCCTGACCCTAACCCTAGGGTTATTGAGGGTTAAATCGTCCTTATAAAATACCTAGTTATCCCCGTTCTTCTTCCCTGCTACATGCAAATTAGGATTTCAGAATTTTTTCCTGATAATTTCCATCCTTCATCAAAGTTCAAATTTTATTAGATTTGAATTTAAAAATGTGACCCTAGTTTACATTTAGTACAACGCCACCTAGCGGATAAATGTCCGCTCGGCCTATACAGGGGTCGGCTGCGGTGTCCCTGTAAAGCGAGTTTTAAAATGTTTTAAAAAATTTTAAATTTCACAATTACGTCCTAAATTTAAAGTTTTACAATTAAATTTTACTTCTGGGGGCCAATCGTTAGGAATCCTGTACATGTCGTAATATTACCTCCTGTGTAAGTCAGGCGTGTCACACGTTTCGGGCGCCCCCTAGGAAACGTCTGCTGAGTGTAAATATCAACTTAAGGGCTAGAAAATAAGACTTAAACACATTTCCGAGACTTGGACAATGGTTCCTTGTTAAGAGTCCGTCGGTTGACTGTGAACGTCGACTCTGTTCCTTTTGGAAGTGTTATATGTGTATACATAGGTATATTCGTGAATAAATGTATATATCTTTATATGTATACGGGTTTATAAATTTACACATGTATACTGTGTATATCTATACACGCCCAAATTAAAATACCTTTTTATCCCCGTTTTCCTTGAGTTCTACATGCAAATTAGGCCGTCGGGATTCTTTCCTCCAAACATCAATCCTTCATCAAACTTCAAATTTTATTCGTTTTAAATTTAAAAATGTAACCTAAGTTTACATTTAGTACAACGCCACCTAGCGGATAAATGTCCGCTGGGCCTATACAGGGGTTGGCTGAGGTGTCCCTGTAAAGCGAGTTTTTAAATGTTTTAAAAAAATTTAAATTTCACAATTACGTCCTAAATTTATAGTTTTACAATTAAATTTTACTTCTGGGGGCCAATCGATAGGAATCCTGTACATGTCGTAATATTACCACGTGTGTAAGTCAGGCGTGTAACACGTCTCGGGCGCCCCCTAGGAAACGTCTGCTGAGTGTAAATATCAACTTAAGGGCTAGAAAATAAGACTTAAACACATTTCCGAGACTTGGACAATGGTTCCTTGTTAAGAGTCCGTCGGTTGAGTGTGAACGTCGACTCTGTTCCTTTTGGAAGTGTTATATGTGTATATATAGGTATATTCGTGAATAAATGTATATATCTTTATATGTATACGGGTTTATAAATTTACACATGTATACTGTGTATATCTATACACGCCCAAATAAATACCTGTTTATCCCCGTTTCCCTTGAGTTCTACATGCAAATTAGGCCGTCGGGATTCTTTCCTCCAAACATCAATCCTTCATCAAACTTCAAATTTTATTCGTTTTAAATTTAAAAATGTAACCTAAGTTTACATTTAGTAAAACGCCACCTAGCGGATAAATGTCTGCTGGGCCTATACAGGGGTTGGCTGAGGTGTCCCTGTAAAGCGAGTTTTTAAATGTTTTAAAAAATTTTAAATTTCACAATTACGTCTTAAATTTAAAGTTTTACAATTAAATTTTACTTTTAGGGGCGAATCGTGAGGAATCCTGTACATGTAATGTTACCGCGTGTGTAAGTCAGGCGTGTCACACGCTTCGGGCGCACCCTAGGAAACATCTGCTGAGTGTAAATATCAACTTAAGGGCTAGAAAAGAAGACTTGCCACGATATAATGTATTCCTAAAGACTCATTCAATCAATTGGTTGTTGTTTGGTTTGAAATATATTGTTATGACCGGTATTTCTTTTTGTTACAATTGGAACATAATCAAGCCCAGGTTGCAATGAATATTTTTCTTTAGTGTGTACAATGTGTTCTTAGAGGCATAATTTATACGGTTAGGGTAATTGTCTGGAGGAGGGTGGTTGTTCTCACGGGGGTCATTGTTCTGGACGTAATTGTACGGGGGGTAGTTGTCTTGGATTAATTTACACGGGGGGGGGGGCAATTGAAGGTTAGGGGGCAATTGCCCGGGGAGGGGGCGGAGTAAATGTCTGGAGTAGTTGTCCGGGTGTAATTGCCAGACGGGTAATTGTCTCTGCATGGGTAGTTGTTCTCTGGCCTATACAGACATTTATAAATATCGATTCATAAATCAGAACCAGACTTTGTACTTACCTAACCCTAACAGGGTAAGTGTATATATATATATATATATATGTGTGTGTGTGTGTATGTGTGTATGTCTGGTTGAACAGGACTTTAATAATGAAGTTTGTAAAGTGAGATTTTATATATGTAATTTTCCACAAATATATATATTTGTATAATTATTGTGTAAATATAGTGTATATATATAAATATATATATATATATATATATATATATATATATATATATATATATAAATATGTATATTTGATGTGTATATACAGTGTATTTATAGTATATATATATATTTATTTATATATATGTCATTTGTTCATACGTAAGTGATTGTATGAGTTTCACTTGCAGTACCTCAACCTTTAATATTTTTTCCCGTACATCTTTTGGGCACATATTTGTGGTATAAAATGAAATTATTTCATGTTTTGTTTCCGTTGCTTATTCTCTGACAAAAGCAAAATAAAAATATTGACTAGGCATATTTATGTATAGTGTATATGTTTTTATGTAAATGAATTGTACAAATTTCGCTTGCAGTCTTTACAATGAAACAGATCGCACTACTTTCAAATATTTAGTTTGTTCTTTTATCTTTGCAGATATAGTGTGTTTTAAGCTGTTAAGTAGGGGGTTTTAATAATAAAATGCTGGAAACATTAGATCATATTATGAATTGGAAAGCCGTTGGGCATCCACCTCTAACATCCAACATCCAAGTTTTAGTAAACGCATTTTGGCATGTGACATGTGCCATGTGACATGTGGGTTTTAGTCCGTACCACCACAGTAGCTGTGATTCCGTGGCTTCCTGATACCCAAAAACAGTTTTTATAGTGAAAACGAACATTAATTTCAATAAATATGGGTCTGCAGGCATACTGAGTTTAAGACGGCGCTTCCGAACAAGTTAGCACGGTCAAGCACGTTGATTATTGCCCGCTGTAGTGTTTAAATGGGAAAGTACATGTGTAACTGCTTAAGTGGGTTAATTTACATATGTAACTATCCACTTAAGCAAGACGTAACGACAGTCCCACTGATTTCCTGGCTTCCTGATCCGCAAAAACCGATTTTATAGTGAAAACGAAGATTGATATCAATAAATACGGGTCTACAGGTTTCCTGTGGTTAGGACTTGGCACTTCAAAACACTTAAGCACGGTCAAGTCCGTTGATTATCGCCCGCTGAAGTGTTTAAGTGGGAATTTAATCTACGTGGCTTTCTGGTAGCCGAAATTGTTTTTATAGTGAAAATAAAGATTGATATGAATAAATACTCGTTTGTAGGCATCCTGGGGATAGGACTTTGCACTTCCAAACTCTTTAGCACGGTCAGGTCAGTTGATTATCACCCGCTGAAGTGGTTAAGTGGGTATTTACATGTGTAACAGCTTAAGTGGGTTAATTTACATATGTAATTATCCAGTTAAGCAAGACTTAACGACAGTACGTCTGATTTCGTGGCTTTCTGATCCGCAAAAACAGATTTTATAGTGAAAACAAAGATTGATATCAATGAATACGCGTCTACAGGCCTCCTGTGGTTAGGACTTTGCACCTCCGAACAAGTTAGCACGGTCAAGTAGGCTGATTATCCCCCGCTGAAGTCGTTAAGTGGGAAATTACATGTTTAACTGCTTAAGTGGGTTAATTTACATATGCAACTATCCACTTAAGCAAGATTTAACGACAGTACCTCTGATTTCCTGGCTTTCTGGTACCCAAAAACAGTTTTTATAGTAAAAACGTAGATTAATATTAATAAATACGAGTTCCATTCGAAACGTAAGCATTGTGAATTTCTACAGCTACCGCTGCTTCATGAATATAGAAAGCTTGCCCAAATGACATTTTACTGAAACATTCATGCGCTATTATTCATTGAAAACAAACAATTCTGTGATTAGACTTGCCTCGTGCCTTCTTCATTGATGGAAAACCAGAACAGTGAATTACATATATTATAATTTGGAACCTTCTTGTGCTGTGCTTGAATATAATGCTGTTGAACTTTAGCTGTGAAGATACTATATAAAGGGAAAATAACAGAACTGTTCATTTTGGGTTGCACGTGGACTTATTGAACACATGGTTCACCAAAGCTATGGGCTTAATTATCGCTCGCAAAATGACTGCTCTCCCGGGTTTACTATTTCCTTCTTGTTAGAGTAAATTTCAAGAGAGGTTGGGGTAGGGTTTTTATATATATATACATATAGCCTTTCCTTTTGAGGGGTTTGAAGTTTGAGTTATTACATTTGAATAAACATTTTTTTACTCCAAAGATTTGGTTTTGTGCAGTTTCTTTCCGGATAATGTTCTCGTGACAAATGGATTATTGAGAGAAAAAGTGACTGATAGAGAGAATGTTTTTTTTAGAGAAAAGAGACAGGGAGAATTAGAATTATAATGATTGAGAGAAAGGGAGATTGAGACAGAGTTTGATAGCAAGAAAGAGAGAATGAAAATTATTGAGAAAAAGAGAGAGACTCTGAGAAGTGAGATTCTGAGGGAGAGAGAGAGGAGGGGGCTAGAATGTGCGTGCATGGGAGAGAGAATGAAGGAATGATTGATTGATTGAGAGAAAGAGAGAATCCGAGAGAGAGAGAGAGAGATGGAGAGAATGATGATGATTAGGAGAAAGGGGATATAAGAGGGGGATATAATGATAATGATGAGAGACTGAGAGATAAAGAGAGAATGAATGAATAAATGAGTCTCTTAGAAAGAGAGAGAGAGAGGAGTATTTGATAGAGAGAGATGAAAATGTGTGCCTGAGAAAGAAAATCATGAATGATTAAGAGGAAAAGACTTAAAGAGGGAAAGAAAATGATGAATTTTTTAGAGAAAAACAGACTCCGAAAAAGAGAGAGAGAGGGAGAGAAAGATAGAGAGAGAATGAGAATGATATTGTTTGAGAGAAAAAGTGACTGAGAGCGAGAGAATGATTAGGATTGAGAAAAAGAGAGACTATGAGAGAGAATAAGTATGATACTGATGGAGAAAAAGAGAAAGACTAAGAGAGAGAGAAAGAGAGAGAGAGAGAGGGGAAGAGGGTAGATCTGAGTGTGTGCATGAGAAAGAAAATAAAATTATGATTAAGAGAGACTTTTGGAGAGAGAAAGAGAGACGGGGGGGGGGTGAAAATGTAAATGATTGAGAGAAGAGATACAGAGAGAGATGGAATGTTGGATAGTGCGTGCATGAAAAAAAGAAAGGGGCATATTGGATATAGGATAATGTGTGCATGAGAAAGAGAATGAATGAATTGATAATTGATTGAGAGAAAGAGAGAATGATTGAGAGAGAGAGAGAGCATGATAATGATCAGGAGAAAGAGAGACTTAGAGAGAGGGAGAGGATGATTATGATTGAAAGACTGAGAGATAGAGTGAATGAATGAATGAGTCTCTTAGATAGAGGGGGGGGGGGTTTAAGAGAAAGATTGTGAGAAAGAGGGAGAGAGATAAAGGGGATATGGAGTTTGTGCATGCGAAAGAAAATCATAAATGATTGAGAGGAAGATAATTTAAGAGATAGGGGGGGGGGGTGATACAGGGAGAGAGAATGAAATTGTTTATTGTTGGGAGAGACAAGGAGAAATGGGGTGTTAGGGTTAGGGTTAGACTCGGGGAGAGAGAATGATAGTTATAATTATTGAGAGAAAGAGTGGGGGGGGGTGTTGGATAGTGTTGGCATGAGAAAGAAAATGTATGAATTATTGAGATTATTGAGAGAAACAGACTCGGAGAGAGGGGGAGAGAATGAGAATAATGTTTGAGAGGAAGAGAGACTATGAGAGAGAATGAGTTTGATACTGATTGAGAAAAAGAGAAAGATTGGAGAGAGAGAGAGAGAGAGAGAGAGAGAGAGAGAGAGAGAGAGAGAGAGAGAGAGAGTGTTGTTTGATAGTGTGTGCATGAGAAAGAAAATAAAATAATGATTGATTATGAGAAAGAGACTTTTTAGAGAGAGAGAGATAGAGAGAGAGAGAGACAGAGAGAGAGAGAGAGAGAGAGAGAGAGAGAGAGAGAGAGAGAGAGGGACAGGATGAAAATGTAAATGATTGAGAGATGAGATACAGAGAGAGAGGGACTGTTGGATAGTGCATGCTTGAGAAAAAGAATGAATTGTTTTGAGAGAGAGAGAGAGAGAGAGAGAGAGAGAGAGAGAGAGAGAGAGAGAGAGAGAGAGAGAATGGAAATGATTGAGAGAAAGAAAGACTTGGGAGATAGAATTATAATTATTGAGAGAGACAGAGAGAGGGGATATTTTGGATAATGCGTGCATGAGAAGATAATGACTGAAATATTGATTGATTGAGATGAATGATTTGTCGAGAGAAAAAAAGGTTCTGAGAGGAAGAGAGAGAATGAGAATAAATAAGAAAAAAGAGAGAGAGAATGATAATGACTTGGAGAGAGAGTGAAAAAGAGAGAGCGAGAATGATAGTGATTGAGGGCAAGAGATATAGACAAAAAGAGGGAGATAAATAGAGGGTCATAGATGGTGTGTAGATGAGAAAGAAAGAAAGAAAGAAATAAAGAAAGAAAGAGTGAATGAATGAATGAATGAATGGATGAGTCTCTTAGAAAGAGAGAGAGGAGTATTTGAGAGAAATATTATGAGAAAGGGGAGAGAGATTGATTGATGGAAAAAGGGGATAGAGAATAATTATAATTATTCAGAGAGAGAGAGAGAGACAAATAGTGTTGGATGTGTACATGAGAAATAGAATAAATGATGGTTTGTTTGGGATTAATTAACTGGCTCATGACACAAGTTTCTGTGAATGAGAATCTCTAACTCGCCAACTCCATCCCCCTGCCTAATGGAAATTCCTGATCGTCCCGGGTCCCCTTTTGACCCTTCGGGCCCCTCGACGATGTACCGGCTGACCCCCTCCCTCGCCCTAAAAAAACCGACAGAAATGTAGGAATTCATTAAAAAAATATGTGTTGGTTTACTTGTTTAGTATGTTGGGTATCATGAGTATGTTGCTGTGTGTGTCAGAATGACTAAAGCAACAAGTTGTCTTACATCTCTCTATTTTCCAAGTTAAACAAGGCTGTTTCCTATTTCCCTATTTAATTATTCATGTTATTGAATTTATACATGCTAATTATTCATACAAACATGGTGTTCTAAAAATCATACATTATGCAGATAACACATTGGGGATCACAAAAGGAATGGACGGCATAAGAGAAACAGTTTTCTTATTTTAATCAAATTACATGTTTAAGGAAAGAGCATTTCCATAAGAGCAGGAAAATATGAAGAAAAATAAACAATTGATTATTATTCAGGCATGGCTTGGGTGTTGACAATTCAATTTATTAAGACTTCTACAGTAAAAAACCTGGCCGCAGTAGATACGTAGTAAATGATAACTGTTTATCCCCTGGGAGAGAAACACGAGCTGCCAAGTCCAGAGCGGTTATACTCCGATCCGAGCATGTGCTTTGCTGTAGGGCTTGCTGATGATTCAAGTGGGGATGGAGGTCAGGAAAATCCCGCAGCTTCAAGAGGGATATTGCCTCTGTTAATTGGGCTCTCCGTAATTTAAAAGTCTCCAAGTTAATAAGTATAATTTATACATCACCGTTGAAGCCTCAAGTATGACCAAAATGTGTGGTGTGTTATTTAGGGATAACCTTTTTTGATATTTAAGAAATTAATGATGTCACCACAAAACGAAGAGATTATGCTCGTAAACAATATATTTATTTCATTTGTATGTAATATTTTATCGACGTCTCATTTTAAACATCTATTTACATATTTGCACCGAATCGCGACCATATGTAAGTGCTATCTATGTTGAAATTGTTTATTTTTTGACAAGTTATTCGTGTTTAAAGCTCGGATTTGACGGTTTCCGAGACCTCTTATCACACAAGTTAGCCTTAGGCTATGATTATGTCGTTTTGTTCTGCAGCTCCTGGGCAGTCAGCTTATGTAGAAGCCTAGCACAAGTGGGTACGAAGGATTTTTAGCATGGGGGGTGTTACGCTGAACGAACTACGCTCCCCCCCCCCGCCCCGGGGGCCGAGAGAGTCGACACTCGCGCTATAATCTATATAGCCCCCCCCCCCCCCCCCACCCCCCGCTGGACTCGATCTACAACAGGTGACCTTATTTATATTGAGAAAATGAAAGAGAGAGAATTGGTGTGAAGAAATCTATAATTCTCTTTTTGGACATTCAATTCTTCTTCGTCAATACATATATACATATTACATATGTATGCAGGCGCAAAAACTAATCTGTGTATATAAGCTACTCGTCACATATAGTTTGCCTTTTCTGTTCTCGTATGCCGTTCTTCCATTGTGCCGTGAATGAAAAATGGGTTACACGTTTGAACAAAAATCTACAAGCATGTTTGCCCAGTTCACAGGTTGAATGTTGTAAAACTGTTTCAAAATACAACCCCACAGTTTTTAATGGTTTTCCCTAAAGGGTGGGGGGGGGGGCAGTAAATTCTTTATCAGAGCAGAGCATAACAACGGAGATTAGCTCCCCAGGGGGAGGGTTTTTTTTTCTTCTAATGATATAAGCTCTAATCATGTTAAAATTCTTTTCTTTTATTTACATTTACATAAATCAATGATTGTCACCAGTCAAATTTAATTTTCTTGCAAATACTGCCAACCTGGGGCGGGGGGGGGGGGGGGGGGGTTCGGGCCCCGCCATCCAATAGTGTGAGTATTCCTACTATAAGAATTGTAAAATGTTTATTGAAAAATATCTTATGTAACGGCCAGCGCCAGATAAAAAAAATAATAAATTTAGATTAAGATGAGGGCAGAGAGTAGAACTGGCCTATTCCCATTGCAATAGTTCGGACAGCATGCAGCAAACTATCAGCACCTTCAATGCATGTTCGCCAGGAACACTGTGCACATGCACAGGCCAGGCCCTTCCTCTTCCTTTAACGAAAAATGGAGTTCGCTCTAATAAAAGGCAAACACGTTTGTTTTTATTTTTAATTTACCAACTATAATTAATTACCAATTGATTGAAACAACAGACGTATAAATTGTATATTCATTTGTTATCCAGCATGACTCGAAAAATGCACTGCTTTGTCAAACAAAGTTACTGAAATATTATAATTGAGAAGTTACAAAGACATGGGCAAGTCAGGGCGCTGGTTGTCATTGGGTCTACTGTCCATGCACGGTTTGTCAGTAAGATACGGAGAATGAAAGACAGAAAGTGGCACAATAAGGAGTAGAAGAAAGAAACAGAAAATGAAGATAGGAAGAGACAAATTATTAAAAAAAAGATACAGATGCTCAATGGGAAAGGGGTGCTGAGGGGACCAAGAAAAAGAAAAGATAAAGGAAAAGATGAAAGACAAACGGAAACTGGAAAATACAGACAGGCAAAATATGAAGGATGGGGGGAGAGAGAGAGAGAGAGAGAGAGTAAGAGAGAGAGAGAGAGAGAGAGATAGAAGCAATGAAGATACACAGAGGGCAAGGATCAAATAAAATTACATAGAATGAATGTGAAGGAAGGGGTGAGGGATGGAGAGAAGGACAGATGAAAGAGAGGAAAGAAGAGGCAGGTAAAGGGAATTAAGAAAGAAAGAGTGGGACGAGATAAAAGATTACATGTTTAGAAAAATACGAAAATTAGAGAGAAAATTAAGGAAGGAAGGAATGTAAAACAGACTGAAGGAATAACGAATGATGGAGGAATGAAGGAGTGAAGGAAAGAAGTGAAGGAGGACGAGATAAAGAGAAGGATGAGTGAAGGAAGGAAGGAAGGAAGAGGTCAAGGGAAGAAACAGAGATTGATAAGACAAAAGAATGTTGAATATCGCAAAGTTATATAGAGAGAATGTGAAGGAGGAAGTGAAGGAAAAAGTGAAGGAGTGAACAGTTTTGTGAAAAAAAGAGACGGGCACTTAGGGGGCAGGTAAAGCAGGAAGGATAAAAGTTGGAAGGAAGGAAGGTGGGTGTGAATTTGGGAGTTAATGAAGGAAGGGGTGAAGAAAGGAATGCGTGGTGAAGCGTGAAAGGAAGCACGAAGGAAGGAAGTTATGAAGGAATTACAAACGGAAAAGGAGATACAGGGAAAAGGTAGAAATACTGAAACTGAAGTGATAAAGACATATAAAGGGCAAAGGACAACGTAAATTAGATAAGGGTAATGTAAGGGAGGAGAAAGAGAAATTCTTTCTTTCTTTCTTTCTTTCTTTCTTTCTTTCTTTCTTTCTTTCTTTCTTTCTTTCTTTCTTTCTTTCTTTCTTTCTTTCTTTCTTTCTTTCTTTCTTTCTTTCTTTCTTTCTTTCTTTCTTTCTTTCTTTCTTTCTTTCTTTCTTTCTTTCTTTCTTTCTTTCTTTCTTTCTTTCTTTCTTTCTTTCTTTCTTTCTTTCTTTCTTTCTTTCTTTCTTTCTTTCTTTCTTTCTTTCTTTCTTTCTTTCTTTCTTTCTTTCTTTCTTTCTTTCTTTGTCATCCAAACCCCATCTATATATGACCCTCTCTTTTTCCCAGTCATTCTCATGATCTCTCTCTCTCTCTCTCTCATATTTTCTCTGTCTCTCAATCAACCAATCATTCCTTCATTCTCTTTCTCATACACAAACTAGCACCCCACCTCTATATCTTTCTTTTTTTTTTCTCTCTCTCTCTCTCTCTCTCTGTCTCTCTCAATAATTATAATTCTATCTCCCAAGTCTTTCTTTCTCTCAATCATTTCCATTCTCTCTCTCTCTCTCTCTCTCTCTCTCTCTCTCTCTCTCTCTGTGGCTCTTTGCCGTAAATATTGGGACATCGGTTCTTATCCGGTGAAAGCGGGACATCGCTTATTTCTATACTAAAAAATTTTCACATTGTTCGTGTTGGAGTGTGATACCTCCTTAATAAAAAAGCTGCTGCATATTCGCATAATATTTCTTCTCCCAGAGTACCAATTGTCCAAGTGGGACAAGAATTTTCTTCTCTTAGAGTACCAATTGTCCAAGTGGGACAAGAATATTTTTTTCTCTCAGAGTACCAATTGTCCAAATAGAACAAGAATATTTCTTTTTTTCAGAAGTTGTCAAGAAGAACGTATCAAGTTATGGGGAGCCCATTCGTGACTTTAGGCCTAAAAACTACAGAACACACAAACCTACGGCGACTTCAATCGGCCATATAATTTTTTTTGGGGGGGGGAGGGGGCGAGGTTTTTGCCACGGTGACAAGGGTTTTCGCCACGGCGAAAAGGGTTATCGCCGCAGCGAGGTTTTCACCGCGGCAAAAAAAGATTTTTGCTGCGGCGAGGTTTCGCCACGGTGAAAAGTTATAGCCGCAGTTCGCCGCAGCGAAAAGTCCGTTTTCGCCGCGGCGAAAATTCCACCCCCCCCACAAAAATTAATATGGCTGATTGAAGCCGCCGTACAAACCACTTGGGAAAATATATTGCTAATCCTCAAGTCAAGCTGAGAGAGAACATTTTGGCAAGAATTATTTTATTTAAAATTGGAGGACGAGTATCAGAAGAAAACCGTGATACAGTAGTGTTGATGTACTTTCTTCTCGGACATTCTTTTTCTGATGTGGTTCACATAATAAAATTAACAGACAACACATATGGCCATCGTTGTTGACAAACCATCATTTATATATAAAGAAAGAAAAAAAACCCATAAAAAATGGACATCATTTATGAGAACAAACTCATCTCAGCTATGTATCAGGTTTTGTTTTACAAACCAGTGGAATACAGGCACAATTGCACCATCAAAAACATCACTCAAAGCAAAGTACAGGTATGATTTACTCTGTTCACAAAAGACAACATGCATGATAAACAATAATCTCTTGTAAATTTGAACAAGGCCTACAGGCCTAATGCGAACCTGTGCAATGGGATATACACAAAGTATACTGCTTCCTTGCTGGACCATTTCTTTTTAAGTACATGTAACCTGTATATGTACAATGCAAGTACTAAATATTTTGAACCCAAGTACAATCAACAACTAGAATACAGAGAGTCGACAAGTGACTGTGTATTAGCCAAAATCAGTGGTACGGGTGAAGTGATGCATGGATTTAGTGGTCAAGGGAAATGGAGCGAGATATGTGTTGCACATTACCATGGGAGGTGGCGCCACCTGCAATCTATCCAACACATATATACATGCCAAATTTCAGGCAGATAATTTAAACCATTTCAGAGGTATGCATGATTTCATCATGAGGCAGACAAACATTGACATTGTGCAAAAATGGTTGCAGATGGCACCACCAGTTTTGGGTATCATACAGAGGTGAGCTGTAAACGTGCAAAATTTCAGGCTGGTTGGTCCAACGAGTCTCGAGTCTGCAGTGTAAGTGTATATGTAGGTGGCACCACCTGTCACCTAAAAGATAAAACTTTTCAAGATGAATAAACGTGCAAAATTTCTGGTTAATAAGGCCGAAAACTACAGAAATATGCATCATTTTATCCCAAGGCAGACAAACAGATGGCCTTTGTGTGAAAAGGAAATTTAGGTGGTGCCACCTGTCACATAAATGATAAACCTATTCAAAAATGTTAATGTTATTTCAATTAAATTTTTTTTTTAAATTTAAAAAAAAATAAAGCTATCCAAGATCTTTGGTCAATTTAGTTTTTTTTATCAATCCAATAACTTAGACATTTCAGATTTTGTAAATTTTTTTACCAAATATGGAAATATTCAAGGTCAAGGTCACTTTCATAGTCAAGGTCATGACCCAAATTTAAATTTATCTCATTCCATACTATCAAAGATTAAAAAAAAATAAAATAAAAAAAAATTAAATTTAAATCTAAATTAAAATTTAAATTAAAGCGGTAGCAAGAAAATGAACAAGATGGTGCCATTTGTATTCTGCCGAAGATAAAAAAAGGAAGTTTTAAATTTTTAAAATTTTAATTTAAATTTAATTTAAAATTTAAAATTAAATTTAAATATACCTCATTCCATAACCCATATCTATATACATGCATAATGAGAGAATTCTGCATTAATTTTTTAAAATTAAATTGAAAATAAATTAAAAATTAAATTTAAATTTAGCAATACCTAATTCCATAATCCATATCTATATACCTATATACATGCATCTCATTCCATACTATCAAAGACTAAAAAAATTAAAATAAAAAAATTTAATTAAAAATTAAATTTAAATTTAAGCGGCAGCAAGAAAATGACACAAAATGGTGCCATTTGTATTCTGCAGAAGATAAAAAAGAAGATTTAAATTTTTAAAATTTTAATTTAAATTTAATTTAAATTTAAATTTATCTCATTCCATAACCCATATCTATATACATGCATAATGAGAGAAATCTGTATTATTTTTTTAAATTAAATTGAAATTATATCAAAAATTTAAAATTAAATTTAAATTTAGCCATACCTAATTCCATAATCCATATCTATATACATGCATAATATGAAAGAAATCTGTATAATACTTTTTGACCCTGGCCATATCCAGTGCTGTTTTGTAATGAAACAAACAATTTTCCTCCCTTAATCAATACACAGATTTTATATGTCACCTAAGACTTAAAGCAGCCAACAATAGCTCCCAGCCTTGTTTGAAGAACTGCAACTGAACTTATGACCCCTGAGAGTATCCATGTCTGAAGGCAGGGACGAACTGCCCACAGCCTACATGGGGCATTGAGCTGACCTAGCTTTTGACCTCTGGAAGTCTGAGTGTAAAGTGACTGGCTCTTGACCTATATCTGGGGGCACTTGCACTTAGTGACCTTTTGCCCTGGCAGTCTAAAAATAGCCTGCCTACCAAGCACACAACAGGTGCAAGCACTGGTTGACCTCTAGACTCTGCATGTTGAAACTTGGCATCTTGCCAAATCTGAATGCCTTTTTCAATTGAATACACTGCTTTTTTAAAGCTGCATTTGCCCAATTAATCCTTGTAAAACTGACAAAACCCTACCATAGAATAATCCTTGTAAAGTTTAAGCCAATCAGCTTAACATTTACATAATAAAACAGTGTATAAGCTAGAAGAATCCAAAATTACATTTTTGCTCATAAAAAAAACAGATCAATGAAGGTAGCTTCACCTACACCTCAATTTTTGATATGACCCATGTGACAGACATTGGCATAAAATTTGGTGATGATAGCTCAAGCCGTTTCTCAGATTTTAAGTTTAGTATGCCTTTTTTTGGACAGATGACCGAGTTCAACCTCCTGTAACTCGGCCAAAAATCACCAAACTCGAACCATTTAAACAAAATTGAGAGAAATTGTCCCAGGGATCATTCTTATGAAATACTGGACAATTTGGCTGGACAGTTTCAGAGAAGTAGATATTTTTAATTTTTTTAGCTTTTCCTGTATAAAATCTATAAAAATCACTGAATCAAAACCATTTGAACAAACTTGAATTATCAACATCTAAGGATCATTTATGTGTAAGTTTAAAGAATTTGGCCCAGTGGTTTTTGAGAAGAAGATCTTTGTAGCCTCTAAGCAAAAATGGGCTGCTATTTCATTTGACTTCCCATAACTCGGTCAAAAATCATTGAACAGAGACCATTTGAACAAACATAAGAAAGCACTACCCTAGGAGCATTTCTGTGCAATATCAAACAATTTGGCTTTACGGTTTCAGAGAAGAAGTTCTTTGTAGCCCTCCATATCCTTCAGGCACCGTTGACCCCCGTAAAAAAAAAGACCAACGCAGGTGGCGCCACCAATACCTCAATTTCAGATATGACTTATGTAACCAAAATTGGCATAAAATTTGATGATGATAGCTCCAGCCATTTCCGAGATTGTAATTTTAGCATGCAGATGACTAAGTTCAACTTCCTGTTACTTAGCCAAAAATCACCAAACTGGAACCATTCGAACAAACTTGAGAATGTTCCAGGGAACATTACTGTGAAATATTGGACAATTTGGCTGGACAGTTTCAGAGAAATTTTTAAAGGTTTTTAAGCTTTTTCTCTATAAAATCTAAGAAAGGCAGTTAGCCAAAAAATAAAGAAAAACTGTTCTAGTTTTTCAGATGACTGATCTTTTGCAAAAAATTTGGTGATGCTAGCTCCTGCCATTTTTGAGATAGCTATGGTTAAGGTACAGACGACGCACGACACACGACGCACGACGCTGCACCATCGCATAAGCTCACAGGTTCTCTAAAAACTGCTTTCTTAGACTGAGAATATATTTTAAAAAAATCAGAGTATTTCCTTTAAATAAAGAAGAACTTTCTTGTCATCAGAAAAATTATCTTGAACTTTCCAATTTCTTGTAAGAATTGCAAATTTATCAGAGTCCACAAACTCAAACTTTTCACTGGTTTTCCTACATTTTCAAAAGCTTGGCTGCAATTTGGGATTTTTTTCTGGTCATATTGGAACATTGACCAGGTTTTGCTTTTTATTGACAGCCAAGTTCTCTCCGACAAGCTTTGGTGTTCCGTAACACATGTGAGCACATCAGCTTTAGTGGGTGGGCGTTTGTTGATTCTGACTTTCCGTAGTAAGGATGTTTTTATGGCTGTGACTTCCGCCTCAGTCCATTTGGTTCTGGGCTGTGGCTTTCCATGAGTGGACTTCTTAGCTGAAATCAATATGACAATATATTTATCTTAAATTTCATTTGAGAGTTGGGACATTATTTCCAGACTTTTTTGGGACATAATTTTGAACGAAGTTGGGACATTCAAGCAGTAACTGAGCTGTATCTATCAGAGAATTTATCATAGGGTTGTGTCATTATTTTAGGTATTTTTTGTAACACAATTCAGGTATTGAATATAATTTATAGTGCTACGAAACAGATGATATGCTTGAGTCTCTCTAACTGGTGAAATGTCCCGCTATGATCTGTTTAACAGGTGAACACAATCTTTGAGCTAACACAAAAATTGAACCAATAAATATGACAATATACAGTTCCTAATTAGTTTCTGCTTAGGCTCATAAAATGCAGGGCAGATAGGTGGACATTAAAATGGGTGGCTGTTAACCTATTTGATGTCTTAGTTTTGTTTGGAAGCTTTCTGTGGCTGCTCTAATGCACACCAAAAATAAGTAAGGAAAAATAATAGTTTAGGTGTTAAAAGCCCTTCACACAAAAGGGGGATATGATACAAGAGGAAAAGAGTCAGGCTGAGACTTTTAGAAGAGATTAAGAAAAATTGCTGGAGACATCCTTGATATTTTTCTAAGATAAAAGCTTACAGCTGGTAATAAGGGTAAATGTCATACCTTTTATTGGTGAGGTTGGCTCTTCATCTGAAGATGAATCTGGAGTGTTCGCTTGAAAAGGCAGAGATGGAACACTCAAAGTTAAAACAATTCTCAAATATCAGCATGTGCGTGAAAAGACATGGCATAACCAAGATTTACAAAAAGTAGTGTAAGCTGGATATCAAATCTGATGTAAATTGCAGTTTTTTAATGCACCAAACATTTTGTATCAGCATAAAATAAAAGACACACTGAACTTTGGAATTGTTCAAATTGTTCTAGTAATAAAACTGGTTTTGGAAATTAACGTTTAAAATTATTATTGATATTTGAATTTCTGCCAACCTGCACCCCTGATCCATAAGAAAACACAGGAGGGTACTAATAATCTTTTAATAATCTTTTAACAATAATCCCTGACACCTGAGGCTTCCACATCTACCTCATTTCCCTCAAAGATTCCCACCTCAATACGTGTTACCGCCCCCATGACCCTTGCCAAATATAGGTGGCTATATTTACCCCTCAGCACCATGGCCACCCGCTTCCTTCCAGCTCCAATTATTTCCCTTATAGTACCAATCTTACAGCATCAATCCCAACCCTACTCCTCAAGGACCTGGTAGGCAGTCAGTTTACCAGCTACTAGTGTTGGTACATCAAGCTTACTGTAAAATGACTATTTTTGGTGGCTATTAATTTTGGCAGTTGGCGCCTAAAGCACATTTGGTGGTGATTTCATTCAGTTGTTTTGATGTATTGTAACACTTTAACTACAGAGCAAAAATTTCGATTGAAAAATTAAATTTGGCAGTTTTGTTGGTACTGCCAAATGAATCATGAACCACAAAATAGTTTTTTATTTAGTGGTTTGGATGAATTTTACAAATAGCGATTATTTTGGCAGAGGTTTAGTTTTGTATGTAGCACCAAATAAATAAGCCACCAAAATTAGCAATTTTACTGCACATCATTAAAAAGTTAAAATATTCTGCAAAACTTAATTATTATGACCACTTTTAATGAGAAATAGGCACAAAATATATTTTCAAAAGTTTGTTTTGTACCTAAATTGGCGTTACTAACTTATCATATATCATCAGTGACACCCACATCCATGTAGTAACTACATGGATGTGGGCGTCAATGATGATATATGATTAGGTAATATAATTCATATTCGCGAGGCTGAAATTTCGCTATTTATTCATTTTGAAAGTTTTGCGAGGGTTTCATTTTCGCGATTGCACCAGAATCTATGAAATCAAAGAACATTAATATTAACATTTATAATAAAATAAAAATAAATCCCACAATACCTCACTTATTGCCGTTATAGTCATTGTATTATAACCTGTCTCATGATCGATGTTTTGACAATTATCATTAAGTGTTTGCATGAGGTGGCAATACCGTCCTCAGATTATGTTGTTGATTTACAAACCATGTTTTCAGAGGTGTGAAAACTAATTTATTTTTGCAGAACCTGCAGATGCATCATATCCTCTTGCTCATCCTCGACTAAAGGGCAGCTTCTTCCCGAGGGTTTCATATTCGTGATTATATACCATTCGCGAATATCGCGAAAATAAAATCCTCGGAACAAAAAGGCAACCACAGTATTTGAACTTACTATCATCCAGCTTGAAGGAAGGATCGCCATCAGAGTCATCTTCCTGTTCATCATCACTCATGTGCTTCCGTTTGGCTACTGCTAAGATAAAGAATAAAAAATAGGTTCATGCAGGTTACTAGATTTTCTGTCCAATTCAATATTCAACTAGACATTTAGGCCTAAAGGCCTTGGGGAACCCGGCAATGTCACAAGGCATGTCGAAAGAAAGAAATTGACAAGGCAAATACAAGGCAAATACAATATTTGGCAAAAACTCTTGTCAAAGTTTGAATTTCTGGCTATTTTTACTCAAGGTTGAACATGTTGAATGTCATGGATTCATGGTACATCAAATCAAAGCGCAAGCGTTGTAACTCTACCCATATATCTCATCTATGTTATTACTACAGTCTATGTGCCCCCACCCTCACTCCCTGCTGATCTGCCTATTCTAATGTGAATGGCTGGGCTAAGCAAACAAACCCCCTCCCCTCCCATGGTCTCCAGCCTTGCAATCAACAACTCTGTAAGCCTTTTAATAGCAATTATATATGTACAAAACCTGGCGTGGCGGCCATCTTTCATATCACGGACAAATCACGGAAAATCACAGTTAGAAGACACTGTGTATGATTTCTTGTATGTTTTTCATATATGTTATATAAACTGGGGCTGTCTTCAGAATATGCTTTGTTTTTTGAGACATATTTGCCATTCACTCTTGTACAGAAAGCCTAACCAAAAATGATAGCAATAGGATGGTGAAATATAAAAAGTGCTACCTCTTTCTGGTCTTTGCCTAGTGCTTGATTCCTCTGGTGTGCGTGTTGATGGAGCTGGCACCAATGGGTCTGGTGTGCTCACAGGTGGTCTCTCAGCATACTCAGTAGATTCCAAACAAAGGGACTCATCAAGCTCTGTCAGTGAATAATTTTAATGAAACTTAATTAGGGAAGGTGTGCAAGTCTTCAGCTAAGGCATATATTCGCTGTCGGCCACTATGTTAGCAAAACCAATGCAGTTGCTGAAATCTAACCCTTTTGTGTCACTCCACGCCCATGGAACTGTTTCACGTGGGCACCACTGTCTTATAAATATTTAAAATTTTCAAGGCCTATGTAAATTTGGAAAAGGACACAGTATGTGAAGGGATTGTGCTGAATTTAGTGAATGCAGTAGTTGTTACACAACCCCAAACTGCATCCAAGAAGACCAATATTAGCCGGTATTACACCAATTTTATTATGCTGTTATAGGAAGGATGTTGATATGAGAAAAATAGTTGCTTAGTTGCATCCATTAATTTAAAGGATCTGCATTAAATATTGACTAAATACAAATGTTAATATAGCAAAATATTACCTTCCATCTCTATGTCATCTAAACATTTGCCTGCAAACCGACGGGCCTTGCCATTTTCCACCGCCAGTAAGAGCTTTGAAACTTTCGCCAATTCAATAACGTCTTCTTGGAGACGATAGAACTGTCTGTGCACGGCCAACTCGTGGCCCATATGTCTAGCGAGTTCTTGGAGCTCGATCTCGGTCATGTCGATAATCTGGAAACAAAAACAAGAAAAATAATGTACTTTTTAGAAATAAACATGTCTGATAAAAGGCCAAACCAGCATATAAAATAGGGCCACGGCTCCTGGTAGGTTACCAGGTTCCTGGATTTTAAAAAAAAATATTTTAAAGGTCCCTTGAAAAAAAAATAGGGGCACGTAACCTGGTGTTTGATTGCCAAATTATGAGAAAAGCATTAATGATTTTTTTTTGGAGAAAACAGATCAAGTCTTCAAAAAGATGTCTGGTGACCTTGGGTTTGACCTTTCAAGAGAACTCTAGGTCAAATATCATGGTACCAGATGAAAGCTTATAATATGTGTTTATATAAGCATGATAAATGTTCAATAGTAACTACATTCACATCTGTGGTAGTTTCTGCGATATAGCCCCACCCCCACCCCAAAAAATTTCTAATGTTAAGTGAAGGGGAAATTTTAATTTTTAAAAAACTCATGAAAAGAAAATAAATTAAAAATGTAGAAATTTTTCAAAGATTTCTATCCCAAGAAAGCTCCATACCAATATTGAAAAGAATACAATTTGTAGTTTTGAAGAAGATTATCTTTAAAGTCTTGACATTGGCGACCTTGAAATTGACCTTTCAAGGTTGCAGTACCAAATGAAAGCCCATATATGACATTATACATGCACTCAATATTATCTACATCCATATCTGTAACAGATTCTGAGATATAAGCTCAAAAAAATCTCCAATGTTTAGTAAATGGAAACATTTCATTATTTCAAAAATTCATTAAAAAATTTGAATAATCAATATTTTTTAAAACAGTGAGCAGCCTTTTCTAGACAGTGTCTCAAGGAAGCTCCATACTACAATTTAGAAGAATCCGACTGGTAGTGTCTGAGAAGGAGATCTTTGAAATGTTGATATTGGTGACCATGGGTTTGACCTTTCAAGGTCACTCAAGGCCAATTTGGAGAAAAACATTGTTATAAAGGTTTGATTGCAGCAATATTAAAAAAAATTAAAGAACAGGTTTTGAGAAAACGACAATTAAAGTCCCAAAATGACACTTTTTGGCCCGCAAAATGGTCCGAAAGGATTCAGTAAGAAATAAAAAAAAAGTCTGTGCTATTAGGCCAAGAAACGTTGACAAAATTAAAGACGGTTACTGAGCAGTTTCTGAGATCTTGCTGCTAACAGACAGACGGATGACAACTGACGACAATAGGTTCTGGGATAAACTAATAACAAGGGACCCATGGGTCACGGCGCTCAGCTGAATGAGACAGATACAATTGTGTCACTATTGTTGTATGTAGGTCTGGAAGATTTCATTTTGACAGATGTAATTTTTTGTATTAATTATGTAGTTGAGTGGAATAGTTATCAGTATTTTAAATATGAACATGAATGTGTGTCTAAAATATTGCAATGGGAATGACCAGATGTGGTAAATTGCAGAGGAAGGAAGTGGAGATTTGCAAGTATAAAAATACACATTTAATCAATCAAAATATTTATGGAAAAGTAGAAAACTTATATGTTTTGGGAAGCAGTTGTTGCTGAATTAGAGAGGAAACAGAATGTCTCAAAAAGTATCTACAGAGAAGAAATTGTAGATTATGCTGTGAGAAGTTGCCATGTTTGATCTGAATTGAAGAATGGGGGATTGTTGCTAATAATATCTTGTGATCGGACCATGTGTATTCTAATGTTGAAATTGAAGCATTTAAACAGTTAGTAAAGACACGATCTATGGTATTTCCATGGTCATTGGTTGGTTCTCTGACTAGTTGTTGACATTAAAGAGTTGACATAATTGTGTCAATTTGGTGTTATATATTATATTAGAAATGTCAATATTGAAATCGCCCATGATCACTATAGGCAGGTTGTGGTCAACTTGAGAGACTAAAACTTTGGAGTTCAGCGAAGAAGTTACTGATGGGACATCCGGGTGACCTATAGAGGAAAACAATCTGAAGTGACTGAGTCTAAGTGTGAATATAGAGAAGAGATGACTCAAAATCTGGTGTTGTGTGGTGGTGAATGGTTACATGGGGACTCAGCTGTTTAACCTGATAGGGGGGGGGGGGGGAGGATGAGAGTTTAAAAACACCTTTGTAACTCTGTATATTTATTTCTTTATTTAGCAGTTATAAATTTTATGCAGTTGCCAGAAGAATATTGTCCTAAACAAATACTCAGTGGAGAGAGGAAAGTTACAACACCTTTGCATAAACATACAGGATACAAAATTTAATCATTGTAACCCTGGTGGTACAATACAAAATCTACTAGTAAAATGTAGCATAGCCATGAATAAAATAAAATACAGAAAATTATAACATTCATCTAGTTAATGCACCATCTGGGGGGGGGGGGGGGACTGCAGGGCAGAGGGGAAGCCTACTAGCAGTGGCCAAGCTGAGCCTGAGGCAAGCTGCCTGGGGTGGGTTACATAATGCAAGTGATGGCTGTTCTACTAGGTGGGCCAGATGTCAACAACAGTTGACATTGTGTATGAAAACTTGAATAAAAGCTACTCTTTTCTATCAATTCCTTTGAAATTTCAGATTTTAAAAGATTAAATCCTTATGTATATATGCTGTGAAAATTAAATCAAAAGTTCTTACAGAAAAAAACGTGCTATTCCCAAAGTTGGACAAAATTCAAGGTATTAATTTTTTATTTATGCTAATAACTTGAAAAATTTGCAAAATTTAGATCTAATTTTGGGGAAATCATTGAATCTTGATTAAATAAAGTTATATTCCTGAAAAAAAAGTCTCCAGCTTCAGCAATTCTCACGCTAGGTGAGTAAATATTTTTCCTGATTTTTTAAAAATTGCATTATATTTGGGCCCATAACTTCAAAATAATACCCAATACTGACCTAATTTTTGGTATGTTTATAGAAAATGTATGGAAGAATATGAATACTAAATATATTAAATATGACCAAGAACAGATCAGTGGTTTTAAATATTAGGCAGCCTTGAAGTGTAACAATGGTTTTTTTTATGAAAAACGGAGGTTTTTCCTTAGGAACGAAGTCCTAATGACCCAATTTTCGTATGGTAGAAGATTTTGGGAAAATCTAATGGTATGTATAATTTTGGATTCGTAGGTCTTACAGTTTTAAAATGTGCCCTGTTAACGGCCGGATGGATGAGGGACAAAGGACCACGACTATAGCTCAGATGACTTGTAGTCAGCTGAGCTAAAAACTAGACAGTGCTTCGGTCATACATGACTTGGTGTTTGGATTCCACGCTAAAAAAATGATTTCCGAGAATGTAGGTTATTCAATATTTTCAGATTATAGTGGTACTTTTTTAAACAGTAATAATATCAATATTTATCAGTAATTGTGCATTTTGTTCATGTCATACCAAATATTATAAATTTTTGCACAAATTTGACCTGTTATTGATTACTGATTTATCTCACAAAATGTTTAAAATATGTTTGAAATGTCAGTAAATTATTGAGTCTATACACCAAGTCATGCATGACTGGTTGACCAGAACCATGCCTGGTTCTGTTTGTTTTTGATAGTTGGACACAGTTAGAGTCGCAATAACCACTAGAGCTCGCAGCATTTATAAGGACCTCCTTATAATGTTAACTAGGTCCAGCTAACTAAGATTTGATCAAATTGTACACACCAACATGACCAAATGTGAAGTCATTTCGTTTTGATGTGTTTCAGAAGCACTTGTTTCAAAATTAATGGTGAAATTCATTAAAATTGTCTCATTGAAATAAAATCTAGACGTTTGATGTGTGGTACAATAAGTCCAGACCTGTGAAACGGTCGCCATGTATTTGCGGAGCTTGGTACTTGTAACCAAACCAGGCATCTTCAGGTCAGCTCTGGCACAGGCTGTTTTGAGGCAGTCATATCCTCGCATGTGGGTATCATTGGAATTCTAAGAGAAATTAATTCACAGTAAGTCAACAGTTGGTGTTGCAGAAAACATGTTTACCGGTACTTGATCAATGGATGATAGAATGACTACAAATGTTTACAGATTGGCCATTTTTCAACCATTTCAAAAAACGCAGTATGCTTTTGAGGGAAGAAAAAAATGCACAGTAACACTTATTTGGCCATATTATATTATTATCTTATATTGTGCTTTTTGCTCATTCAGAATTTCTGAGTTTTTTTCGACCCATCAAATTGATCAGAATATGTGGACACAAGCATATTTAGTTTCCAAACTGTCGGACATTAACCAACATTGTGATAAGGCATCATAACACGTACATTAAACAATGTTTAATGTGAAACATGATCAGTTGATCACAAAGTACCTTGGCAAAAACATAAGGATTTGTACACTTCTGCCTCCATTATAACAGTATCTGTATGGCATCTCTCAATAGCGGTGGTAGCAGGATGGCCACCTTCCTGTTCTTTTTACCGATCACCTCAACCATATCCATTCTGTTATATCCAAAAATGAAAAAAAAACATGTTATAAAATGGTTTGTAGACTCACAGACTACAGAGAAGAGCTTAATCATGTTAATTGGAGTGGTTTTCCTGCTAAAGTACAAATTAAACAAATATGATGTATAGGTCAGACTGAGTCTTCTTCATGTCAAGAGGAGAAAGAAGGTCCCTTGAATGATGGCTTTCCATAGAAATGGAGTCTTAAAAATATACACACTTGCAACAAATGAAACAGACTCAATTCAGTTTCGAGAAATAATACTTGACTCACCTTTTCATCAATTCCTGTTCCAGTGGTTGCAAAGTATTTATAAGTTCTTCGTTGGCATTTTGCCATGTTGGTCTCTCCAAAAAGCTTTGGATTCTGAGTTTTGCAGGCTCCTCACCTCTCCTCTTATTGAAGAGGATTAGTCTTGCCAGAGTGAGTGACGCCACCTCAGCCCAATCCTGGTCACTCTCTTTTAGCTTTGGGAGAAGCTCTTTGAGCCTTTCATCCATATAATTCTGTGAAAACAGGACATGTATGATCATTTTAAATGGAATGAATTTTTAGCCTACCCGGCTCAAGTCTTGTGTAAACATACATGAATGGACATTTGATTTAACAGTAGACTTATGCTAGTGTATCACCTGAGCCAAAGCATTAACACTTGTAATGATCATTTTCTAAATATTCTGATCATCACTAAAAATAGAGCAGTGAAGTCTTGCTATAACAAACTCCAGGAAAAAATTCAGGTCCCAACTACACCTTTTTCCATTTTAAAATGGGACTTTTATAACAAACTTCTTTCAAAACCAAGTGATCCTGGTGATCCTTTTGTATTTGTTATAATGAGAGTTTATTGTATGCACCTTGCTTTACCTCAGTAATTAAGTTTTCATGTAGTTAAGGCATGATTTAGAGTTAAGTATCAAGACTGCGAGTACACAAAAACACAGAAGCAGCTCCTGTGTACAAAACTTCATTTCAGTAGCACACAGAATAAGAATGTGATAAACACCACTAGGCGAAATTAAAATTGGAAGCTTTCTTTTTTGACAGCAGTCTTGAACCAGCTTTCTGATTTGTACATGGTTTTGTCAGTAGTCATGTATAAGTCTCTTTCCTGGTCACCAAGAAAGATACTTGGCCAAAAGGTGTGTGCCTTGCCGTGGTGGTCAAGCTCGGCTTGTTACGAAAGCACACCATACTGATTGTGCCGATTTTATTTCCAGGTAAGTTTCCCAGGTAAATTCACTTTCACGAAACATGAACCATGATGAAGGAATATATATTTTCATCACATGACATGGGTGTTTTTCGATCTAATAACCCCACATAATATTTTCGATGTTACACACGTCTCATAACACTTGAGCGCCACTTCTCATTGGCTATAAAAATGACGTCATAATCAAATACATTGTTACTTTTTTTCAACAATTTCTGGCAACTTTTCCTTTGGAAAATTTACAAAATTTCAACGTAATCGTGTGGCTTATTACCATACTTACCTCTACAGTAATACAGGCTGATCCGAGATTAGCGCGCAGAATGGTAATCCATGACCCCATTGCGATCAAGCCAGTAGAAGATGAGGCTCCGTCGAGCCCATATACCATGCTATGGAGGGGGGACTGTGGCCTGGGCCGCAATGATGGGGCCCAGCCTAAAGCGCCAAGACTGAGATAGAAGCTCAGCCGCAGGTAATATGAAATGAACGTATTAGGGTTTGTCCACATACCAGCTCGGACAATCACATCAATAGGTGTCCCCACACGTGCAGCGAGAGACGTGCCAGACTTGGTGTGCCGTGATACGATAAATATCGCGGGACTCAGCCCCAGTCTCGGTATAGACCAAACGGACCAATAATTTCACCCAAAAAGACAGAGTACTATTAGTGATATTAGTGGTACGTGTAGGCTGAAAAGATATAAAGAGTCTGTGACATCACGACAGAAAGGATTAGTACGACGAACATACATCCTTATCGCTCGTACTGGACACAGGAGGGCATCTAACTCCGCAGGACCGACGTCCTGGGAGAGTGATAAGAATAATGATCGGAGAGAAGGCTTGAATACCCATGGTGGTTGCTCTGGTCTTGGGAGGAAGCCACACTCAGTATATAGTATAATGGCTCCGTCAGGCCCATCTGACCGTCGACAGCCGCTAGCCAGCAACACAAGAAAAAATGTCTTGAGTGTGAGTCTTTTAATGGAGACTGACTCCAGAGGCTCCCATGGGGCACGTGTCAAAGTGTATCAAACGAACGTAACGTCCCAGTCTGGAAGCTGTGGCGCTTGACGTGGGCATTGTGTTCTAAATGATGCCAGTAAATCTGATAGTATGGCACAAAAGGAAAGATCTACTAGCATGACTAGTATTCCTCTCGCCCTATAGATCAGATTTAGCATGGCCCTATAGCCCTCGATTGTTGCTGGCTTTAGCTTAACCCTAGCGAACAGGTAGCAAAGGAATGATAGAAATCGTTTAGAGGGGCAGAGAACAGATCGATTTGCTTTCCGTCACACCAACGAATGAATACTCGCAACTTGGCTTCATAAGTGCGAGTGGAGGACTGTCGGTTCTTCCTGGATAAATGTCCAGACACGTCTCTAGGAAAACCTGCCTCCTGGAAGGATTGCTGGATCGCATCCACGCGTGCAGGCACAGTGCCTCTACGGAATCGTGAAAGATATCTCGACCTGGTTGCTTGAGCAGTCTGCATCGTAGTGGCAGCTCCCTGGGAGTGTCCACTAACAGACTGAGAAGCATTGGATACCACAGCTGCGGCTATCTTGTGTAGAACCTCGGTCAGAAAGCCGGTCGGGGGTTGTGCGTCAGCGTACATCCCGTCCCAACTGATCGCCATGGAGTCCATCGCCAGGGTGCCGTCCTCTGGAAGGGGTGAGCAATAAGCGGGCAGTTTGGTATTTTTGGAGGTTGCAAACAGGTCTACGTTCAGTGTCCCGAATACCCCACACAGAGCCTGGAATATTTGTGGTGACTGACTCCACTCAGTACCGAGTGAAAGTGCGTCTGCCAAAACGTTGCGTTTGCCAGGCAGATGTCTGGCCTTGATCAGATGTCCGTGCGCCCACATTGATCGTATCAAGGCCTCTGCCTCCAAGCAGAGGTCTAGGGACTTCGTCCCTCCCTGCTTGTTGATATGCGCTACGACCGTCGTCTTGTCTGTGTAGATCAACCACTCGGTGCCGTTCGGATATCGATCGGCCCATCGATCGTAGGCACGCGTCACCGCCTTCAGCTCTAGGACACTGATGTGAAACTGTCTGTCTGAAGGTGTCCACCTCTGCGACAGCTCCATCACGTCCAGATGAGCTCCCCAAGCTAGCTCGGATGCATCAGTGAAAAGCTTGTTGTCCAGTATGTAATCGCTGAGTGACATGCCCCTGTCCATGTTGACTGGGTTGCGTCACCATTGGAGTGTCTCCATTGCCCGATCGTCTAATAAATACTGGACGATCGAGTGGGTCTGTCAAAATGTGCCACTGTAGGGCAAGACACCACTGTATCGGGCGAAGGAAGCAACGCCCGAACGGGACTTGCTTTTCGACGGATACCAACAGACCTATGAGGGATAATATTCGACGAGCTGATGTCGATCTGATCGTTAACAGTTTGTCAATGAGAAGATATTTTTTCTCTACCCTCTGGCGTGGGGGTGCAGCCACCCCCACTTCTAGATCGTACCACACTCCTATATACTCCAAGTTCTGAGTAGGAGCGAGGTTCGACTTCTCCCAATTGGGAAGCCACCCTAATTGGAGAGTAGGCCTGATCACGTAAGAGGCATGATCCGCCGTCTGTTGTGGAGAATCTGCTACTATCAGCCAATCGTTGATGTAATGGCGGAAATGAATCCTCCTCGATCGAAAATTGGCTGCCAACGACCGGATGATACGGGTGAACACGTACGGGGCAGTGGCCACTCCAAATGGCAGTACCCTGAACTGATACACCCGATCGCAATACCCGAGTTTGAGGTATTTCCTTGAACTGCGGTGTATCTGCACGTGAAGATAAGCATCCTTGATATCAATGCTTATGGACCACTTGCCCTGCGAAACTGATCGTTGAATCATGAGTGCAGATTCCATCTTGAATCTTTGGATGACTTCTTTGGGATTCTGAACCAGTTCAATCGCTCGTTTGGACACAAGATCTGACATCTCTTTGTCCAAATGCTCTAATCTCTCGCGGTCTGAGGGGAGTGGGAACTGCCATCATGCTTGTCTGAGCAGTGGTCTGTCCACTGAGGATCCCCCACCCCTTTCCCGGCCGTACCCTGCCTCCTCCTGGATTCTCGCCTATTACTCCAGAAGAAAGTTCCTTCCACTTCGGTTGGAGAGTCAACCTCGAAGGCGAGTGACTCTGTTCCGTCTGCGTCTGTGCGACCGAGTGCTGGTCGACAGACGGGCAGATCTATGATTGTGGTTAGCTCTGATGCCCAAACAGGGGCCTCCCTGAGCAATACTACGGCCGTAGATTCTGCTGGTAGCTTTGCTACTACTGAGGGCGGCCGTCTCCTCGATCGAAGAACGGCCGTTTCTCTTCCCCTTGCAGCCCTTTGTTGACAGCCAGGGGGTGTGTCACCCTCAGCAAGCCGGGCTGGCGGCCTCAGCTGCAGGGAGAGACATGCATGGCCTGCTGGGTGCAGCCAGGCTACCAGGTGCTATGTCAGCTCACAGGAGCGGGACCGCTACACATGGCCATGATCCGATCGTAAGCAGCGTGTCTATGGCCTCTACTCGATCGAGTAGCGGCTGAGATACAATCAAGGGGTCGCTCCGAGACCCTGATTCTTCAGGTGAAGGGTAGATGACAGGGGACAGGAAATCTGCCTTCAAGTTGGTGATTCAAGAGATCGCTAGACTTATGGGTCTACCACCTGTAGTGCAGAAGGTTTCTACAGAATATGGCCGATTTGCAGCTACTCCTGAGAAACCTCTCATTTCCCTCCCCATGGCTGATCATCTGGTTAAATACAGTCGTGATATTAATCAGAAGGCGATGACAAAGAAGGAAGTTGGTTGCTAGGAGTCAATATTTCCTTCATTGTCCATCAAGGGCCGAGCGGTCGTAACATATGCCTCAGCACCCACTGAAAGCTATGTTTCGAAACCGTCAGGAGATGACGAGCATGTAGGCCTCCTTCCTAAGAAGAAGGACGTCAGTTCCCATGAAGATGTCTAGGCTTACTTCATGGCAGTCTGCTGGTAACCATCCCATGGGCCAGTTGTCGACGGCGGATCCACCTGACCAATTTGGTGCAGGATATTCTTGATGACGCTGAGCTGCCAGAGGCTGTGACAGAGAGGGCCCAGACTGCTCAGCTCTGGATGTCCTCCTGTCCACAATTCATAGTGCTGAGAAGGTTTCAGCCTCTCTTTCAGCACATATGAATTTGACAGCCCGGGAAGCTGATCTACGTCTTATAGATGTCAGCGAGGTCGATGCAGCCGAGCTGAGATCTAAGCCGCTTTTTTTGGGCAACACCTTTGGGGGAGTCCCACGATCGTCTGTTCTCGAGATGAGACAGAATCGTAGGGATGAGGCTTTCCTTAGCCATGTGGCTAAAGCAAAAGCCCCTGCCTCCAAAGGCACGTCAAAGAAGTCAGCCAAAATGGCTATGGCTTCTTAGACTGCTTCCCAGTAGCAACAGCAGCAGCCCTTTCGTCCCTCTGACCCCCCAAAGTGGGGGGGGGGGGGGCAAGGGCAAGGGCGGATGTGGATGCAATTCCCAAGCCAAATCGTCCTGACTTGGTGGCACTTGGGTCTGGTGGAGTAGGTACTATGCACCCAGAGGATTTTATAGTACCAACACCAGGACCCATAGGGGGTCGTCTTGCACTGTTCGAAAACAGATGGCAAGAACTCGTTACCACAGACAAGACACTCGTCATGTGGACACGAGAGGGACTTCGCTCGACGTGGAAAGTGGACAGACCACTGCTCAGAAAAGCATGATGGCAGTTCCCACTCCCCTCAGACCGTGAGAGATTAGAGCATTTGGACAAAGAGATGTCAGATCTTGTGTCCAAACGAGCGATTGAACTGGTTCAGAATCCAAAAGAAGTCATCCCAAGATTCAAGATGGAATCTGCACTCATGATTCAACGATCAGTTTCGCAGGGCAAGTGGGCCATAAGCATTGATATCAAGGATGCTTATCTTTACGTGCAGATACACCGCAGTTCAAGGAAATACCTCAAACTCGGGTATTGCGATCGGATGTATCAGTTCAGGGTACTGCAATTTGGAGTGGCCACTGCCCCGTACGTGTTCACCCGTATCATCCGGTCGTTGGCAGCCAATTTTCGATCGAGGAGGATTCATTTCCGCCATTACATCAACGATTGGCTGATAGTAGCAGATTCTCCACAACAGAAGGCGGATCATGCCTCTTACGTGATCAGGCCTACTCTCCAATTAGGGTGGCTTCCCAATTGGGAGAAGTCGAACCTTGCTCCTACTCAGAACTTGGAGTATATAGGAGTGTGGTACGATCTAGAAGTGGGGGTTGCTGTACCCCCACGCCAGAGGGTAGAGAAAAAATATCTTCTCATCGACAAACTGTTAACGATCAGATCGACATCAGCTCGTCGAATATTATCCCTCATAGGTCTTGTTGGTATCCGTCGAAAAGCAAGTCCCGTTCGGGCGTTGCTTCCTTCGCCCGATATAGTGGTGTCTTGCCCTACAGTGGCACATTTTGACAGACCCACTCGATCGTCCAGTATTTATTAGACGATCGGGCAATGGAGACACTCCAATGGTGATGCAACCCAGTCAACATGGACAGGGGCATGTCACTCAGCGATTAAATACTGGACAACAAGCTTTTCACTGATGCATCCGAGCTAGCTTTGGGAGCTCATCTGGACGTGATGGAGCTGTCGCAGAGGTGGACACCTTCAGACAGACAGTTTCACATCAGTGTCCTAGAGCTGAAGGCGGTGACGCGTGCCTACGATCGATGGGCCGATCGATATCCGAACGGCACCGAGTGGTTGATCTACACAGACAAGACGACGGTCGTAGCGCATATCAACAAGCAGGGAGGGACGAAGTCCCTAGACCTCTGCTTGGAGGCAGAGGCCTTGATACGATCAATGTGGGCGCACGGACATCTGATCAAGGCCAGACATCTGCCTGGCAAACGCAACGTTTTGGCAGACGCACTTTCACTCGGTACTGAGTGGAGTCAGTCACCACAAATATTCCAGGCTCTGTGTGGGGTATTCGGGACACTGAACGTAGACCTGTTTGCAACCTCCAAAAATACCAAACTGCCCGCTTATTGCTCACCCCTTCCAGAGGACGGCACCCTGGCGATGGACTCCATGCCGATCAGTTGGGACGGGATGTACGCTGACGCACAACCCCCGACCGGCTTTCTGACCGAGGTTCTACACAAGGTAGCCCGGTCAAACTGCATGGTGCTTCTCAAAGCTCCCAAGTATCCAACACAGCTGTGGTATCCAATGCTTCTCAGTCTGTTAGTGGACACTCCCAGGGAGCTGCCACTACGATGCAGACTGCTCAAGCAACCAGGTCGAGATATCTTTCACGATTCCGTCGAGGCACTGTGACTGCACGCGTGGATGCGATCCAGCAATCCTTCCAGGAGGCAGGTTTTCCAAGAGACGTGTCTGGACATTTATCCAGGAAGAACCGACAGTCCTCCACTCGCACTTATGAAGCCAAGTTGCGAGTATTCATTCGTTGGTGTGACGGAAAGCAAATCGATCTGTTCTCTGCCCCTCTAAACGATTTCTATCATTCCTTTGCTACCTGTTCGCTAGGGTTAAGCTAAAGCCAGCAACAATCGAGGGCTATAGGGCCATGCTAAATCTGATCTATAGGGCGAGAGGAATACTAGTCATGCTAGTAGATCTTTCCTTTTGTGCCATACTATCAGATTTACTGGCATCATTTAGAACACAATGCCCACGTCAAGCGCCACAGCTTCCAGACTGTGACGTTACGTTCGTTTGTTACACTTTGACACGTGCCCCATGGGAGCCTCTGGAGTCAGTCTCCATTAAAAGACTCACACTCAAGACATTTTTTCTTGTGTTGCTGGCAAGCGGCTGTCGACGGTCAGATGGGCCTGACGGAGCCATTATACTATATACTGAGTGTGGCTTCCTCCCAAGACCAGAGCAACCACCATGGGTATTCAAGCCTTCTCTCCGATCATTATTCTTATCACTCGCCCAGGACGTCGGTCCTGCGGAGTTGGATGCCCTCCTGTGTCCAGTACGAGCGATAAGGATGTATGTTCGTCGTACTAATCCTTTCTGTCGTGATGTCACAGACTCTTTATATCTTTTCAGCCTACACGTACCACTAATATCACTAATAGTACTCTGTCTCTTTGGGTGAAATTATTGGTCCGTTTGGTCTATACCGAGACTGGGGCTGAGTCCCGCGATATTTATCGTATCACGGCACACCAAGTCTGGCACGTCTCTCGCTGCACATGTGGGGACACCTATGGATGTGATTGTCCGAGCTGGTATGTGGACAAACCCTTATACGTTCATTTCATATAACCTGCGGCTGAACTACTATCTCAGTCTGGGCGCTTTAGGCTGGGCCCCATCATTGCGGCCCAGGCCACAGTCCCCCCTCCATAGCATGGTATATGGGCTCGACTGAGCCTCATCTTCCACTGGCTTGATCGCAATGTGGTCATGGATTACCATTCTGCGCGCTAATCTCGGATCTGCCTGTATTACTGTAGAGGTAAGTATGGCAATAAACCACAAAATTACGTTGAAATTTTGTAAATTTTCCAAAGGAAAAGTTGCCAGAAATTGTTGAAAAAAAAGTATATTTAGAAAATGATCATTACAAGTGTTAATGCTTTGGCTCAGGTGATACACTAGCATAAGTCTACTGTTAAATCAAATGTCCATTCATGTATGTTTACACAAGACTTGAGCCGGGTAGGCTTAAAATTCATTCCATTTAAAATGATCATACATGTCCTGTTTTCACAGAATTATATGGATGAAAGGCTCAAAGAGCTTCTCCCAAAGCTAAAAGAGAGTGACCAGGATTGGGCTGAGGTGGCGTCACTCACTCTGGCAAGACTAATCCTCTTCAATAAGAGGAGAGGTGAGGAGCCTGCAAAACTCAGAATCCAAAGCTTTTTGGAGAGACCAACATGGCAAAATGCTAACGGAGAACTTATAAATACTTTGCAACCACTGGAACAGGAATTGATGAAAAGGTGAGTCAAGTATTATTTCTCGAAACTGAATTGAGTCTGTTTCATTTGTTGCAAGTGTGTATATTTTTAAGACTCCATTTCTATGGAAAGCCATCATTCAAGGGACCTTCTTTCTCCTCTTGACATGAAGAAGACTCAGTCTGACCTATACATCATATTTGTTTAATTTGTACTTTAGCAGGAAAACCACTCCAATTAACATGATTAAGCTCTTCTCTGTAGTCTGTGAGTCTACAAACCATTTTATAACATGTTTTTTTTCATTTTTGGATATAACAGAATGGATATGGTTGAGGTGATCGGTAAAAAGAACAGGAAGGTGGCCATCCTGCTACCACCGCTATTGAGAGATGCCATACAGATACTGTTATAATGGAGGCAGAAGTGTACAAATCCTTATGTTTTTGCCAAGGTACTTTGTGATCAACTGATCATGTTTCACATTAAACATTGTTTAATGTACGTGTTATGATGCCTTATCACAATGTTGGTTAATGTCCGACAGTTTGGAAACTAAATATGCTTGTGTCCACATATTCTGATCAATTTGATGGGTTGAAAAAAACTCAGAAATTCTGAATGAGCAAAAAGCACAATATAAGATAATAATATAATATGGCCAAATAAGTGTTACTGTGCATTTGTTTCTGCCCTCAAAAGCATACTGCGTTTTTTGAAATGGTTGAAAAATGGCCAATCTGTAAACATTTGTAGTCATTCTATCATCCATTGATCAAGTACCGGTAAACATGTTTTCTGCAACACCAACTGTTGACTTACTGTGAATTAATTTCTCTTAGAATTCCAATGATACCCACATGCGAGGATATGACTGCCTGAAAACAGCCTGTGCCAGAGCTGACCTGAAGATGCCTGGTTTGGTTACAAGTACCAAGCTCCGCAAATACATGGCGACCGTTTCACAGGTCTGGACTTATTGTACCACACATCAAACGTCTAGATTTTATTTCAATGAGACAATTTTAATGAATTTCACCATTAATTTTGAAACAAGTGCTTCTGAAACACATCAAAACGAATTGACTTCACATTTGGTCATGTTGGTGTGTACAATTTGATCAAATCTTAGTTAGCTGGACCTAGTTAACATTATTAGGAGGTCCTTATAAATGCTGCGAGCTCTAGTGGTTATTGCGACTCTAACTGTGTCCAACTATCAAAAACAAACAGAACCAGGCATGGTTCTGGTCAACCAGTCATGCATGACTTGGTGTATAGACTCAATAATTTACAGACATTTCAAACATATTTTAAACATTTTGTGAGATAAATCAGTAATCAATAACAGGTCAATTTGTGCAAAAATTTATAATATTTGGTATGACATGAACAAAATGCACAATAACTGATAAATATTGATATTATTACTGTTTAAAAAAGTACCACTATAATCTGAAAATATTGAATAACCTACATTCTCGGAAATCATTTTTTTAGCGTGGAATCCAAACACCAAGTCATGTATGACCGAAGCACTGTCTAGTTTTTAGCTCAGGTGACTACAAGTCATCTGAGCTATAGTCGTGGTCCTTTGTCCCTCATCCATCCGGCCGTTAACAAGGCACATTTTAAAACTGTAAGACCTACGAATCCAAAATTATACATACCATTAGATGTTCCCAAAATCTCCTACCATACGAAAATTGGGTCATTAGGACTTCGTTCCTAAGGAAAAACCTCCGTTTTTCATAAAAAAACCATTGTCACACTTCAAGGCTGCCTAATATTTAAAACCACTGATCTGTTCTTGGTTATATTTAGTATATTTAGTATTCATATTCTTCCATACATTTTGTATGAACATACCAAAAATTAGGTCAGTATTGGGTATTATTTTGAAGTTATGGGCCCAAATATAATGCAATTTTTAAAAAATCAGGAAAAATATTTACTCACCTAGCGTGAGAATTGCTGAAGCTGGAGACTATTTTTTCAGGAATATAACTTTATTTAATCAAGATTCAATGATTTCCCCAAAATTAGATCTAAATTTTGCAAATTTTTCAAGTTATTAGCATAAATAAAAAATTAATACCTTGAATTTTGTCCAACTTTGGGAATAGCACGTTTTTTTTCTGTAAGAACTTTTGATTTAATTTTCACAGCATATATACATAAGGATTTAATATTTAAAAATCAGAAATTTCAAAGGAATTGATAGAAAATAGTAGCTTTTATTCAAGTTTTCATACACAATGTCAAGTGTTGTTGACATCTGGCCCACCTAGTAGAACAGCCATCACTTGCATTATGTAACCCACCCCAGGCAGCTTGCCTCAGGCTCAGCTTTGCCACTGCTAGTAGGCTTCCCCTCTGCCCTGCAGTCCCCCCCCCCAGATGGTGCATTAACTAGATGAATGTTATAATTTTCTGTATTTTATTTTATTCATGGCTATGCTACATTTTACTAGTAGATTTTGTATTGTACCACCAGGGTTACAATGATTAAATTTTGTATCCTGTATTTTTATGCAAAGGTGTTGTAACTTTCCTCTCTCCACTGAGTATTTGTTTAGGACAATATTCTTCTGGCAACTGCATAAAATTTATAACTGCTAAATAAAGAAATAAATATACAGAGTTACAAAGGTGTTTTTAAACTCTCATCCTCCCCCCCCCCCCCCATCAGGTTAAACAGCTGAGTCCCCATGTAACCATTCACCACCACACAACACCAGATTTCGAGTCATCTCTTCTCTATATTCACACTTAGACTCAGTCACTTCAGATTGTTTTCCTCTATAGGTCACCCGGATGTCCCATCAGTAACTTCTTCGCTGAACTCCAAAGTTTTAGTCTCTCAAGTTGACCACAACCTGCCTATAGTGATCATGGGCGATTTCAATATTGACATTTCTAATATAATATATAACACCAAATTGACACAATTATGTCAACTCTTTAATGTCAACAACTAGTCAGAGAACCAACCAATGACCATGGAAATACCATAGATCGTGTCTTTACTAACTGTTTAAATGCTTCAATTTCAACATTAGAAAACACATGGTCCGATCACAAGATATTATTAGCAACAATCCCCCATTCTTCAATTCAGATCAAACATGGCAACTTCTCACAGCATAATCTACAATTTCTTCTCTATAGATACTTTTTGAAACATTCTGTTTCCTCTCTAATTCAGCAACAACTGCTTCCCAAAACATATAAGTTTTCTACTTTTCCATAAATATTTTGATTGATTAAATGTGTATTTTTTATACTTGCAAATCTCCACTTCCTTCCTCTGCAATTTACCACATCTGGTCATTCCCATTGCAATATTTTAGACACACATTCATGTTCATATTTAAAATACTGATAACTATTCCACTCAACTACATAATTAATACAAAAAATTACATCTGTCAAAATGAAATCTTCCAGACCTACATACAACAATAGTGACACAATTGTATCTGTCTCATTCAGCTGAGCGCCGTGACCCATGGGTCCCTTGTTATTAGTTTATCCCAGAACCTTTTGTCGTCAGTTGTCATCCGTCTGTCTGTTAGCAGCAAGATCTCGGAAACTGCTCAGTAACCGTCTTTAATTTTGTCAACGTTTCTTGGCCTAATAGCACAGACTTTTTTTTTATTTCTTACTGAATCCTTTTGGACCATTTTGCGGGCCAAAAAGTGTCATTTTGGGACTTTGATTGTCGTTTTCTCAAAAACTGTTCTTTAATTTTTTTTAATATTGCTGCAATCAAACCTTTATAACAATGTTTTTCTCCAAATTGGCCTTGAGTAACCTTGAAAGGTCAAACCCATGGTCACCAATATCAATATTTCAAAGATCTCCTTCTCAGACACTACCAGTCGGATTCTTCTAAATTTTAGTATGGAGCTTCCTTGAGACACTGTCTAGAAAAGGATGCTCACTGTTTTGAAAAATATTGATTATTCAAATTTTTGAATGAATTTTTGAAATAATGAAATGTTTCCATTTACTAAACATTGGAGATTTATTTGAGCTTATATCTCAGAATCTGTTACAGATATGGATGTAGATAATATTGAGTGCATGTATAATGTCATATATGGGCTTTCATATGGTACTTCAACCTTGAAAGGTCAATTTCAAGGTCGCCAATGTCAAGACTTCAAAGATAATCTTCTTCAAAACTACAATTTGTATTCTTTTCAATTTTGGAATGGAGCTTTCTTGGGATAGAAATCTTTGAAAAATTTCTACATTTTTAATTTATTTTCTTTTCATGAGTTTTTTTTAAAATTAAAATTTCCCCTTCACTTAACATTAGAAATTTTTTGGGGTGGGGGTGGGGCTATATCGCAGAAACTACCACAGATGTGAATGTAGTTACTATTGAACATTTATCATGCTTATATAAACACATATTATAAGCTTTCATCTGGTACCATGATATTTGACCTTGAGTTCTCTTAAAAGGTCAAACCCAAGGTCACCAGACATCTTTTTGAAGACTTGGGCTGTTTTCTCAAAAAAAAATCATTAATGCTTTTCTCATAATTTGGCAATCAAACACCAGGTTACGTGCCCCTATTTTTTTTCAAGGGACCTTTAAAATATTTTTTTAAAAAATCCAGGAACCTGGTAACCTACAAGGGCCGTGGCCCTATTTTTTATGCTGGTTTGGCCTTTTATCAGACATGTTTATTTCTAAAAAGTACATTATTTTTCTTGTTTTTGTTTCCAGATTATCGACATGACCGAGATCGAGCTCCAAGAACTCGCTAGACATATGGGCCACGAGTTGGCCGTGCACAGACAGTTCTATCGTCTCCAAGAAGACGTTATTGAATTGGCGAAAGTTTCAAAGCTCTTACTGGCGGTGGAAAATGGCAAGGCACGTCGGTTTGCAGGCAAAAGTTTAGATGACATAGAGATGGAAGGTAATATTTTGCTGTATTAACATTTGTATTTAGTCAATATTTAATGCAGATCCTTTAAATTAATGGATGCAACTAAGGAACTATTTTTCTCATATCAACATACTTCCTATAACAGCCTAATAAAATTGGTGTAATACCGGCTAATATTGGTCTTCTTGGATGCAGTTTCGGGTTGTGTAACAACTACTGCATTCACTAAATTCAGCACAATCCCTTCACATACTGTGTCCTTTTCCAAATTTACATAGGCCTTGAAAATTTTAAATATTTATTAGACAGTGGTGCCCACGTGAAACAGTTCCATGGGCGTGGAGTGACACAAAAGGGTTAGATTTCAGCAACTGCATTGGTTTTGCTAACATAGTGGCCGACAGCGAATATATGCCTTAGCTGAAGACTTGCATACCTTCCCTAATTAAGTTTCATTAAAATTAATCACTGACAGAGCTTGATGAGTCCCTTTGTTTGGAATCTACTGAGTATGCTGAGAGACCACCTGTGAGCACACCAGACCCATTGGTGCCAGTTCCATCAACACGCACACCAGAGGAATCAAGCACTAGGCAAAGACCAGAAAGAGGTAGCACTTTTTATATTTCACCATCCTATTGCTATCATTTTTGGTTAGGCTTTCTGTACAAGAGTGAATGACAAATATGTCTAAAATAACAAAGCATATTCTGAAGACAGCCCCATTTTATATAACATATATGACAAACATACAAGAAATCATACACAGTGTCTTCTAACTGTGATTTTCCGTGATTTGTCCGTGATATGAAAGATGGCCGCCACGCCAGGTTTTGTACATATATAATTGCTATTAAAAGGCTTACAGAGTTGTTGATTGCAAGGCTGGAGACCATGGGAGGGGAGGGGGTTTGTTTGCTTAGCCCAGCCATTCACATTAGAATAGGCAGATCAGCAGGGAGTGAGGGTGGGGGCACATAGACTGTAGTAATAACATAGATGAGATATATGGGTAGAGTTACAACGCTTGCGCTTTTATTTGATGTACCATGACTCCATGACATTCAACATGTTCAACCTTGAGCAAAAATAGCCAGAAATTCAAACTTTGACAAGAGTTTTTGCCAAATATTGTATTTGCCTTGTATTTGCCTTGTCAATTTCTTTCTTTCGACATGCCTTGTGACATTGCCGGGTTGCCCAAGGCCTTTAGGCCTTAATGTCTAGTTGAATATTGAATTGGACAGAAAATCTAGTAACCTGCATGAACCTATTTTTTATTCTTTATCTTAGCAGTAGCCAAACGGAAGCACATGAGTGAGGATGAACAGGAAGATGACTCTGATGGCGATCCTTCCTTCAAGCTGGATGATAGTAAGTTCAAATACTGTGGTTGCCTTTTTGTCGCGAGGGTTTTATTTTCGCGATATTCGCGAATGGTATATAATCACGAATATGAAACCCTCGGGAAGAAGCTGCCCTTTAATCGAGGATGAGCAATAGGATATGATGCATCTGCAGGTTCTGCAAAAATAAATTAGTTTTCACACCTCTGAAAACATGGTTTGTAAATCAACAACATAATCTGAGGACGGTATCGCCACCTCATGCAAACACTTAATGATAATTGTCAAAACATCGATCATGAGACAGGTTATAATACAATGACTATAACGGTAATAAGTGAGGTATTGTGGGATTTATTTTTTATTTTATTATAAATGTTAATATTAATGTACTTTGATTTCATAGATTCTGGTGCAATCGCGAAAATGAAACCCTCGCAAAACTTTCAAAATGAAGAAATAGCGAAATTTCAGCCTCGCGAATATGAAGCCAACTAGCGTATTGACTAATTACCTAATCATATATCATCATTGACGCCCACATCCATGTAGTTACTACATGGATGTGGGTGTCACTGATGATATATGATAAGTTAGTAACGCCAATTTAGGTACAAAACAAACTTTTGAAAATATATTTTGTGCCTATTTCTCATTAAAAGTGGTCATAATAATTAAGTTTTGCAGAATATTTTAACTTTTTATTGGTGTGCAGTAAAATTGCTAATTTTGGTGGCTTATTTATTTGGTGCTACATACAAGACTAAACCTCTGCCAAAATAATCGCTATTTGTAAAATTCATCCAAACCACTAAATAAAAAACTATTTTGTGGTTCATGATTCATTTGGCAGTACCAACAAAACTGCCAAATTTAATTTTTCAATCGAAATATTTGCTCTGTAGTTAAAGTGTTACAATACATCAAAACAACTGAATGAAATCACCACCAAATGTGCTTTAGGCGCCAACTGCCAAAATTAATAGCCACCAAAAATAGTCATTTTACAGTAAGCTTGATGTACCAACACTAGCAGCTGGTAAACTGACTGCCTACCAGGTCCTTGAGGAGTAAGGTTGGGATTGATGCTGTAAGATTGGTACTATAAGGGAAATAATTGGAGCTGGAAGGAAGCGGGTGGAGGCTATGGTGTTGAGGGGTAAATATAGTCACCTATATTTGGCAAGGGTCATGGGGGCGGTAACACGTATTGAGGTGGGAATCTTTGAGGGAAATGAGGTAGATGTGGAAGCCTCAGGTGTTAGGGATTATTGTTAAAAGATTATTAAAAGATTATTAGTACCCTCCTGTGTTTTCAAATGGGTCAGGGGTGCAGGTTGGCAGAAATTCAAATATCAATAATCATTTTAAACGTTAATTTCCAAAACCAGTTTTATTACTAGAACAATTTGAACAATTCAAAAGTTCAGTGTGTCTTTTATTTTATGCTGATACAAAATGTTTGGTGCATTAAAAAACTGCAATTTACATCAGGTTTGATATCCAGCTTACACTACTTTTTGTAAATCTTGGTTATGCCATGTCTTTTCACGCACATGCTGATATTTGAGAATTGTTTTAACTTTGAGTGTTCCATCTCTGCCTTTTCCAGCGAACACTCCAGATTCATCTTCAGATGAAGAGCCAACCTCGCCAATAAAAGGTATGACATTTACCCTTATTACCAGCTGTAAGCTTTTATCTTAGAAAAATGTCAAGGATGTCTCCAGCAATTTTTTTTAATCTCTTCCAAAAGTCTCAGCCTGACTCTTTTCCTCTTGTATCATATCCCCTTTTGTGTGAAGGGCTTTCAACACCTAAACTATTATTTTTCCTTACTTATTTTTGGTGTGCACTAGAGCAGCCACAGAAAGCTTCCAAACAAAAGTAAGACATCAAATAGGTTAACAGCCACCCATTTTAATGTCCACCTATCTGTCCTGCATTTTATGAGCCTAAGCAGAAACTAATCAGGAACTGTATATTGTCATATTTATTGGTTCAATTTTTGTGTTAGCTCAAAGATTGTGTTCACCTGTTAAACAGTTCATAGCGGGACATTTCACCAGTTAGAGAGACTCAAGCATATCATCTGTTTCGTAGCACTATAAAGTATATTCAATACCTGAATTGTGTTACAAAAAATACCTAAAATAATGACACAACCCTATGATAAATTCTCTGATAGATACAGCTCAGTTACTGCTTGAATGTCCCAACTCCGTTCAAAATTATGTCCCAAAAATGTCTGGAAATAATGTCCCAACTCTCAAATTATTTTTAAGATAAATATATTGTCATATTGATTTCAGCTAAGAAGTCCACTCATGGAAAGCCACAGAACCAAATGGACTGAGGCGGAAGTCACAGCCATAAAAACATCCTTACTACGGAAAGTCAGAATCAACAAACGCCCACTCAATGTTCCAATATGACCAGAAAAAAAATCCCAAATTGCAGCCAAGCTTTTGAAAATGTAGGAAAACCAGTGAAAAGTTTGAGTTTGTGGACTCTGATAAATTTGCAATTCTTACAAGAAATTGGAAAGTTCAAGATAATTTTTCTGATGACAAGAAAGTTCTTCTTTATTTAAAGGAAATACTCTGATTTTAAAAATATATTCTCAGTCTAACAAGGAAAGCAGTTTTTAGCGAACCTGTGAGCTTTTGCGATGGTGCAGCGTCGTGCGTCGTGTGTCGTGTGTCGTGCGTCGTCTGTACGTTAACCATAGCTATCTCAAAAATGGCAGGAGCTAGCATCACCAAATTTTTTGCAAAAGATCAGTCATCTGAAAAACTAGAACACTTTTTCTTTATTTTTTGGCTAACTGCATTTTCTTAGATTTTATAGAGAAAAAGCTTAAAAACCTTTAAAAATCTTCTTCTCTGAAACTGTCCAGCCAAATTGTCCAATATTTCACAGTAATGTTCCCTGGAACATTCTCAAGTTTGTTCGAATGGTTCCAGTTTGGTGATTTTTGGCCAAGTAACAGGAAGTTGAACTTAGTCATCTGCATGCTAAAATTACAATCTCGGAAATGGCTGGAGCTATCATCATCAAATTTTATGCCACCTAGTTTCAAGTTTTCAAGGATTTTTTTCACAGAGTCCCTGGATGTCAAGTTGGAAGATTCTAGGACCAATGGTTACAATTTGTGCCCTGTTAATGGATGACCACATCTTCAACGTCTCAAAAATAGAGATAAAAATTAATTTTTTTAAAAGATTTAGGTGGTGCCACCAGTCTGCAAAAACTGATGTAACACTCCATGATGAATATGCAAGCAAAGGATCAGGGTGATCAATGCATAAGTTGTTTAGTTACTGGAGCTTTTGTATCAAATTTCTAGTTACTCTGGGAGGTACTTCTAAATCAAATAAATCGGAGGATATTGGTAACAATGACCTAATTTCAGGTTTCCATGGAGTTTTTAATGGACCTTCCAGGATGTCAAGAAAGAGGATTTTAAGTCAAATGGTTATGATTTGTGCCCCGTTAACGGACGACGACATCTTTGAGGGTCTCAAAAATAAAGATAACAATTGACCCATGGGTCACGGCGCTCAGCTGATTGGACTATAAATGTTTCTCCATTGTGATACTTTATCGAGTCAATAAAGCTTATGAATATCATGGACGTGTTGGGCTATTATAAAGGAATGTAATGTAATATGTGAGTAAATGATAAATGAAATAACCTGACTCATGGATTAATAGAGTAAAATATAGTGGGTTATTTTTTATCTATTTAGGAGGGGTTTAAAATTGCGATATATTTAAGCAAATATGAATGCAATGACAGCAGTAATAAACAGTATTAGAATGATGATTAGGCTATTTGTTGAAGGATCTTTAGTGTATGGAAGTCTGCAAGACTTCAGTTTGACAGATATGATGTTATGATTTACTATGCTGATGAGGGGATTTATGAATTATTGACTGTATGACACAATATCTCTTCAGTCTTGACAAGGTACATTATTTTGATGCCAACTATGTCTACATATTATACAATATTGACATAATTTTTGGCATGTACATAGGTACCTATGGACAAATAGTTATACAAAATATTAAAGTATGAATATAACTGATTCATCTTGTTCTTTTTTACTAAGGCTGACACTGGGATGGGGTTCAGAGGGCAGTGAGGGCAGCAAGGAGGTGGATGTAGACAGAAAGGGGAGAGAGAGAGTGAGAGAGAGACAGAGAGACAGAGAGAGAGAAAGAGACAAAGAGAGGGGCTGGAGCATTCAATAGTTCTTAAACACCTGGAAGGTTAAAATCTAAAATATAATGAAAAGTAGATAAAGTCTGATCGGAAAAGGTAATCTTGGCCATGGTTGGTTGATATGATTGAAGATATTGTTGCAAATAATATTTTGAGACCCAACCATGTGTTTCCATTGGTTGCCTTTTTGATAAGCTGTTGACAGTTCAACAGTTTACACGTGTCTAATGAGATCTAATTATTTAAATCAAACTATTTTTCTATTTTATCATATTAATACAGTAGCCATAAAGTCCCCACTTAACAGGTGAAAGGATTGATGGGGGAGGGGGTTATGATGGGAGTTACAACGCTTCAGTCTCTCTGTATATATAATCTTTAATTATTAAATTTTATGGAAGAGCAATGGAACTATTGTTCACAGTGCCAAAGAGCAAGGACTCTATGGGATAGGAGGAGTTACAGCACCCTTGCATATTCATACAGGATAAGAAATTTAATTCAAGTGCTTACAGGGAAAAAAGTTTATTCATAATTATTAAATATTTCACAGGCAGAGAGGTGGAGAAACAAAGCAAATCATTTTAATTCCCATTCTACTGAGCCAGGAAAAATTAACGATATTTGCCTTAATTCCTTTTTTTCAATACATCATTTTTTCCAGGTTTAAAAATGTAACTACACATTTACAGTATAACATTCCTTTTTTTTTAATACATCATTTTTTCCAGGTTTAAAATGTAACTACTCATTTACAGTATAACATATATATATATATATATATATATATATATATGTATATGTATATGTATATATATATATATATATATATATATATATATATATATATATATATATTTCAGTTGATTCACATTTCTAAATTGTTTTAACATTCATAGCTAATGAATCTGGTATATAGTAGCTGTAAACAGAATGGGGTACAGGGAGGATGGGAGGCGTAGGGGTGAGAGAGAATGGGAGTGAGAGAGCGAGAGAAAGAGAGCTAGGCTGCCAGAGAGAGAGAGAGAGAGAGAGAGAGGCTCTCTGGTAATTACTGACTGACCCAGCCTGACCCAGAAATACCAGAGGCAGAAGTTGAACCGGTTATGTAACACTGCCTGAGCACACATTTCACTGACTTGATGAAAACAATCAAGACATGGTGCTTGACAACTAGAATGACATCTACAGTTTTTGATCAATTGGTTTCAAATTTCATATTTTAACAGATGAAATGCTCATGTGTACATGCTGTGAAAATTAAATCCACAGCACAAACACTAATAACAGGAATTAAATGTCCACTGCAAGTCATATTAATTATCATGCATGCTTTTTATAAAGGAGTTAACTGTTATTCAATAATTACAGGTTGCCCACAGCCAAAAGTACCACTAGCTCAAATGATAAGAGAGTTAAACGATTCATTAAAAATTAATCGAAATTATTGGGCAAATTTCTTTTTAATTGAAAAATATTAACAGTAACATCTAAAAGATTTCTTTTAATAATATAATTGAAATAAATGATTATTAAAATAAAATTATAAAATATATTCATGAATGTATTAATGAATACATTTTGAAAGTATTTGCACTCAAAATTGGTTTAAATCATTCCAATAATCATCATGCTGCTGCAGTCTACCATTTTTTCGGCAACCTTACGCTCCATACCTTCAACTTTCTTTAAATGCTTAATATACACTCCCATTGATGGTACTTTTCCAGAATCCCGGAATTTAAATATTATAAAGGTATACATCAAAATTAGTACATCAATTACCTTTTTCCTTTCTGTACTCTTTGAACAACCTGAAAAGATTATATACGGGCAGAGTATTGGAATTGTATACCGTCTGTCTTTGCCCAAGATACAATTTGACAATATAAAGATGATGTGACACGACATTCACTAAAAAGATGAATTACAGTCTCTTTATCAGTTGCACAATAAGAACATCTATCATGATCAATAACCTTCCGTTTGAAAAGCTTCTCATTCACAGTTAGTATATCATTCAGTGTTCTAAATTGGAACTGACGTATATACATATCAGAAGTTACACTGTATACATGCAAAGCAAGGTTCGGGATGAAAATTTTGTCTCAAAGAGTTATTTCTGGGGGGTGCAAAAACACCCCATAACTTCGAGAATATAGGTCGCAGTGACCTAATTTCAGGTTTGCAAGGAGACCTTTTTATAACCTCTAAGACTGCATAGGGTTCATGGCCCTAGCCCCTACGGTAACGATTTGTGCCCTGCTAACGGACGGACGGCCGGCCGGACGGAAGGACGACGGACAAGGACCCATCGCTATAGCCCAGCATGACTGAAAGTCAGCTGAGCTAAAAAAATGAAAAATAGCATTATGGCGCCTTCAGACTAAGTAAGTTGATGACCTTTTGATGTGAGGCTTAGTATATCCAAAACTCAGGATTAACAATTTTGGTCATAAGTTTTTCTTTATTTACTGGCTCAACAGTCTTTGTTTTGTATAATATATTTATAAACAATTTAAAACCTGTTTTTGACAAGTCTATAATATTCTCTCTTAATGGCATTAACATGCCCTCCTCCAAGCTGAGAGAAGTATCGCTGCTTCGTAGCAATGATTTCCAGTTTCGAGGTACTGCTTGTTGGACTGAAAACCAGTGGATAAAATATTTTTGACAGCCAATACTTGACGCATCTAAAATATCAGATAAATATTTTTTCCGTCCGTTGGCATGATAAAAATGGTGAACATATTTTATTCCTAAATTATCATGGTTCTTAAAGTAAACTGGTTTACGGTCAATTAGTATGTACTTATTGTTCCACACCTGTTGGAGCAAAATATAATCGATATAAGAAGGTCATATGAGCTAATTTTTTCAATACTTTAAAACAATTACCATAAAATTTTGAGACGTTTATTTGAATATTGCTGTATCAAAATTCGAACCAATATTTTTCATGCCACCAATTCTTTTACAATAACTAGAATACGGGTAGTCGACAAGCGACTACGTGTATCCGCCAAAATCAGAGAAGGACGGGTGAAGTAAGGCATGGATTGAGTGGCAAGGGGATATAGAGTTACATGTGTTAAATATTAGAATGGATCTCTGCCACATAAACATGATTGTAGGTGGCGCCACCTGTTATTTGAAACTATCCAAGATATAAACACAAGCAAAATTTCATGTGGAAAAGTCAAACCACTGCAGAGATATGAGTGATTTTAACCCCAGGCAGATGAACAAATGGACACTGTGCAAACATGGTTGCAGGTGGCGCCACCTTTTGTTGTGTATGTTATAAAGCTATCCCAGGGCTACATTTGTGTAAAAAAATTTTCCGGATCGGTCAAACGGTTCCCGAGATATAAGGGTTTATGTGTGAAGCGTTAACGTGAATGTAGGTGGCGCCACATGTCATAAAATCAAGAAAGCTATCTAGGATGTATACGCATGCCGAATTTTAGGTGAATTAGTCAAACCACTGCAGAGATATGAGTGATTTTAACCCCAGGCAGATGAACAGATGGACACTGTGCAAACATGGTTGCAGGTGGCGCCACCTTTTGTTTTGTATGTTATAAAGCTATCCTAGGGCTACATTTGTGTAAAAATTTTTTCCGGATCGGTCAAACGGTTCCCGAGATATATGGGTTTATTTGTGGAGCGTTAACGTGAATGTAGGTGGCGCCACCTGTCATAAAATCAAGAAAGCTATCTAGGATGTATACGCATGCCGAATTTTAGGTGAATTAGTCAAACCACTGCAGAGATATGAGTGATTTTAACCCCAGGCAGATGAAAAGATGGACACTGTGCAAACATGGTTGCAGGTGGCGCCACCTTTTGTTGTGTATGTTATAAAGCTATCCTAGGGCTACATTTGTGTAAAAAAAATTTCCGGATCGGTCAAACGGTTCCCGAGATATATGGGTTTATGTGTGGAAACAGACGCACAAACGGACGCTGGGCAGAGACGAAAGGTCAGAGGTCAAGGTCACTTGGTTAGGCACCAGTTCACATGTGACCCGATAATTTGTGTAAGTTTCGGAAAAATCTGTCTAGTAGCCTCAGAGGAGTTCTCCGGAAACGAACGCGGCGGCGGCGGCGGCGGCGGAACCCGGTCAAAACATAGTATCCGCAAAACTTCGTTTTGGCGGATACAATTATCAGGTATGGCTGTTAACTTTGTATTTTTCAACCTTTTCATTCTCGTTATACAAGTAACCCTCTGACTTTCAGTATCTGGTAAGTTAATGCCCCCGTTTTCCTGCTGACCTACAAGTACCTCATATTTAAGTTTTGGTTTCCTTCCATGCCATATAAAATCCACAATACAACTTTTTATCTTCTTTATAAAACCTAAGGGTGGATCCATCGTGTACATAATATATAGTAACTTAGACGTTCCGAAAGTTTCCACAATTAAATTTCTGCCGAAAATTGTCAAGGCTCTTGGTTTCCTTAAATTGAATGATACTCTGATGTTATCATAAACCTTTTCAAAATTATACTTGTTGCAGAGATCCTGTCTATATGAAAAATATATATCAAGAATTTTTATTGCGTCTGTATGTAGATTTACCCATTTAAAACGGCTATAATACGGAAAGGAATTTGTTTTCCTCTCCAGCCATGCCGCTTCACATTTATTGTAATTAATTTCTACAGAGGAACATACTTTAAATCTTTCTAAAATTGAACAAACCACTTCCATTGAATCGATATCCTTAAGAAAAAATGTTGTATCATCGGCAAATAAGCACTGTTTTATTTCAAAGTTACCCATATGGATGCCTTTAACAGCATGTGATTCTCTTACCATATTGCCAAAACTTCAATTACGAATACAAATAAATATGGAGCCAATGCAAACCTTTATGCAATAGGTTGACCCAAAGAATAAAGTTTTTTTCCAAAACCAAATTTATGTAGGACTCTAAATAGAAAACTATAATCTAAAGAAACAAATGCTGCTGCAAAATCTATTGCGAAAAGAATTGCCTGTTTATTTCCTAATAAGCAGTAATCAATGACATCACTTTTAAGACGGGTTGTGTCTGATATTTTCCGACCTTTAATAAAGGGCGTTTGATCAACACCCATTATTTTTGGCAGTACCGACTGAATACGTTTAACTTAAATTTTACTTAGGACTTAAACATCAACATTTACTAAACTTATTGGTCTCCATGAGGATATATATCTGTTATCTTTACCTGCTTTTTTCCACAATGTGACCACTGCTTGCCGCTGGCTTTTTGTAAGTGACCCTTTTATATGACATTTATTTTAACAGTTAAAACAATCATCTCCTAGTACGTAAAAAAATTCTATATAAAATTCTTTAGGCAATCCATCGTTACCTGGGGTTTTATTATGTTTCATTTTTTTAAGGCTGCTTAAAAAAAACCTTTGTTTACGAGTCACTCACAAAACTCTGCTTCGTCTGTTGAAAGTGTCGGAACATTAATATCGGAAAGTATTTTTGGTTGTTCAATTTTCTTGAAAATAGTTGGCTCGTTTGTATTTTTCTGGGAAAATAATTTTATTTCATTCATAATGGAAGCTGGATCAGTGATTTTTTTATCATCCACAACCAATTTTCTGATTGTGAATTTTCGTTTATTTCTTCTCTCAAGATTAAAAAATATTTTGTTCTTCGTTTTCCCTCCTCAAACCACTTAACCCTGGATCTTATTATTAAGCCTCGGGTGAGATTCTGATGATAATCTTCTCATTCTTGTTTGATTAAATTATAATTTATTTGATCATCAGGGTTTGTACTTAAGCGTATCTCAGCATGTTTTAACTTTGTCTCTAATAAATTAAGTTTAGCTCTCTTTTAAATTTAGCCTTTAAATACTTAATCGTAAATTCTCTTATCTTATATTTAACATAATCCCACCAAAACTGCTCATCATTTTTTTTTCTTAAATTTTCTCTCAAGTCTGTGATAAAACTTTTCAGACGTTCAATTTAGTCTGCATCCTGTAACAGCAATGTATTTAACTTCCAATAAGAAGGACCATGTAGACGATTGGGCTCTGCATTTAACAAAGCTGTCACTGCCGAATGGTCAGTCCAAATTGCGGATATGATTTCAACATCGTGTACAGCTGCATTTAAATCAGATGAAATAAAAATGTAATCTAACCTACGTTGCCGTAGAGGATTAATGGATCTCCACGTGTATTGACGACGATTAGGTTTCCTTGTTCTCCAAAGGTCTATAAGATCATATCGAGATTTTCTATAATTAATTAGTTGATTCGACTTTGGCTTATTGATAAAGTTTGAATCTGCATAAGCATTTGTTTGACATATATTAGTCCCCACCCCATATCTTACAAATTCTGCCTCAGGGTCAATCTCTGAAATTACATCATTTATTCTGTTGAAGTGTTCTTTCTGCAGCTTTTCCGTATTTGGGGCATAAGTGTTTAATGGATTAATCTTGTGCCTTGCACTTCAGCTTTTAAAATTATGAATCGTCCGTAAATATCTATCTTGCAACTTATTTCTTTAAATTCGAAGTTATTCCCAATTAATGTAATTTCACTTCGTGCAAGCTTGGTTCCGTGGGAAAAATACGATATCCCAGGCCAGTCTCGTCTAAATTGGTTTTGATTATCTTCGGTGCAATGAATTTCTTGTAAAAAAAATAATACTGTCAGCTCCTTTTTTACTAAGTAACCAGTTAGAGATTTCTCTCCTTTTAGTCAACTGATTAATACCTCTAACATTTAATGTGATAATCGAAAATTTCGTTATGAATATTGTGTAATGTAATGTTAGACATAAAACAAAGCATGTTGTATATATATTTCCAGTTTTTTTTTCTCGAGCCAATTGCATATAGGGGCATTTGAATGTTCTATAAAGCCTCTGTTCATACTTTATGTGAAAGGAAAATACATTCTTTGTCATTATAATGTTATTAAAGGTCTGCTTTTGTTGGGACCTTTCTGTGTATTGATGGAACAACAAGATATGGAATATGTTATGAACTGTGAAATTATTTCAAACATAAACTTTGAAACGATTTCAAACATCAAACAAGCATTGAAACAAGTGACCCATGGGTCATGACGCTCAGATGCCAAGCATGACCTGTGACATCATGGACTGAGATTCACAACTTCCAGTCAAATTTTGAAGAACCAATTTGCCAATTTGTTGAAAATTTTCTATGACAACAGAAATATATATATCCTATGTCTGGTTAAAACACAGTGAATTGATGGTCTTAGGAAAATGCATGATTGTTAAGCTATCAGGAACTATTCCAACAGCTTGCTTGAAACCTGTCAGTCTAAAAGGAACACCACAAAGGGCAAATATAAGATCAAAATATATAGCAAAAATCAAGGAAATACATGCAATTATTATTGAGAAACAGGTGCTTCTGTATGAATTTTTATTCAATACAAGCCAACTGTACTGCACTTTTATAAATGATGGTAATATTTATTCAGAAATATTTGACCCAATCCTTTACAAGATTACATAAATATACATCCAACTGCATTCACTTTAACTGTTCTTGAGATAATATGATCAAAAGAAATTAAAAGATGGTTGCCTGGTGGCCATATTGGACTTCTGACAAGTCTGAAATCAGACAACAAACATTCTCTAAATCGGACCAAACATTAAAGAAAAATTACTGAAACTGCACTGAAGAAAGAATTTCTAAAGTGGCTAACTGGCAGACATAATGGATTTCTGACAAGTATGACATTTGATATCCCACATTCTCCAATAAGAGACCAAACTTGGGGCAAATTATCCAGTAATGAATGCCCAAAATAATTCAAAAGGCATGTCCAGGCCCTCATATCAGATTGTAAAAAGTGTAAGTCCAATATTTTTTATTATCACTCTGCTTTTCAATGGGGTCAGCAGGGTAGGTAAACTGCCAAACCTGAAAGAAAAGAAATGCAGAAAGCATGACTAAGAGTCTTGAAATTAAACAAAAAGCCATCCTAAATCAAGGTACACATCCACATATTATGAGAACAAACACTTGCTTTTATATGTGGTGATATATATTAAAATATTCAGATATCTAGGAAACTAAGTTTATTGCTAGGATTCCATAAAATAAACTGCAAAATGTTCCCATCATCTTATAAATCAGTAGCTAAACCTTAATACTATACTCTCATAGTCTTAATGCCTGGCTGAAGCATTCTGACAACAGTGTTTTTGTTATGAAGTAACGAGGTACTTATCACTTAGCCTTATCACTTAATAGGCCTATACAAAAGGGAGTCATATGTCACCAGTGTCATTCACAATTACAGCCACACAGGGAGATGTACCAGCTGGAGTGGGATGGTTATATATACAAGAAAAATAGAGATGGTCTTTAAAATAAGTAATTGTGAACATCCCTGACCTATGACCTTGGCCTTTTGCCCATATATCAACTGGATTCTTTCTAAATGATGGGTAACTACTAACCACTTAAATCTGGTGTAATTACTTGGCAACCAATGGGTGAATAACTTTGACCTGCAACCTTTAACCTGCTGACCAGCTGACCCCAAAATCAATAAGTTATTTATTCAAGCAAAAAGACCCATAAATATGAAGTTTGAGTCAAACTGAGTGATGCATAGATGTGGCATATGTGAAAGACTGAAGGTTTGGGTTGAACAGTTACACTTGAAATATGCTCACAAGCATTTAGAACAATTAAATATTGTGACCTTGACCTTTGACTTTTTGACCTCAACAGGCTTCTTCCCTTATTGGTAGGTAAGCCATATATGACAGATGGAAGGTACAGATTGAAAAGTTTGCCTGAAAATGACTCCACGCAAGAAGTGGGTGCTGTGAACTTGACCTTTGACCTCAAAATCAACAGGTCTTTTCCCCTCTTGGCAGAGAAGCGATATCAGTGCTGGAAGGTTTGGAATGAAAAGTCTAGCTTGAAATGTGTCCACAACCTTTTCAAAGAAGTGGATCCTGTGACCCTGACCTTTGACCTTGTGACCTCAAAATCTATAGGATTCTTCTCCAACTTAGTAGGTGAGCTATATGTGAAAAATCAAAGAATTGGGATGAAAGGGTTGGCTTAAAATGCATCCACAGGCTTTTCAAAGAAGAGGCTCCTGTGACCTTGACCTTTGACCTTTTGACCTAAAAAAAATTATGGTTCTTCCCCTGTTGGTAGGTGAGCTGTATGTGAAAGATGGAAGGTTTGGGATGAAAATTTTGTCTCAAAGAGTTATTTCTGGGGGGTGCAAAAACACCCCATAACTTCGAGAATATAGGTCGCAGTGACCTAATTTCAGGTTTGCAAGGAGACCTTTTTATAACCTCTAAGACTGCATAGGGTTCATGGCCCTAGCCCCTACGGTTACGATTTGTGCCCTGCTAACGGACGGACGGACGGCCGGCCGGCCGGACGGACAGACGGAAGGACGACGGACAAGAACCCATCGCTATAGCCCAGCATGACTGAAAGTCAGCTGAGCTAAAAAAATGAAAAATAGCATTATGGCGCCTTCAGACTAAGTAAGTTGATGACCTTTTGATGTGAGGCTTAGTATATCCAAAGCAAAAAATTATGATATTTTACCTCAGAATGGCTATATGCATATGGAAAATAGAAATTGTGAATAAATTTGAAAAACTATAATCATATGGGTAGTATAGGTTTAAGACCGGCTCCAAATTGGCACAATTTTCTACCAGGCACTGAATGTCACAATCTTAACTGAGAATAACATATACTTCATATCTGAAGAGTATGGTTGAAACAAATTGTTCACAAATAATTAAATATATATTACTTCAACCGGCTATGAGATGGGAGAAAAATTATAGCTTAAGAAAAAGCAAAATCGAACAGTTTAACTCAACTCTCCATTGTGAATTGGAGTCGAGGTCATTTGTAGGCCACTCGCCGCCTCTGAAAACATTCTAGGCGGGTTTTGTTTGAGTGTGTTCAGCCACGAATAGATTTTCTTTCTGCGTGCAAAGCTTAGCACCTTGCCAAAACGGGGCCTCACAAAAACAACACCATCTATTGTCCAACAATCTGTTATTAAGTTTTCTCTCTTTGCCCTCAGCATGGCTTGAAACATGTTCAGTCTGTTCTTTGTTAGATCTTCATTGACACCTTTTGTCCGATCCCCGGCCATTTTCAGTCGTGGTTTGCCTTTCATAAATGCGGTCTTTGTTCGGTGAGACAAAACCTTGACCAGTATTTGTCTCTGTTTACCGGGCAGGGCCCTGCCTACTCTGTGGGACCGCTCAATATCCCCTCTGCTAATATCTATCTGCATAATATTCTGTGCCATATCTATCACTAGTTCATTAGTGTCCTCACCGCTGTTTTCCTGCCATGGGTTTGTTATTCTAACACTGTTTCTCCGTGAATATTGTTGTTGTTTATCAAGTTCCTCACTTGAATCGCCCAGTGTTTTCAAGTTCTGATACACGCATTGTCAAATTCTCAACCTGTGTTTCATATTCTTTGAGCTTATTTTCTACTGCAGCGTCAATGATATGTTTTAATGAAGATTTAACTGTTTCGGAATTCAGGGCTGCTATCAGGTACTGAGTGAATCTTTCAGAGTCTTCAATCGTCACAACAGACTGACCACCAGGATCTTTAGATTTCAAACTCAAACTGGACAATGAGCACTCCTCAGAGGATTCCTCCATACTACTCATGTTTTACTTCGTTTACTCTCTTGACAGATTTTTTTCGTTATTGTTGGTGAGTCTCAGCAAATTCACTTTAATTTCCACCCCCGGATGCCCCACTGACGGCGGGTCTGTACGACCTTGACCTATTTCTAAACTGACTTAAAGACAGGTATAAAATAAACTAAAAAATTTTACTTCTCTAAATACTGTTTTAAGGTTAAAGTAATACAGGTGCAATATTTATTACCTAGAAAGCATGTGGAGCATATAAATTCAACGAAATATTCTCACACCTCATAAAAAATAACAAAACAGAGGAGCCGGTCGAACCTCCGTGTTAACCCAAAAGCGCCATCTAGTGATTCCAGTTGTTATTATAAACCAATTATTTTTCTAAAATTATTGTTTATTGTTATGTTTTTGGCCAAAACAATTACAAGAGGATGGGGGTTGAACAGTTATATCCAGCTTAACCACCCAAGAGCTGGCTGGCTGCAGTATATGCCTCGCTTCAAGCATGGTCACAAGGTCAATATGGGGACATATGGAGGGGCTTCAGTACAGCCTAGGTGTGACATGGTCTCATAGAAACTGTGATAAAAGCTACAGTTTTTGGTCAATTCCTTTCAAGTTTCAGATTTTGGAAGCTGAATCCTTACGTGTGCATGATATGAAAATTAAACCATCAGTGCTTACAGGGAAAAAACGTGCCATGCCCAAAGTTGGGCAAAATTTTAGGTACTGATTTTATATTCATGCGAATAACTTATTAAAATTTGAAAATTTCAGATATAATTTTTGGTATACAATTGAATCTTGACTAAATGGAGTTATATCCCCGAAAAAAAGTCTCTAGCTTCAGCCATTCTTATGTTAAGTGAGTAAATATATTTCCCCATTTTTTTAATGAGGTGCATTATGTTCGGGCCCATAACTTCAACAAATTACGCAATACTGACCTACTTTTTGGTTTGTACATAGAAAATATATGGAAGAATATGCATTTTCACTATGATCAACTTCAGATAAGTGGTTTTGATATTAGTCAGTCTTATAATGTAACAATGATTTTTTTTAATGGAAAATGGAGGTTTTTCCTTAATATCTCGAAGGAACGAAGTCCAAATGACCCAATTTTCGGTATGGTAGGAGATTTGGGGACATCTAACTGTATGCTGAATTTCGGATTCGTAGGTCTAACGGTTTCAAAACGTGCCAGTTTAACGGACAGATGGACGGAGGGACGGACATCCGACGGACAAAGGACCACGACTTTAGCTCAGATGACATAGTCAGCTCAGCAAAATTCAAAGAAGTCCAGGTTGCGCCACCAGTCTGCAGGAACTGATGAAACCCTCCATGATGCATATGCATGCAAAGAATAATGCCAATCAATGCATTAGTTGTTCAGCTACTTGAGCCTTTGTATCAACTTTTCTATTATTCATGGGGGGGGGGGGGGGGGTACTTCGGAGCCCCATAGCTCAGAAAATATGGGTAACAGACACCTAGTTTTAAGTTTCCAAAGATTTTTTCACATAGTCCCTGGATGTCAAGTTAGAAGATTCTAGGACAATGGTTACAATTTGTGCCCTGTTAATGGATGACCACATCTTCAACGTCTCAAAAATAGAGAAAAAAAATTGTTAAATTTAAAAAAAAATTTAGGTGGTGCCACCAGTCTGCAAAAACTGAGGAAACATTGCATGATGAATATGCAAGAACAGAATCAGGGTGATTAATGCAGAACTTGTTTAGATACTGGAACTTTTGTATCAAATGTTTAGTTACTCTGGGAGGTACTTCTAAGCCAAATAAATCGCAGGAAATTGGTAACAAAGACCTAATTTCAGGTTTCCATATTTTAATTGACCTTCCAGGATGTCAAGAAAGAGGATTTTAAGTCGAATGGTTATGATTTGTGCCCTGTTAACGGACGACATCTTTAAAGGTCTCAAAAACAGAGAGAAAAATGGGTAAAAATTCGAAAAGAAACAGGTTGCGCCATCAGTCTGCAGAAATTGATGACATAATGATGAAACATTCCATGACATATATCCATACAAAGAATCATGTTGATCAATGCATTAGTTGTTCAGATACTTGAGCTTTTGTATCAAATTTTCTATTATTCTGGGGGTGGGGAGGTACTTGAAGCCCCATAGCTTGCAGGTTTTGGGCAACAGAGACCTAATTCCAGGTTTCTAAGAAGACTTTTCATGGGCCTCCCTGCATGTCAAGGCAGAAGAAATGAATTCCAGTCATAACCATTTGTGCCCTGTTGACAGATGATGGCATCTTTCAAGATCTAAAAAATAGAGAAAAACAAGTGACCCGTGGGTCATGACGCTCAGCTGACTGACATGTTGACAATATGTCCTTGCACAGACAACTAATTAAGATAATGTAGGTGGCATCATTGTTCATACATATTAGCTAAAGTTCATCAAGACCAATAAGCACAACAAATCTGATGACAAACCAACCGGCCTTTCATGAGGAACCTGGCAATTTGTGTGTATTTTGAATTATTTCTAGGGTGCTCAAACATACCCAAAAACTCTGTGAATATAGTTCACTGTGACCCAATTTCAGGATTCTGGGGAGAACTTTTGAGGAACTCTCAGGATGTCAAGTTAGAAGATTCTGGGCCCAAAGGTTATGAGTTTGTGCCCTACTTTGGTATCAAATTTTCAATTATTCTGAGGGGCTTATAAGCCAAATAACTCAGAAAATATTGGCAACAGAGACCTAAATACATGTTTCCAAGGAGGTTTTCATAGACCTCCCTGGATTTTAGGTTAGAAGATTCCAGGTCCAATGTTTATGATTTGTGCCCTACTTTGGTATCAAATTTTTAATTATGATAGGGGGTGCTTATCAGCCCAATAGCTCAGAGAATATGGGTAACAGAGACCTAATTTCAGGTTCCCATGGAGACTTTTCATGTACCTCTCTGGATGTAAAGTGAGAAGATTCTAAGTCTAGTTGTTACGATTTGAGCCCTGTTAACAGATGACCGCATCTTTCAAGGCCTCAACAAAAGATAAAAAAAGTAAAAAATAAAAAAATACAGGTGGCACCACCAGTCGGCAGAAACTGATGAAAAACTCCATGATGAATATCCATGCAAAGAGCCATGCTGATCAATGCATTAGTTGTTCAGATACTTGAGCTTTTGTATCAAAATTTTCTATTATTCTGTGTTGTACTTCGGAGCCCCATACCTTGAAGAATAAGGGTAACAAGACCTTATTCCATGTTTCCAGGGAGACTTTTATGTACCTCTCTGGATTTAAAATGAGAAGATTCCAGGTCCAGCGGTTACGATGTGTGTGAGTTAACAGATGACAGCATCTTTTAAGGTCTCAAAAATAGAGAAAAACATCGTAAAGAATCGACAAAATACAGGTGGTCTACCAGTCTGCAAAAACTGATGAAACACTTCATGATCAATATCCATGCAAAGAATCATGGTGATCAATACATTAGTCATTCAGATACTGGAGCTTTTGTATCAATTTTTTTAATATTTGGGGAGAACTTCTGAGCCCCATAGGTCAACGGATATGGGTAACAGAGACCTACATTCAGGTCTCCAAGCAGACTTTTCATGGACCTCCCTGCATGTTGTTACGATTTAGGCCTTGCTAACAGATGATCACATCTTTTAATATCCTAAAATAGAGAAAAAATCATTAAAAATAAAAGAAAGGGGCTACAGGCCAAATGCGAACCTGTGCATTGGGAAATACACCAGGTATACCTGTGATGCTTCAATGCAGGACCATTACTTTTCATGTTCATGTATATGAAAAATGCAATGAACAATGACGGGTGAAGTGAGGCATGGATTGAGTGGCAAGGGGAAATAGAGGAAGGTGTGTTGCATATAAGCATGGATGTCTGCAGCCGAAATGTGTATGTAGGTTGCGCCACCAACCACAAAATCCAGAAAACTGTCAGTTTCATATGCAAAAAGTCAAACCACTGCCGAGATATGAGTGATTTTATCCCACGGCAGACAAACAGACAGACGCTGCAGGTGACACACCAGAGCTATGTGAAATCTATAAAGGTGTAGTATTTTGGCCCAATCGGTCAAATGATTCCCGAGATATAAGCTTGGATGTCTGCAGCATAAATGTGAATGTAGGTGGCGCCGCCTGTCATAAAATCATGAAAGCTATCCAAGATGTCTAAACATGCAAAATTTAAGGCAGAAAAGTCAAACCACTGCCGAGATATGAGTGATTTTATCCCACGGCACACAAACAGACAGACACTGTGCAAAAATGGTTGCAGGTGGCGCCACCAGTTTTGCCTATGGAAAAGAGCTATGTGAGATCTATACACATGCAAAATTTTGGCCCAATCCGTCAAACGGTTCCCAAGATATAAGCCTGGATGTCTGTAGCGTAAACATAAAAGTAGGTGGCACAACCTGCCACAAAATCCAGAAAGCTATCCAAGATGTATTAACCTGCAAAATTTTAGGCAGGTAAGTCAAACCACTGCAAAGATATGAGTGATTTTATCCCACGGCAGAGAAACAGACGGTCGCTGTGCAAAAAATGGTTGCATGTGGCGCAACCAGTTTTGCCTTTATCGGATATGTGGGTTAATATGTTAAAACAGACGCACAGATGGACGCGGAGCACAGAGGAAAGGTCAGAGGTCAAAACAAAATCGGGGAGCAACAGTTCACATGTGACCCGAACATAATTATGGGTTTCGTAAAATTTTGCCCAGCTGTTACGGAGGAGTTCTCCGGACACCTACGCCGCGGCAGAGGCCGGGGGCTGAAAACATAGTATCCGCAAAACTCTGTTGGCAGATCCAATAACACAAACATCAATGCTGAAACTCTGGCATTGGTGCACACAACACAAAAATGATTGTAGCTGGCACCACCACTCTTGTATACAACGAAGCTATCAGAGATATATACATATGCCAAATTTCAGACTGATATATCAACCACCTCCTGAGAAATAAGCATGGACACACACTGTGCAAAAATTATTGTAGGTGGCACCACCAGTCTTGTATACAACAAAGCTGTTCGATATGTATAAATATGCCCAATTTCAGGCTGATATATCAAATTCCTCTGTAGAAATAAGCAGGCACATACACTGTGCATAAGTCATTGTAGGTGGCAACACCTGTCTTGTGAATGAGAAAGCCATCAAAGACACATAGACAGGTCAAAATATCAGACCAAAACATCAAACTTACCTTGTGTCTGATGCATGGGGCTGACCAGGCTTAGGTGAGAAAGGCAGTTCCCCCAAGTGAACTGTGACAAATTGCTAGCACTGAGTGAACTCATGACCTGCACCTGGCTAGACTGAGTGAACTTTTGACCTGTACCTATCTGCACCGAGTGAACTCTTGACCTGTTGCATAATCTTACACAGTTGGCAGTCTGCCAAAGCTATAAACAGATCAAGGCTGAAGTTGGTGCCACATCTGTTGCAGTGGGCAGTGGGCAAACGATTTAAATATTATGCAGCTACTGCATTGAGTGAACTCCTGACCTATACCTGGCTGCACTGAGTGAACTCTTGACCTGTTGCCTAATCTGATACAGAGGGCAGTCTGCCAAAGCTATAAATAGATCCAGACTGACCTTTGGCCTGTTGCCAAATCTGAGATAGTAGCCACACCATTGCACAAGCTCATAGATTGGCTCCACATGTAGCCCTGAGTGGCATGACACACATGAGATGATCACATGATACACGAGGTAATCACATGCTACCTAAGAGGTGAACACATGGTGTCCATGAGGTGTTCACATGTCACCCATGAGGCGAACGCATGCCTTTTGTTTGTCTGCACTGATTGAACTTTTGACCTATATCTGGCTACACTGAATGAACAATGAATTGATCTGTTGCCAAATCTGAAACAGTTGGCAGTTTCTCAACCAATTTAAAGATACAGACACAATCATGGCCTGTTGGTAAATCTGTTCACACATACTGAAAGACTTTGGCTAAAATGCTTTTTTTTCAAGCTGACATATTCAAAAATCTTTTTTATAAAAATATCTAGAATAATAAAAGATGCAGTCCTTTCATTGTTAAAGGTCCAATAATTCTACCAAAAATCATTTAAGTAAACTTGAACAAAGGCCACCTAAGAATATTTTTTTGTGCAATGTTAAAGAAGTTATAATTGAAACAATAATTTTGTAGAAGAACACTGTTGCAGTCCTCAGTTTGAAATAGACATAATAAGGGCCATAAGACCAATTAGCTTTTCATGACTCAACCAAAAATCAACAAACTCAATCTTTTCTGATATGTTTGAAAGAACCATGTCCTAGGATAATTCTTTTGAAAAATTGAACGATTCAACTTGACAGTTTCATCATAAGCATTTTAAGCTAGAGGAGGCTAAAATTACAAGGTTTTTGCCCATAAAAAAAAAAACAGGTCAATGTAGGTGGCACCACGAAATCTGCAACTTCAAATATGAGTCATGTGACCAACATTTGCACAATACTTGGTAATGCTAGCTTCTGTCATTTCTGAGATTACTATGTCAGTATGCTTACTTGGCCAAATGACTACATTCAAAATTCGTGCAACTAAAATTAATCAAATGCAAACCATTTGATCAAACTTGAGAGGGCTTGCCTCTGGGATCATTTCTGGAAAATATTGAACAATTTGGCTGAACCGTTTACAAGAAGAAGACTTTTAAAGGTTTTTCAACTTTTTCTGTATAAAATCTCAGTAAATGCAGGTAGCAAAAAAATAAGCTAAATCCCACAACATTGATATGTGACAGATTATTGCATAAAATCTAGGGATGGTAGCTCCTGCTATTCCTGAGAAATTATGGTTTAATGTACAGATGACCAATGACCCCCGTACAAAAAAAGGTCAATGTAGGTGGCGCCACCAATACCTGAATTTCATTTATGACTCATGTGAACAACAATGGCATGAATTTGGTGGTTGGCTCCAGCTGTTTCTGAGATTGAAATTTTAGTATGCTTTTTTGGACAGATGACTAGGTTCAACTTCCTGTAACTCCGCCAAAATTCACCGAACTTGAACCATTCGAACAAACTTGAATTATCAACATCTAAGGATAATTAATATGTGAGATTTAAGAATTTGGCCTAGTGGTTTTTGAAAAGAAGATCTTTGTAGCCACTGAGCTCAAATGGGTATATGACTAAATTCAGCTTCCAATAACTCAGCCAAAAGTCACTGAACTGAGACCATTTGAACAAGCTTCAGAAAGCATTACCCTAGGATCATTCCTGTGCGATATCAAACAATTTGGCCATATAGTTTCAGAGAATAAGTTTTTTGTAGCCATCAGTATGATACAGGCACTGATGACCCCCATACAAAAAAGGCCGATGCAGATGGCGCCAAATTTCACCAAAATTAAACCATTCGAACAAACTTGAGAGAAATTGTTCCAGGAATCATTTCTTTGAAATATTGGACAATTTGGCTGAACAGTTTCGGAGAAGAAGATTTTAAAGCTATTTTTTAGCTTCTTCCCTATAAAATCTATATAAAAAAGCAAAATCCAATAGAGTTTTTTAGATGACTAATTTTTGGCATAAAATTTCATCATGCTAACATTTGCCTTTTTCGAGATAGTATGGGTTAACGTGCAGATGACGGACAATACCACACCATCGCAGAAGCTCACAGGTTCACTAAAAAATACAGGCGGCGCCACCAGTCTGCAAAAACTGATGGAACACTCAATGATCAATATCCATGCAAAGAATCATGGTGATCAATGCATAAGTAGTTCAGATACTTGAGCTTTTGTATCAAATTTTTCAGCCCCATACCTTAAAGAATATGGTTAACAAAGACCTAATTTTAGGTTTCCAAGGAGACTTTTCATGGACCTCTCTGGATGTAAAGTGAGAAGATTTCAGGTCCAGCATTTACGATTTGTGCCCTGTTAACAGATGACGGCATCTTTTAAGGTCTCTAAAATAGAGAAAAAAAATTGTAAAAAATATTAAAAAATACAGGTGGTGCAAATTGTCTGCAGAAACAGATGGCACTCTCCATGATTAATATTAATGCAAGGAATCATGGTGATCAATGCTTTAGTTGTTCAGATACTTGAGCTTTTGAATCAAATTTTTCATTATTCTGGGGGGTATACTTAGGAGCCCCATAGCTTGAAGAATATGGGTAACAGAGCCCTAATTCTACGTTTCCAAGGAGATTTTTCATGGACCTATTTGGATGAAAAGTAAGAAGATTCCAGGTCCAGTGGTTATGATTTGTGCCTTGTTAACAGACAGATGGCTGGATGGCCGGACAGACGACGGTCAAAGAGTGATAGCTCTAGCTCAGATGACTTACAGTCAGCTGAGCTAAAAATAGTAAAAAACTGAAAAATATAGATGGCGCCACCAGTCTGCAAAAGCTGATGTAACACTCCATGATGAATATCCATGCAAGAAATCATGGTAATCAATGCATTAGTTGTTTAGATACTTGAGATTTTGTATCAAATTTTCCATTATTCTGGGGGGTCCTCAGAGCCCCATAGCTTGAAGAATATGGGTTACAGAGACCTAATTCCAGGTTTCCAAGGAGATTTTTCATGGACTTATCTGGATGTAAAGAAAGAAGGTTTCAGGTTCAGCGGTTACAATTTGAGCCTTGTTAACAGATGACAGCATCTTTTAAGGTGTCAAATAGAGAAACAAGTGACCAGTGGGTCATGACGCTTAGCTGACTGACAATATGTCCTTGCACAGACAACTTATTAAGATAATAAAGGTGGCATCATTGTTCATGCATATTAGCTTGAATTCATCAAGACCCATAAAAACAACAAATTTGATGACAATCCAACCAGCCTTTCATGAGGAATCTGGCAAGTCGTGTGTATTTTGAATTATTTTAAGGGTGTGATACTTCAGAGCCCCAAAGCTTGTAGTTTATGGGTAACAGAGACCCAATTCCAGGTTTCCAAGGAGATTTTGCATGGACCTCTCTTGATGTAAAGTTAGAAGATTCCAGGTCCAGTATTTACAATTTGTGCCTTGTTAATGGACAGATTGCTGGATGGCCGCATTGCCGGACGGAAGACAGACAAAGAGTGATCGCTACAGCTCAGATGACTTACAGTGAGCTGAGCTAAAAATCAACAAGAAGAAAAAGTTTCATGATAATATGTTAAGCCATTCTCATGAATTCTAGTCCTTTTTATATGCAATCAGCTGACCTAAAAATGACCATGCACATTTTTTAAGGACATCCCTGGATTTCAAGACAGATGATTCTAGGTCCAACAGTACAGTGTTGTACCGTGTCTGACTTTCTAGGTGCTAAAAAATGTTTCTGGCCAGTAATATAGGTCACCATGACCTACTGTTGGGTTTCCATTGAGATTACCATGGATGTATTGGCCGATAGCATGCAAAATATAGGTCACCATGACCTAATTTAAGGTTTCCATGGATACTGCCCAAGACTTTCATGTTTATTATATTGGAATATTCTAGGGCCAGCAGATACAATTTGTGCCCATCTGATTTTCAGGATACTAAAAATCATGTCTTTGAAAAAATGTTCACAGGTTATAGGTAACCATGACCTTATTGCAGGTTTCCATGCAGATTTACCAAAGACCTGCCTGAATGTCATGTTAAAAGATTCTAGGTCTCGCGAAAAAGTTCGTGCCCCATCTGACTAACTGGAAGCTCAAAATCATGTTTTCAGCCTGCAGTTAAAAAAATAAAGGTCACCATGACCTAATTTCAGGTTTCCAAGGAGATTTCACTAGGACCTCCCAGCATCTACAGTTAGAGGTTTCTAGGTCTTATGGTTACGATTTGTGCCCTGTTTAGGGAAAAAACTGCTTCATATGAAGGTCTGAACAAGGGACCCATGGGTCACTGTGTTCAGCTGAAGTTGACCTTGAAGGTAAAAAATATAAAATAAATTGAAATCATGTGGAGATAAAGTCTGAGAGGAAAATATAATATAGGCCATAGCTGGTTGACATGATTGGCTTGTATTGATGATTAAGAAATTGTTGCAAATAATATTTTTGTAACCAACCCATGCATTTCCTTATGGTTAAATTGAAGCATGTCAGCAGTTTGTGACCATCACAAGATGTATATCATTATCCTAATAATTGGTTGACTTTTTGATAAATTGTTGGCAATTCAATAGTTTACACATTTATTCAATTGGTTCTATTTATTTTATAATATATAATTAATTAAATATATGTATTTTTATTATTTTATAAAATATTTACAGTTGAAGTATAACTAATGACCCCCAGTCCACTGGTGCAAAGACTTGGTTGTGGTATTGGGGGGGCTGCTGGTGGAATGATTGGAGTTACAGCATATCTGTATAATAATTGTGTAGATACATAGGATTTTCACTTAATTCATCAAAGACTACAGGATAAAAAAGTTCATTCATTATCACTCAATATTTTAACAAGACCTATAGGCCTAATGCAAACCTGTGCAATGGTTTATAAACCAGGTATAATGCTTCAATGTTGGGCCATAACTTTTCAAGAAGGCCTACATGTCTTGTATATGACAAAGGTATCAGAGATGTATATATATGCCCAATTTCAGGCATTTATTCCCTCCTGAGAAATAAGCAGGGTCATACACTATGCAAAATTTATTTTAGGTGATGCCATCAGTCTTGTATATGACAAACCTTTACAATATGTATAAATTTGCCCAATTTCAGGCTGATATATCAAATTCCTCTGGAGAAATAGCCAGGCGCATACACTGTGCAAAGTCATTGTAGGTGGCGACACCTGTCTTGTGAATGAGAACACCATCAAAGACGTATAGACAGGTAAAAATTCTCTTGAGTTTGATGCACTGGGATGACCAGGCTTAGGCGGGAAAAGCAGTTGCCCCTAGTGAACCGTGACAAATTGCTGGCTCAAGCTACTGCACTGAGTGAACTCTTGACCTGCACCTGGCTAGACTAAGTGAACATTTAAACTGTACCTGGCTGCACTGAGTGAACTCTTGACCTGCTGCATAATCTGAAATAGTTGGCAGTTTGCAAAGGCTATAAATAGATCCAGACTGACCTTTGGTGCAAAATCTGATACAGTGGGCAGTCTGACAAAGCTATAAATAGAATGATGCTACTGCACTGAGTGAACTCTTGACCTATACCTGTCTGCATTGAGTGAACTCTTGACCTGTTGCCTAATCTGATACAGTTGCTAGTCTGCCAAAGCTATAAATAGATCCAGGCTGACCTTTAGCCTGTTGCCAAATCTTAAATAGTTGGCAGTCTGCCAAGCCATATAACCTGAAATCTGGATGTCTCGTAACGTGATGTTTTAGATGCTGATAAAATGGTGCCAGGCTAGATGTAATTGCTTCACACAGCTAACATATATGGTAAAATGGCTCAATTCAATCTCCATAATTTAGTCAAAAATAATTTATGTGGAACCATTAAAGACAGTTATTGCAAGATTATTGTTGGGATTATTCTTGTTAAATATTAAACATATTGGCGTCAGTGGCATCAGTCAAAAAGTTTTGCAGGTTTATTACTCATATAGGAAAATACAGCAAAATGGCTGCATGCCGTAACTCAGCCAAAAATCACTGAACCAAAATCATTTGAACAAACTTGAATTATCAACATCTAAGGATAATAAATGTGTGAGATTTAAGAATTTGGCCAAGTGGTTTTTGAGAAGAAGATCTTTTAACCACAGAGTTATGGCATATGACTAAATTCAGCTTCAAATAACTTGGCCAAAAGTCAATGAACTGAGACCATTGGAACAAACTTCAGAAAGCACTATCCCAGGATCATTTCTGTGCGATATTAAAATATTTGGCCATATGGTTTCAGAGAAGAAGTTTTTTGTAGCCATCAGTATAATAAGTGCACTGATGACACCCATACAAAAGGCCGTAGGTGGCGCCACCAAAACCTCAATTTCAGATATGACTCATTTGACCAACATTTGCATAAAATTTGGTGATGATACTCCAGCAATTTCTGAGATTGTAATTTTAGTATGCATTTTTTGGACAGATAACTAAATTATAAGTTCAACTTCCTGTAACACGGCCAAAAATTACACAGAACTTAAACCATTCCAAAAAACTTGAGAGAGATTGTTCCAGGAATCATTTCTGTGAAATATTGGACAATTTTCCTTAATGTTTTCGTAGAAGTAGATTTTTACAGGTTTTTAGCTTTTTCCCTATAAAATCTAAGAAAATGCAGTTATGCAAAAAATTAGTAAAATCCAATAGTTTTTTAGATGACTAATTTTTTTATAAAATTTGGTGATGCTAACTCCTGCCCTTTTCAAAATAGTATGGGTTAATGTTCAGATGATGGACGACATATAAGCTAATAGGTTCCATAGCAAGGGACCCATGGGTCAAAATGCTCGGCTGAATTTTGTAAAATTTTAGCAATGCTAAATATACTTATTTCATATATTATTACACACACACATATATATATATATATATTTATATATATATAAAAGGGTTTTTTCATTAACTTCTCAAAGAAACCATGATGCAGTGACCAAGTTTTGGGTTTGGGAGGAGAATAAGGGACACTTGTCAGTAAAATTTTAGATTTGTTGATCTAACTTTCCTGGTTAACAGAGGTTCAGACAGAAGGATGGATGGACAGGACAAGGGACAGTCAGCCAGCCGGCCGGACAAAGGACCATCACTATAGCTCAGATGACTTTAAGTTACTATATATAGCTAAGACTTACAATCAGTCACATAGTAAGAATTATAACAGAATGGAATGTAGTTTATTGTTGTTGTGACAATTTTATTAAAAAAACTGTTAACTAATGTGATGACTTAACTGTGTGATGTCAACTGAAAACATAGCAGGCCTTTAATTCAGTCCAAGTCTTCATGAGAAACATCTTACACAAAAAAGGAATTTTCCAAAGATTAACCCCTGCCCCCCTCCACCCCTGTGCTCTCTTCTCCCTTGGATCTGCATTATTTTGATTTTTTCATCTCTGTCCACATAATGCTGATCCTTTCATCTTTGTCCATATAAAGCTGATCCTTTCATCTGTCCATATGATGCTGATCCTTTCATTTCCTTCAATTCTTAATCCATGTTTTTCCTGAAGTTTCCATCTTGTTATTTACAGTATCTGTCAGCTTTCATCTTTTCTCGTCTGAAATAAAAACACAGACTTGAGAAAATTTATAAAGAACTTCACCATTTGCAGCTCTTGAATTGTTGCTGGGGGACAGATTTTACATGTTACTTGTAAAATCATAAAAAGTTCACCTGCACTGTATTGTAAGGTTTGAATTGCCGTGCTAGTCTGTATATATGAGTAAGTGAAGTAGACATATGATACCTTAATGTAGCCCTGAAGAAGGGGGCTGTACCCCCGAAAGTTTGTGTCAAGAGTGACAACACAAGCTAGTCTACATTAAGGTATCATATGTCTACTTAACTTACTCATACACTGTATTGTATGGGTCATACAACTCAGCAGTATGCTTAAAGTGACAATTTCACAAGGTAAAACAAATGGTTTTAAATGATAACCAAGTTTACAAATGGTCTTTAACACTTCATTTATATCAAAGCATATTTCATTTGATCCATGGAGTTTAAACTAGAGTACAGGTAGTCAACAAGCAACTATGTGTATCCACCAAAATCAGAGTGGGACAGGTAAAGTGAGGCATGGATCGAATGGCAAGGGGAAACAGAGTGAGATGTGTTGCACATTGGCATGGATGTCTGCCATGTAAACATGATTGTAGGTGGCGCCACCTGTTATTTGAAAGAGAATGCTATCCAAGCTGTATACATTTTCAAAATTTCATTTTGACAATCAAACCACTGCTGAGATATATGAGTGATTTTTACCCTAGGCATATTAACAGATGGACACCATGCAAAAATTGTTGTAAGTTGGGCCACCAAATTTGTATAAGCTGTAGAGCTATGTAAGATCTAAAGTCATGCAAAATTTCGGGCCAATACGTCAAACCAATCCTGAGATATTAGCACAGATTAACAGTGTAAAAGTAAATGTAGGTGGCACCACCTGCCATAAAATCGAGAAAGCTATCCACAATGTATACACATGCAAAATGTTAGCCAGATAAGTCAAACCGCTGCTGAGATATGAGTGAATTTATTCCACAGCAGACAGACAGATGGACATCTTGCACACATGGTTGCAGGTGGCGCCACCAGTTTTTTTTTTGTATGATATACAGCTATCAAAAAGCTTCACTTGTTAAAAATTTCAGCCTGATTCGTCAAACAAGTCAGAAGATATGTGGGTTCATGTGCAGACGCACAGATTGATGCAATGCATGCAGAGAGGAAAGGTCAGAGGTCAACACAAAATGGTATGCACCAGCTCACATGAGACCCAATGAAGGGGTCAAGTTTAGGAAAAATCGGTCTAGTGGTCTCTGAGGAATTCTCCAGAAACAAACACTGCAGTGGTGGAACCTGTCAAAAACAGAGTATCCGCAAAACTTAGTTTTGCCGGATACAATTAATGACTCTCCACTTATTAAGACTAAAAAGGCCCATAAAGCCAACTGTTAGAAACTGTATCCTTCCATTTCAGCACACAGCCACCTCAAGATCTACTTTCCACTGCACATATTTCCTCAAGCAGGGTACACTTGTTATAAACTACACCCAATACCTTATTTGAAGTATTAATTACCTTTTACATCTTTCAGTCACTGTGTTTGACCTAAAAAGTACCAAGTACCTTTGGCACTGAATATTTTGAGTATGTTGATGTAACTGCCCCCAACCCCCCCTAGAGCTCATATTAACCTGACTTAATCAAACCACTGACTCAAATGACTGCCAATCCCTTTGATGTCACACAGGGTCTGTCACCAAACATTATCAAATTCTAATCATTTTTTTTGGTGTTTATCTTCTAGACAAGCAATAATGATGAACTAACTGAAAGAAATGGCTACTTCAGATTGCTGGCCATAAACATTTTGTCAGGAATCTCAAATCATGAGTAAGATTCTTACCAGGACAAGGGCACTTTAAGGATCACTATGACAAACCAATGAGTATATACTGGCTGCTGTATGAATCTAAATAAAACTTTGGTTATATGAATCACATTAATCTTAACAGAAGTTTGGTAATGGGTACTGAATAGTATTATTATGGCATAACTTTAGGTACTAAACATCAGTCAGAAAAATCATTTCTGAGCAGTAATTACAGGGAAGATTAAATTTTAAACATCCCATTTGTAAAGCAATTAATTTTAATCATCCCATTTCTGATGTTGTACCCCATTTTGGGAGGTATACCAGATAAGAAATGTTATACACCACAACATGAGGACTCTCTCACACACACTCACACAGACACACACATGTCCAACAAGACCTCATGGAAGTTAGTAACATGAGAACTCTCTCTCACACAAACACACACCTGTCCAACAAGGCCCTGTGGATGTAAGTAACATGAGGACTCTCTCTCTCACACACACCCCTGTCCAACAAGGCCTCATGGAAGTTAGTAACATGAGAACCCTCTCTCACACAAACACACACCTGTCCAACAAGGCCCTGTGGATTTAAGTAACATGAGGACTCTCTCTCTCACACACACCCCTGTCCAGCAAGGCCTCGTGGAAGTTAGTTACATGAGGATTCTCACACACACACACACACACACACCTGTCCAACAAGGCCTCGTGGAAGTTAGTAACCAAAGGACTCTTTTCTCTCTTACACACACACACACACACACACACACACACACACACATGTCCAACAAGGCCTCGAGGAAGTGAGTAACATTAGGACTCTCTCTCACACACACACACATGTCCAACAAAGCCTCATGGAAATGAGTAACATGAGAACTCTCTCACACATACCTACCTGTCTAACAAGGCCTCATGGAAGTTTCCTTCTTTCCGCGCTCTCTTCAGATCTTTTCTGTCCTCACTGTTAACACGTAGCCTCCTGTCTTGAAAACTCTGGAATTTTTTCCTATGGAATCAAATGAAAATAATTATGAATTTTTTTCTTGTATGATGAAAATAAATATTTACTTTGTCAGAATATACACAACTAAAGCTACCACATTGGTGCCAACCAGGCAAACTTTTGATTATCTTCACCTCATCTTATTTTTTAAATAAACCAGAAGATTGTCATTGCATTATATGAAATATATATATTTCAAATGAGTTGCTATGGTTACCCTAGAGACACAATACACAAACCCTCCAATACACACAAACAAGGTAAAGGATATATCAAAATTTCCTTGAATTTAATACAGTGAAATTTGAGTAATATCTTTCTCACAGATAGTAAAGAACAAGGGACTCATGGGTCACGGCACTCAGCTGATCGTGATTGGACTATAAATGTTTCTCCACTGTGATACTATATCAAGTCAATAAAGCTTATGAATATCATGGACATCTTGGGCTATTATAAAGGAATGTAATATGTGAGTAAATGATAAATGAAATTACCTGACTGATGGATTAATAGAGTGAAATATAGTGGTTTATTTTTTTATTTATTTAGGAGGGGTTGAAAACTGTGATATATTTGAGCAAATATGAATGCAATGACAGCAGTAATAAGCAGTAGTAGAATGATGATAAGGCTATATGTTGAAGGATCTAAAATGCATGGTAGTCTGCAAGCTTTCATTTTGACAGATATGATGTTATGATTAACTATGCTGATGAAGTGATTTATGAATTTGTGACTGTATGACACAATATCTCTTTAGTCTTGACAAGGTACATTATTGTGATGCCCACTATGTCTAAATATTACACAATATTGACATATTTCTGGCATGTACATAGGTACCTATGGACGAATAGTTATACAAAATATTAGAGTATGAATATATCTGATTCATCTTGTTCTTGCTTACTGAGGCTGACTTTGGGATGGGGTTCGGAGAAGGGAAAAGTGAGGGCAGCACGAAGGTGGATGTAGAAATATTCTATTGTAATGTTTTTCATTTATATAAGAATATAAAAAGCTAAGAGGAAAGGGGCCCTCCTACTTGGTTATAGTAAAGTTCTAAATATATGATTGCAAACTAATACTCTAACAAGACTGTCATGAAGAAAAATAGTAAAAGTTTTGAGATACTGTGATGCATATGAAAATTTACAGATGGACAGGCAAGTGGACAGAATGGACTAATACCTTTATTTCACTTTCAAGGGAATAATGCATTTAAGTTTATATATAAGCCTATTTTTTAGCATATCCACTTTTTCCATTAAGAAGGTTTTATCTGAATCATTTTTTTTATTTACAGGTTTTATAAATTTTTAATAAAACAAATGACCCATGGGTCATGAAGCTCAGCTGACAAGCATGACCTGTATTTAAAGCCTGATGGTATACCATATGGTATCTGACCATACTTGGAAGATAGAAGGTTTGGGATGAAAAGTCTGACTTGAAATGTATCCACAACTTTTTTCAAGAAGCTGGTTTTGTGACATTGACCTTTGACCCTAAGACCTACATATCAAAAGGTTTGTTCCTCTATTGACATGTAAGGTTTGGGATGATTATTTTGGCTATAAGAATTAATTCTGGGAGATGCAAACACACCCCGTAACTCAGAGAATATAGGTCACAGTGACATAATTTCAGATCTGCAAGGAGATCTTTTTAGAACATCTAAGACTGCATAGGGTTCATGTATCTAGCCCTTACAGTTACAATTTGTGCCCTGCTAATGGCCGGACGGTTGGCCGGACGGACAGACGGAAGGACGATGGACAAAGACCTATCGCTATAGCACAGCATGACTAAAAGTCAGCTGAGCTAAAAATCCCTAAAACTGCACTGACAAAGGATTTCTAAGGTGGCTAACTGGCAGACATAATGGATTTCTGACAAGTCTGACATTTGATATCACACATCCTCCAATAAGAGACCAAACTTGTAGCAAATTCTCCAAAGGATGTTACAGTAATGAATGTCCAAAACAATTCAAAAGGCATTTCAGGCCCTCATATTAGATTTATAGATGTGCAAATGTAAAAAGTGTAAGTCCAATATTTTTTATTTTCACTCTGCTTTTCAATGGGATCAGCAGGGTAGTTAAACTGCAAAACCTGAAAGAAAAGAAATGCAGAAAGCATGACTAAAGGTCTTGTAATAAAAAAAAGCCATCCTAAATCCAGGTACACATCCACATATTATGAGAACAAACATTTGCTTTTATATCTGGTGATTTATATAAAAAATATTCAGATATCTAGGAAACTAAGCTTATTGCTATGATTCCATAAAATAAACTGCAAAATGTTCCCATCATCTTATAAATCAATAGCTAAACCTTAATACTATACTCTCACAGTCTTAATGCCTGGCTGAAGCATTCCGGCAACAGTGTTTTTGTTATGCAGTAACGAGGTAATTATCACTCAGCCTTATCACTTAACAGGCTGATACAAAAGAGAGTCATATGTCACCAGCATCACTCACAATTACAGCCACACAGTGAGATGTACCATAACCAATGGTTATATGTACAAGAAAAATAGAGATGGTCTACAAAATAAGTAATGGTGAACATCCCTGACCTATGACCTTGGCCTTTTGCCCACATATCAACTGGATTCTTTCTAAATGATGGGTAACTACTAACCACTTACATCTGGCCGGGTGTAATTAATTGGCAACCAATGAGTGAAAAACTTTGACCTGCAACCTTTAACCTCCTGACCAGCTGACCTCAAAATCAATTAGTTATTTCTTCATGCAAAAAGACCCATATATATGAAGTTTGAATCACATTCAGTGATGCATAGATGTGGCATATATGAAAGACTCAAGGTTTGGGTTGAACAGTTTCACTTGAAATATGTTCACAAGCATTTAGAATATTGTGACCTTGACCTTTGACCTTTTGAACTCAACATCAATAGACTATTCCCCTATTGGTAGGTAAGCCATATATGACAGATGGAAAGTATAGATTGAAAAGTTTGCCTGAAAATGACTCCACGCAAGAAGAGGGTGCTGTGAACTTGACCTTTGACCTCAAAATCAACAGGTCTTTTCCCCTGTTGGCAGAGAAGCGATATCAGTGCTGAAAGATTTGGAATTAAAAGTCTAGCTTGAAATGTGTCCACAACCTTTTCAAAGAAGTGGATCCTGTGACCCTGACCTTTGAGCTTGTGACCTCAACATCTACAGGATTCTTCTCCCACTTAGTAGGTGAGCTATATGTGAAAGATCAAAGAATTGGGATGAAAGGTTTGGCTTAAAATGCATCCACAGGCTTTTCACAGAAGTTGGTTCTCTGACCTAGACCTTTGACCTTGTGACCTCAAAATAATTATGGTTCTTCCCCTGTTGGTAGGTGAGCTGTATGTGAAAGATGGAAGGTTTGGAATGAAAATTTTGGCTAAAAGAATTTTTTTCTGGGGGGTGCAAACACACCCCATAACTTCGAGCATATAAGTCGCAGTGACCTAATTTCAGGTTTGCAAGGAGATCTTTTTAGAACCACTCTAAGACTGCATAGGGTTCATGGCCCTATCCCCTATGGTTATGATTTGTGCCCTGCTAATGGCCGGATGGCCAGCCGGACGGACGGACAGACGGAAGGACGATGGAAAAAGACCCATCGCTATAGCCCAGCATGACTGAAAGTCAGCTGAGCTAAAAAACTGAAAATATAAGTTAAAATATTAGAATTGTTGCAAAAGTTGCAATCATTATATATACAGAGTAAAAAAACTGAAACTATAAGTTAAAATATTAGAATTGTTGCAAAAGTTGCAATCATTATATATCCAGAGTGTAGCTCATATTGGGTCATATTATGCATACACATATATTTTATTATTTTTAAATCATAAATGTTTAAACTGAATTTAAAAGAAAATAATGCCACAACATGGCATATACAAGAATATTCCTTGAATCACTATTAAAAAGTTTTGCACATTGGAGTTTTCAGTACATGCTTAATTTTATTCACCAAAAGAAAATAAAAGATTCAGTAAATTTGATAAAATAAAACATCTTTTCAAATAAAGTATACACACTGTTAGTTGAATGAAAGACAAACAATAACATTGTGCTAATTACTATCCCAGTTTTAATTTATAACTGGAATTAATAGTCAATTTCACACCTGGTGAAGTTTTTACTCTTCTGAAGTAAGGAATTACTTATCTGATGAACATCCACACTTTCATAGCAATACACCACTTTGTGGACACAATTAAATGTACACTTTCATCATTGTAACCCTGGTGGTACAATAATAAAAATCTAAAATGTAGCATAGCCTAGAATAAGAATGAATCAAATACATTGGGGGGGGGGGGGGTGCAGGGCAGAGGGGAAGCCTGCTGGTAGTGGCCAAGCTGAGCCAAGACAAGCTGCCTGGGGTGGGTTACATAATGCAAGTGAAGGCTGTACTACTAGGTGGGCTAGATGTAAACAACACTTGACACGGTGCATGAAAACGTGAATAAAAGCTATTCTTTCAAATCAATTTCTTTGAAATTTCAGATTTTAAAAGATTAAATCCTTATGTATATATGCTGTGAAAATTAAATCCACAGTACTTACAGGAAACAAGGGACCTATGGGTCACGGCGCTCAGCTGTTATATATGATAAAAAAATATGAATTTAAAAATGAGGCACATGCTGGTTTTGTGTGGTAATAAATATAAGCTGTATTATGAGTTGTTGTTTAGCTTATGTATGATTTTGATAGTACCTTTGGAGACAGGGAAGAGGATTGATTTCATTTAGTTTATTAACAAATGGAGAACTATTGTCACACAGATTTTGACTTTGCAATATAACTTATAAGCAGAACATATAATATAAGAGTTTAACTATTTATTAAAAAAAATTACAAATATTGTCCCAAATATAATTTTTATTAAAAATAATAAGAGAATCGTATGATTTTTAAAATGAAATATAACTGAAATGATTATTAAAATAATATTAAAGAATATATTCAAGAATGCATTCATGAATACATTTTGAAAGTATTTTCCCTGGTATTCATATACTTTCATTTTTACCTGATTCCCATTCTTTATGCAAAAAATTTTATAATGGAGTACATATTCATATTCGTATTTAAATACAATTGCAAAGTATTCGCACCATGTCTGGTATTTATTCAGTTTTCACCAAACAATGATGTTGAGAATCCAGAATATACCAAATTCACACATTTAAATAATGATCATAAGTATCTGGTTTTATGGCTTTTATCTATATTAAAAAAAATAAATGTAATATATTCATTTTGGACTAATTTCACATCAATGTACACACTAGACACAGTAGAAATCTAGATTAATATTATCAACTGCATCTTTGTCTATCATTAATTTCCTTCATATGATCCCTAATGATTAGTAATGAATAATATGATTTACTTTTTTATCATTAAAATTTAACTGAAAAATACCATAGGTGACTGCATGGTGTTATTTGGAATATGTGACATTCTATCCATCAATACAAGATTCTTATATCATCAGTAACTGCAAGTTAATATCCTGTTATTATACACTAACAAATTCCTTTTCTATTTTTCTTTAATTGTTATTAAAAACCAATAAAAATTTATTAATTTATTGTTGTTGTTATGTTGTTGGTCTAAACTACTAGATGAGTTGGGTTGGACACCTGAATCAACTGTGGCTGTCCATAAGCTGCCTGGCTGCCCCAGTGTATGTTTCGCCTCAAGCATGCATAATTTCAACAAGTTCAACAAGGTCAACATACAGGTGACTCAAGAGGGGCTGGAGAGAGCCAAGGTCTGACATGGTATCATAAAAACATTAATAAAAGCTACAATTTTTGGCCAATTTCTGTCAGTTTTCTAAACTACAAAGCTGAAATCCTTATGTGTGCATGATATGAAAATTATATCAACAGTGCTCACAGGAAACAAACGTGCCATGGTCAAAGTTGGGCAAAATTTAAGGTACTAATTTTATATTTATACTAATAACTTATAAAATTTGAAAAATTCAGAGCTAATTTTGGGTATTCAATTGAATCTTGATTAAATAATGTTACATCCCTGACAAAAAATCTCTAGCTTCAGCAATCCCCTTGTTAAGGGAGTAAATATATTTCTTGATTTTTTACAAAGTGCATTATGTTTGGGCCCATAACTTAAAACAATTACACAATACTGACATCATTTTTGGCATGTGCGTAGAGAATGTATAGAAATATATGTATATTATATATGATTACAGTCAGATCAGTGGTTTTGATATTAGGCAGTCTTGAAGTGTAACAATGGGTTTTTAATGGAAAAATGAATTTTTTCATTAATATCTCGAAGGTATTAAGTCCTAGTGACCAAATTCTTGCCATGGTAGGGGATTTTGGAAACATCTAATTGTATACCAAATTTTAGGAACTGAGAGCTGAAGCTGGGCTGCTGATTTCTTGCAAGATGTAAACAATATAATACATGGTGCTTGAAAACTTGAACAAAATCTCCAGTTTTTGATCAACTTGTTTCAAATTTTTTGGTGTTAACAGTCAAAATGCTAACAAAAACATGCTGTGAAAATTAAATCCACAGTACTTTCAGAAAAAAAACGTGCCATGGTCAAAGTTGGGCAAAATTTAAGGTACCAATTTCTTATTTTTGTAAATATTTTAAAAAATTTAAAAGTTTTTGATCTAATCTTGGGTATAAAATTTAATTTTGATTAATTAAAGTTATATTACTGGAAAAAAAAGTCCATAGCTTTAACATGTTTTGTGTTAAGTGAACAAATATCTTTCCTGATTTTTTACAAAATGCATTATGTTTTGGCCCATAATTTCTGGCATGTACATAGGAAATATATAGAGGAATATTTATGGTTAATATGAGGAAAAACCGATGAGTGGTTTTGATATGAGGCCGTCCTGAAGTGTGAAAATAGATTTTTAATAAAAAATTGAGGTTTTTCCTTAATTTCTCAAAGGAACGAAGTCGCAAAGACCCAGTTTTTGGCTTGGTAGGAGATCTTGGGGACATCTAAAATTATGCAGAATTTTGGATTCCTAGGTCTTACGGTTTCAAAACGTGCCACATCTATGGACGGACAGACAGACGGACGGACCGACAGACGGACGGACGACGGACAATGGACTACGACTATAGCTCAGATGACTTATAGTCAGCTGAGCTAAAAAACGTGCCGTGGCCAAAGTTGGTTAAAATTTAAGGTACCAATTTTATATTTTTGCCAATATTTAAAAAAATTTAACAGATTTTGATCTAATTTTTGGTATACAATTAAATTTTGATTAATTAAAGTTGTATTACTGAAAAAAAGCCCTACCTTTAACACTTTTGGTCTAAAGTGACCAAATATCTTTTCTGATTTTTTTACTAAGTCCATTATGTTTTGGCCCATAACTTTTTTAAATTAAATAATACTGACTTAATTTCTGGCATTTACATAGGAACTATATAGAGGAATATTTATGGTGAATATGAAGAAAACCAGATGAGTGGTTTTGATATTAGGCAGTCCTGAAGTGTAAAAATAGACTTCTAATAAAAAATTGAGTCCTATTGACCCAATTTTCGGCATGGTAGGAGATTTTTGGGACATCTAACTGTATGCCGAATTTTAGATTCAAGGTCCAATGGTGTCGAAACGTGCCAGTCTTACGGATGGACATCCGGACGGACAGACAGACGGACAGACAATGGACCACGATTATAGCTCAGGTGACTTATAGTCAGCAGAGCTAAAAATTGATCAAAAACACAGTGTTGTTACGAGGTGACGCTAGTGAAGCTTGCTTTGCTAGCAAAGCAGTTGGTACGCCAGACTTATGTGCCACCGTTATGGGTTCGAATTCTGGATCGGCCTAGAATTTTCCCCAGAGCAATTTGTCTTCGTAACAGAGTTAATAAAAGCTGATCAAATAAACAGATAGTAAAGCCATGCTGATCAAGTACACAAATAGTAAACACAAGCTGATCAAGTCCACATATAGTAAAGACCTGGGCTGATCAGGTAAGCATATATAAAAGACAACCTGATCAAGTACACGAATTGTTATGGAACCAAATATCAAAAGATAACTTAGTCGTAACAAGCATAAATTTTGTTACAGAGATGAATTAAAATCAGATTCTGTAACACTAAGCAGCTTGAAATGTCTAGGGGAATGAATAAAGATGTCAGTGGATTTTTTGTTAACAAACAATTATAATTTATTCTTAAAACAACCCTTACATTACAATACACTAAATCAATGTAATTACACAGTATAACAACAGTACAACAGCAAATCAATACAATTACACAGTATGATAAATAAAGTGTACAGTACCTGAATACCACCACTGTAACAGCTCATTAAGTTCTTTAAAGCATATAATCCAAATGAACAGTTCACATAAATCTTCTCAGAAAACAATAGTCCAATTCAATTACACAATCAATCTATTGTAATCCAAAAGTTCTGGTAGTAATCCCAAAGGAAAACTGAAGACTTTATAAAACCAGTTACAAATTTCGAAGAAGATCTATAACTGCTGCAATTATCGGAATGGTCCATGAACTGACTCACACTCTTCCATGTCTGCTGGAATATTTCTTTCTCTTCTCTCCTCTAAACACAGCCCCTAATCCATAGCTTCTCACCCAAAGCCTAGAAACTTCTATTTCACGAACAATCCAAAGATCCCAACAATACATAATACACACATGCCCAAAGAACAATACATAAGATGCACTCATAGAGTGGGACCAGCCCAGAAAATTCCAGATTAGCATGAGGGCTGTGTTTCTACACATCAGACCCCACACATGGGCCAGGCCAACTCACACGTCTCCAATGGCAATAAACTATGTTTGCGCTACACAGACACAGGCAAGACTCCTCTGCACAATAAAATAGATACCTGTAACACTCGCACTCCTGTAAGAAAAAAGAGAGTTTTTTCAAAACATTCTTTTTGCGATCACAATCACTAAATTTTTACAACATCTTAATTAAAACATTACATAAACACCTCGTTTACAACATTTCATAAACATCTCGATAAGCAAGCAGCAAGTACATTATCTTTCCCTTTAATGTGTCTGAATTCATGATTGTAATCCTGTAACAAGTGACCTGTGGGCATGACGCTCAGCTGACTGACATGTTGACAATATGTCCTTACACAGACAACTAATTAAGGTGTAATTAAGGAATAAAATAGATGGCATCATTGTTCATGTATATTAGCTTAAGTTCATCAAGACCCATAAAAACAACACATCTGATGACAATCCAACCAGCCTTTCATGAGAAATCTGGCAATTTGTGTGTAATTTGCATTATTTCTGGGGTGCTCAAACATACCCCAAAAAACTGAGATTATAGGTCACTGTGACCCAATTTCAGGTTTCTGGAGAGAACTTTTGAGGAACTCTCAGGATGTCAAGTTAGAAGATTCTGGGCCCCATTGTTATGATTTATGCCCTATTTTGGTATCAAATTTTCAATGATTCTGAAGGTGCTTATAAGCCCCATTGCTCAGAAAATATGGGTAACAGAGACCTTAATTCATGTTTCCAAGGATACTTTTCACAAATCTCCCTGGATGTCAAGTTTGAAGATTCTATAGGACCAATGGTAACAATTTGAGCCCTGTTAAGGGACTACTGCATCTTTGAAGGTCTCATAAATAGCAAAGTAAAATGTATTAAAATTAAAAAAAAAATTAGGTGGTGCCACCAGTCCACAAGAACTGATGAAACATTCCATGATGAACATGCATGCAAAGAATCAAGGTGATTAATGCAATAGTTGTTCAGATACTGGAGCTTTTGAATCAAATTTTTAGTTATTCTGGGAGGAACTTCTAAGACCCATAGCTCAGAGGATATGGGTAACAGAGACCTAATTTCAGGTTTCCAAGGAGTTTTGTATGGACCTCCCAGGATGTCAAGAAAGAAGATTCAAGCTCAAATAGTTATGATTTGTGCCCTGTTAACAGACGACCTGATCTTTGAAGGTCTCAAAAATAAAGATAAAAATGTGTAAAAATTCAAAGAAGTCCAGGTGGCACCACCAATTTGCAGGGACTGATGAAACACTCCATGATGCATATGCATGCAAAGAATAATGCCAATCAATGCACTAGTGGTTCAGATACCAGAGCTTTTGTATCAAATTTTTAGTTATTCTTGGGGGTACTTCTGAGCCCCATAGCTCAGACAATATGGGCGACAGAGACCCAATTTCAGGTTTCCAAGGAGACTTTTTATGGGCCTCCCAATATGTCAAAAAAGATTCTAGGTCTAGTCATTATGATTTGTTCCCTGTTAACAGAGGACTGCATCTTTTAAGGTCTCAAAATAGATTAAAAAAAGTAAAAATTTGAAAAAAATACAGATGGCGCCACCAGTCTGCAGAAACTGATGAATCACACCATGATCAATATCCATGCAAAGAATCATGGTGATCAATGCATTAGTTGTTCAGATATTTGATCTTTTGTATCAAATTTTTTATTATTCTGGGGGGGGGGGTACTTCGGAGCCACATAGCTTGAAGGATATGGGTAACAGAGACCTAATTCTAAGTTTCCAAGGGGAAAGCACTTAATAACAACAGCCTCAACTAATATGGAGTTGCTCATTAATATGTATGAGCACATATTTGAACTATGTCACAGCTGATGTACGTGGAGCAGAGCGGCATTAAAAGAACAGTGCACGTAGAAGTACCGCGGTGAAGCGTCTGACACGTGTGATATTATACCATGTTCCCGCTTCAAAGACTATTTGTCCTTGCTATATATTAACTTTTCAGTACAAATAGATGGTAGTGGTGATGTCATGAAATCACAGGCTCTTGACACAATGCATTTACAGGGTAAGTGATATTACAAGGATCACAACCCCCCCCCCCCCCCCCCCATCACCTGTCAGACCAAAATTATAATATATTGCAATTTTCAGTGCAGCTTATTGTTAGGCTCATCTCTGGACTTATTACAGATACCTGAAAGGTTATCGTTTGGCTCAAATATATACTTAGACCTATTACAGATACCTGACGGGTTATTGTTTACTAATTACAGATACATGACAGGTTATTGTTAGGCTCATATCTGTTCTAATTACAGATGTATGGCAGGTAATTGTTAGGCTCATATCTATATTTATTACAGATACCTGACGGGTTATTGTTAGGCTCACATCTGTTTAATTAAAGATACCTGACAGGTTATTGTTAGGCTCATATCTGTACTAATTACAGATACCTGACAGGTTATTGTTAGGCTAATATCTGTACTAATTACAGATACCTGTTAGGTTATTGTTAGGCTCATATCTATACTTATTACAGATATATGGAAGGTTATTGTTATGCTCATATCTGTACTAGTTACAGATGCGTGACAGGTTATTGTTATGCTCATATCTGTACTAATTACAGATACATGACAGGATATTGTTAGGCTCATATCTGCAGTTATTACAGATACCTGACAGGTTATTGTTAGGCTCATATCTTTACTTATTACGGTTACCTGATAGGTTATTGTTAGGCTCATATTTGTACAAATTACAGATACCTGACAGGCTATTCTTAGGCTCATATCTGTACTTATTACAGATCAACAGCATGTTATTGTTTGGCTCATATCTGTAGTTTTAATAAATACCTGACAGATTATTGTTAGGCTAATATCTGTACTAATTACCGATACCTGTCAGGTTATTGTTAGGCTCAAATCTGCAGTTATTACTGATACCTGACAGGCTATTGTTAGGCTCATATCTGTACTTATTACAGATCAACGACATGTTATTGTTTGGCTCATATCTGTAGTTATAACAGATACCTGACAGGTTATTGTTAGGCTCATATTTGCAGTTAATACAGATATATGGCAAGATATTCTTGGGCTCATATTTGTAGTTACTACAGATCAATGGCAGGTTATTGTTGGGCTCATATCTGTACTAAATACAGATACCTGACAGGTTATTGTTTGGCTCAAATCAGTATTAATTAAATATATATGGTAGGTTATTGTTAGGCTCATATTATTACTTGTTATATATTTGACAGGTTATTATTAGGGTTTTTTTTCATTTCAATCATAAAAATGAAAAAAAAATAATTTAATATAATTGTTGTTTACTATTAGGGATTATATGAAGCAAGTTAATGATTGACAAGGGTGCAGTTGATTATATTAAATTAATATAAATTTCCAGGTCTTTCAAGATGTTTAATTTGTTGTTTTATATTTATTACAAAATTAAAAAAATAATAAATATGTCAAAAGTTTGTAATAGTACTGAGACTAGTTCTCATTAAATATGTCGATATGTTTGACTAATGACATTAAGACTCATGGCTGTATCAGCTGTTACATGATACTGGCTAAATAATCAAAATTTATATTACTGATTCTGTTATTTCAGTTAACAAAATTAAACATTCCCAACTCCATTTTGCTCCTTGTATAATATATTTGATATTTTGATCCTTGTATTATTTTTAACACATGTATTATTTTCATAGCTGAGAAAACTTTTCTTTTTTTTCTGATATGAAATAATAAACATAAATATTCAATTTTTTTTGTGTTAGTGCTGTGGATTTAATATTCACAGCATGTACACGTAAGCATTTTATCTGTTAAAATCTGAAATTGAAACCAACTTCATTCAAGTTTTCAAGCACAATGTCTTGATTGTTTACATCAAGTCAGTATAAATGCAGTGTGCTAGGCTGTTACGTAACACTTTCAGTTCTGGCCTACTGCCTCCCTGAGTGTCTGGGTCAGGCAGTAATACCAGAGAGTCTCTCTCTCTCTCTCTCTGGCAGTCTAGCTCTCTCTTTCTCTCCTGCTTTTTCTCTTTCTCTTTCTCTCTCTCTCTCTCTCTCTCTCACCTAAATGCCTCCCTTCCTCCCTCCATCCCATTCTGTTGACAGGTACTAAAACCAGATTAATTAGCTATAAATGTTGATGCAATTTAGAAATGTTAATCAACTGAAATATTCACAATCAGAAATATGTTATACCATAAATGTAACATTTTTAAACCTGGAAAAAATGATATAATGAAAAAAGGAATTATTGCAAATATTGTTAATTTTTTCCTGACTCAGTAGAACGAGAAAAAAAATTATTTGCTTTGTTTCTCAATCTTTCTGCCTGTTTTAAATATTTAATGATTATGAATAAACTTTTTTTCAGTAATTCAGAGTTTAATTATTTATTAAAATTTAATAACAAATATTGTGCCAATATAATTTTTATTAAAAAAATATAAGAAAATCATATGATTTTTTAAAATAAAATTTTTTTTTAATGGAAAAAATGAAGTTTTTCATTAATATCTCAAAGGAATTAAGTCCTAGTGATCAAATTTTTGGCATGGTTGGGGATTTCGGAGACATCTAACTGTATGCCAAATTTAAGGAAGTTAGAGCTGATGCTGGGGAGCTGAGCTCTAGCAAACCACATAACACTAGCTTGATGTAAACAATATGTGACATGGTGCTTGAAAACTTGAATAAAATATACAGTTTTTGATTAACTGGTTTCAAATTTTTGGTGTTAACAGTTGAAATGGTAACAAAAACATGCTTTGAAAATTAAATCCACAGCAGTTACAGGAAAAAACCGTGCCATGGTCAAACTTGGGCAAAATTTAAGGTACCAATTTTATATTTTTGCCAATATTAAAAAAAAATTTAACAGATTTTGATCTAATTTTTGGTATAAAATTATATTTTGATTAATTAAAGTTGTATTACTGAAAAAAAGTCCTTACCTTTAACACTTTTGGTCTTAAGTGACCAAATATCTTTCTGATTTTTTTACAAAGTCCATTATGTTTGGGCCCATAACTTTTTTAAATTATATAATACTGACTTAATTTCTGGTATGTACATAGTAACTATATAGAGGAATATTTATGGTAAATATGAAAAAAACCAGATGAGTGGTTTTGATATTAGGGAGTCCTGAAGTGTGAAAATAGATTTCTAATAAAAAATTTAGGTTTTTCCTTAATATCTTGAGGGAACGAAGTCCTATTGACCCAATTTTCGGCATGGTAGGAGATTTTGGGGACATCTAACTGTATGCCGAATTTCAGATCCGTAGGTCCAATGGTGTCGAAAGGTGTCAGTCTTACGGACGGACAGACGGACAGACAGACGGATGGACAGACGGACGACGGACAATGGACCATGACTATAGCTCAGATGACTTATAGTCAGCTGAGCTAAAAACTATTATTTCACCAGCTCTCTTCAGAAATGACAGGAGCAGTTGATGAAATGTTCTGAAATATATTTATTTAAAAATTCATGAATACCAGTTTCTATACAAGTGTGATCTTTGACAGTCTATAAGAAATATCTTGATGTGACAGTTGACAGTATTTGTTTATTTTATCAGATATTAATCCATGCAAATTCTTTAAAGTAATGCTTGGAGATCAATGTAAATTGTACATTCATAAATTTGGATCATTCTCCTGCACTAATCAAGATATAAGCTCCCTTATATTTTAAAAAGGGATTGTGATATGAAAAGTTGCCAATGACACTAAGCTGAACTTTTTATCAGAATATTCTATCTATCCTACCATAAGGATATCCCTGTCCAATCTTATCAAATCTCATCTAATCTAATTTCCATCCATACCTATCATTTTTCCTATCAAATCTAATATTATCTGATCTTATTCTATCTAATTTTATCCTACTATATCCTATCTTTCCTATCTTATCTTCCTGTCTCATCTAATAATACCCTGTCTAGTACCAGTTTTATCTCATCTATTCAATCCTGTCTCATTTCACCCTATCCTGTATCATTTTATCTCACCTTATCTAATTTATCCTATCTTATCTTATCTGCCATATTAATCTTATTAATGCCATCTCATCTTATATATTTCATCTTGTATTATTTCATCTCGTCTTATCTATCTATGTAACATCATCTTTTCTATCTCATCTTATATATCTCATCTATTCCCCATCTACCTATCTGTCTGTCTACCTAAACTGTCTATCTAATCTTATCTAATCCAATCTAATCTTATCATATCTTATCTTATCCTGTCCTATCTAATGTCATACTGTTTCATCTTATCCTATCCTGGCCCATGTAATACTATCCCTTCTCATCTCATCCTTTCCTGTTTCATTTCATCTTATCCTATCCATGTAATCTTTTCCATCTAATCTTATCTAATCCTTATCCCATTCTATCTATCTAGTCTAATCTTTCCTAATACGATCTGATCTGATCTTATCATATGTAATCTTATCCTATTTAATTTTATCCTGTCTTATCTTATTGTATCTTATCTTGTCCTGTCCTATCTATCTTATACAGTATCATCTTATCCTGTCTCATCTCATTTTTTTGTCTCATCTCCTGTTTCATCTCATCTTCTCACCTTATCTATATCATCTTATCTGTCCCAACATATCTATTTATCTCATCTAATCCATATATCTTATTTCGACAATCTGTCTCACATCATCTTATCTATCTCTGTTATCTGTCACATAATCTGATAACCATCTCTCTCTCTATCTATCAAATCCTTTCCGATCTGAACTTATCTAATCTTATCATATCTAATCATATCTAATCTTATCCTATTTAATCTTATCATATGTAACCTTATCCTATCTAATCTTATCTTATCATAGCCTGTCATATCTTATACTGTTTCATCTATCTAGCCTTATTTTATCTATCATTCCTTTCTGTCCTCTGTCACAGTTTATCTGTCTCATTGTGTCTGATCTATTTCATCTTGTCTTATCTATCTTATCCCATATCATCTACCTCATGTAAATCTAATCCCCATATATCTATCTTATCTTATCTATCTCATCTTGTCTTACTTTTTCCTCTATCTCATCTTATCTGTCTCAGTGAATCTTAATTATTTCATCTTGTCTTATCTAATCTTTTCCAACCTGATATAATCTTATCATATTTATTTGTATCTTGTCTCATTTTATCTGATCTACTTGTATCCTAAGTAATCTTATCCTATCTTATCATGGCTCATATAGTTCTATCCTGTTTCGTCTCATCTTACCCTGTCTCTTCTTATCTTATCTGTCTCACTTTATCTTTTGTCTTACCTTAATCTTTTTTGTCTCATCTTATCTATATCAATAGATCTTAATTATTTCATCTTATCTTATCTATCTCATCCTATCTATCTATCTTATTTCACCTTTCTCATCTAATCTCATCCCAATCTATCTAGCTTATATATCTATCTGTCTAATCTTATCCAATCTAATCATATCTAACCTTATCTAATAGTATCTAATCCTATTCTCTTATCCTATATAATCTGATCTTATTGTAATTAATCTTATCCTAAGTAATCTTATCTTATTATTTTGTTCTACCTATTTTACCCTTTTCCATCTTATCTTATCCAGCCTTATCTTATCCTGTGTGACCTTGTCTTATTATCTCATCTTTCTCATCTAATCTCATCCCAATCTAACTAACTAATCATTCTATCTACCTGTCTAATCTTATCTAATAGTATCTAATCTAATCCTATTTTCTTATCCTATATAATCTGATATTATTGTAATTAATCTTATCCTATCTAATCTACCTAACTTTGCCATCTAATCTTATCCAGCCTTATCTTATCCTGTGTGACCTTATCTTATTGTCATATCACTTCTCATCTCATCCTTTAATCTTATCTTATTCAATATATCTCATCTTATCTATCTGATCATATCTGCCTCGTCTTATCTATCTCACCTCATCCTGTTTCTTCTGATCTATCTATTTTATCTTTCTTATCTAATTCCCATCCTTACTTATCTATTACATATATCTAATCTAATATTATCCTATTTAATCATATCTTTTCTATCCCATTAATCTATATCATCTTAAGTCTCATCATATCTCATCTATTCCATCTTATGTGATACGTCTCGCCTTATCTTTTCTGTCTCATCTTATCTTTTCTGTCTTATCTATTTAAATGGATATTAATTATTTCATCTTATGTTATCTTTATCATTCTATTTATCTTATCTATCTAATTTTTTCTGTCTCATTCCATTTAATCTATCCAGTTTATCTTATCTGATATAATCTGATCTAATGTTATCTTATATAATGTTATCTAAAATAACCTTTTCCTACCTTATCCTGTCTTATACTATCTGATCTTATCCTATCCTATCTTATCATATTATCTCATTCTGTTCTATCTTATCTTAACATGTCTCATCTTATCTTATCCTGTCTCATCTCATCTTATCCTATCAGGTAAGTGTTTAATTGCAGGTATGAGCCTAACAATAACCTGTCAGGTATCTGTTATAATTGCAGATATAAGCCTAACAATAACCTGTCATATAACTGTAATAAGTATAGATATAAGCCTCACAATAACCTGTCAGATGTCTTCAATAAGTACAGATATGAACCTTACAAAAACCTTTCAGTTATCTGTTATAACTACAGATGTGGGCTTAACAATCACCTGTTATATAACTGTAATAAGTACAGACATGAGCCAAACAATAACCTACCATAGACCTGTAGACCAAATAACTACAAATATGAGCCTTACAATAACAGGCCATCTATATGTAATAATTGCAGATATGAGCCTAACAGTAACCTGTCAGGTATCTGTTATAATCACAGAAATGAGCCTTACAATAACCTGTCAGATGTCTGTAATAAGTACACTTCTGAGCCTAACAATAACCTACAATATATAAGTCGTTTATACTGATTTGAGCCTAACAATAACTTGTCAGGTATCTGTAATAACTACAGATGTGAGCCTAACAATAACCTGCAATATATCGGTAGTATGTACTGATATGAGCCTAACAATAACCTGTCAGGTATCTGTAATAATTACAGATATGAGCCTGTCAATAACCTGCCATATATATGTAATTAATACTGATTTGAGCCTAACAATAACCTGTCAGGTATTTGTAATGATTACAGATATGAGCTTAATAATAACCTGTCAGGTATCTGTTATAAATAGTGAAATGAGGGTAACAATAACTTGTCAGGTATCTGTTATAACTACAGATGTGAGACAATAACCTGCCATATATCTGTAATAAGTACACTTCTGAGCCTAACAATAACCTACAATATATATGTCATTAATACTGATTTGAGCCTATCAATAACCTGTCAGGTATCTGTAATAAGTACACATCTGAGCCTAACAATAACCTGTCAGGTATCTGTAATAACTACAGATGTGAGCCTTACAATAACCTGCCTTATATCTGTAATAATACACTTCTGAACCTAACAATAACCTACAATATTTATGTCTTTTATACTGATTTGAGCCTAACAATAACCTGTCAGGTATCTGTAGTATGTACTGATATGAGCCCAACAATAACCTGTCAGGTATCTGTAGTATGTACTGATATGAGCCCAACAATAACCTGTCAGGTATCTGTAATAACTACAGATGTGAGCCTAACAATAACCTGCCATATATCTGTAGTATGTACTGATATGAGCCCAACAATAACCTGTCAGGTATCTGTAATAATTACATATATGAGCCTATCAATAACCTGCCATATATATATAATAAATACTGATTTGAGCCTAACAATAACCTGTCAGGTATTTGTAATGATTACAGATATGAGCCTTATAAAAACCTGTCAAGTATCTGTTATAAATAGTGAAATGAGCCTAACAATAACCTGCCTTATATCTTTTATAAGTACACTTCTGAGCCTAACAATAACCTACAATATATATGTCATTAATACTGATTTTAGCCTCACAATAACCTGTCAGGTATCTGTAATAACTACAGATGTGAGCCTAACAATAACCTGCTAGATATCTGTTATATGTACTGATATGAGCCTAACAATAACCTGTCAGGTATCTGTTATAGGTAAAGATCTTAGCTTTACAATAACCTGCCATATATCTTTTATAACTACAAATATGAGCCTTACAATAACCTTTCACGTATCTGTAATAATTACAGATATGAGCTTAATAATAACCTGTCAGGTATCTGTTGTAAATAGTGAAATGAGCGTAACAATAACCTGTCAGGTATCTGTAATAAGTACACTTCTGAGCCTAACAATAACCTACAATATATATGTCATTAATACCAATTTGAGCCTAACAATAACCTGTCAGGTATCTGTTATAACTACAGATGTGAGCCTAACAATAACCTGTCAGGTAACTGTAATAAGTACAGATATGAGCCTAACAATAACCTGTCAGATGTCTGTAATAAGTACACTTCTCAGCCTAACAAAAACCTACAATATATGTGATTAATACTGATCTGAGCCTAACAATAACCTGTCAGGTATCTGTAATAAATACAGATCTTGGCCTAACAATAACCTGTCAGGTATTTGTAATAACTGCAGATGTGAGTCTAACAATAACCTGCCATATATCTGTAATAAATACAGATATAAGCAAACAATAACCTGTCAGATGTCTGTAATAAGTACACTTCTCAGCCTAACAAAAACCTACAATATATGTGATTAATACTGATTTGAGCCTAACAATAGCCTGTCAGGTATCTGTAATAAGTACAGATCTGGGCCTAACAATAGCCTGTCAGGTATCTGTAATAAGTACAGATCTGAGCCTAACAATAACCTGTCAGGTATTTGTTATAACTACAGATATGAGCCTAACAATAACCGGTCAGGTATCTGTTATGACTACATATTTAAGTCTAACAATAACCTGCCATACATCTGTTATAATTGCTGATATGAGCCTAACAATAACCTGTCATGTATCTGTAATTAATACAGATATGAGCATAACAATAACCTGTCAGGTATCTGGAATAAGTACAGATATGAGCATAACAATAACCTGCCATATATCTGTAATAAGTATAGATATGAGCCTAACAATAACCTGTCAGGTATCTGTTATGACCACAGATATGAGCCTAACAATAACCTGCCATACATCTGTTATAATTGCTGATATGAGCCTAACAATAATCTGCACTGCAATATAATGTATAATGTTGGTCAGATATGAGCCTAACAATAACCTGTCAGGTATCTGTTATAAGTACAGATATGAGCATAACAATAACCTGCCATATATCTGTAATAAGTATAGATATGAGCCTAACAATAACCTGTCAGGTATCTGTTTAATAATACAGATCTGAGCCTCACAATAATCTGCACTGCAATATAATGTATAATGTTTGTCAGATAGGTGACTGGGGATATGGGGGGGATGTCTTGATACTTGTTATATCGCTCACCTGGTAAATGAATTGTGTCAAGTGCCTGTGATTTCATAACATCATTACCGGTCTTTTTGTACTGAAAAGTCAATACAAAGCAAGGACAAATAGCCTTTGAAGCTGGAACATGGTCTTATATCACACCTGTCGTGTATGACAAATATCACACTTTTCCGCCGCTTCACGGTGGTGCATGAACGTGCACAGTTCTTTTTATGTTGCTTCTCTGCTCAACATACGTTAGCTGTGACGTAGTTCACATATGTGCTCATACATATTAATGAGCAACTCCATATTAGGTAAGGTTATTGTTATTAAGTGCTTTCCTTTCCAAGGAGACTTTTCATGGACCTAACTGGATGTGAAGTAAGAAGATTCAAGGTCCAGCGTTTAAGATTTGTGCCCTGTTAACAGATGGTGGCACCTTTTAAGGTCTCCAATTAAGAGAAAAAAAATCGTAAAAAATTTTAAAATATAGATGGTGCCACCAGTCTGCAGAAACTGATGAAACGCACCATGATCAATATCCATGCAAAAAATCATGGTGATCAATGCATTAGCTGTTCAGATAATTGAGTTTTTGTATCAAATTTTTCATTATTCAAGGGGGTACTTCAGAGCCCCATAGCTGGAAGAATATGGGTAACAGAGACCTATTTCGAGGTTTCCAAAAAGACTTTTCATGGACCTCTCTGGATGTAAAGTGAGAAGATTCCAGGTCCATTGGTTACATTTTGTGCCCTGTTAACAGATGACTGCATCTTTTGAGGTCTCAAAAATAGAGGGGAAAAAAAAATGTAAAAAAAATCGAAAAAATACAGATGGCCCCAACAGTCTGCAGAAATTGATAAAACACTCCATGATCAATATCCATGCTACGATTCATGGTAATCAATGCATTAGTTGTTCAGATATTTGAGCTTTTGTATCAAATTTTTCATTATTAAAGGGGGTACATTGGAGCCCCATAGCTTGAAGAATATGGGTAACAGAGACCTAATTCCAAGTTTCCAAGAAGACTTTTCATGGACCTCTCTGGATGTAAAGTGAGAAGATTCCAAGTCCAGGGGTTATGATTTGTGCCCTGTTAACAGATGACGGCATCTTTTGAGGTCTCAAAAATAGAGGACAAAAATTGTAAACAAGCATGAACTGTGACATCATGGACTGAGATTCACAACTTCCAGTCAAATTTTGAAGAACCAATTTGCCAATTTGTTGAAAATTTTCTATGAAAACAGAATATATATCACCTATGTCTGGTTAAAACACAGTGAATTGATGGTCTGAGGAAAATGCATGATTGTTAAGCTATCAGGAACTATTCCAACAGCTTGCTTAAAACCTGTCAGTCTCAAAGGAACACCACAAAGGGAAAATATAAGATCAAAATATATAGCAAAAATCAAGGAAATACATGCAAGAATTATTGAGAAACAGGTGCTTCTGTATGAATTTTTATTCAATACAAGCCAACTGTACTGCACTTTTATAAATGATGGTAATATTTATTCAGAAATATTTGACCCAATCCTTTACAAGATTACATAAATATACATCCAACTGCATTCACTTTAACTGTTCTTGAGATAATATGATCAAAAGGAATTAAAAGATGGTTGCCTGGTGGCCATATTGGACTTCTGACAAGTCTGAAATCAGACAACAAACATTCTCTAAATCGGACCAAACATAAAAGAAAAATTACTGAAACTGCACTGAAGAAAGAATTTCTAAGGTGGCTAACTGGCAGACATTATAGATTTCTGACAAGTATGACATTTGATATCCAACATTCTCCAATAAGAGACCAAACTTGGGCAAATTATCCAGTAATGAAGGCCCAAAATAATTCAAAAGGCATGTCCAGGCCCTCATATCAGATTTATAGATATGCAATTGTAAAAAGTGTAAGTCCAATATTTTTTATTATCACTCTGCTTTTCAATGGGGTCAGCAGGGTAGGTAAACTGCCAAACCTGAAAGAAAAGAAAAGCAGAAAGCATGACTAAGAGTCTTGAAATAAAACAAAAAGCCATCCTAAATCAAGGTACACATCCACATATTATGAGAACAAACACTTGCTTTTATATGTGGTGATATATATTAAAATATTCAGATATCTAGGAAACTAAGTTTATTGCTAGGATTCCATAAAATAAACTGCAAAATGTTCCCATCATCTTATAAATCAGTAGCTAAACCTTAATACTATACTCTCATAGTCTTAATGCCTGGCTGAAGCATTCTGACAACAGTGTTTTTGTTATGAAGTAACGAGGTACTTATCACTGAGCCTTATCACTTAATAGGCTGATACAAAAGGGAGTCATATGTCACCAGTGTCATTCACAATTACAGCCACACAGGGAGATGTACCAGCTGGAGTGGGATGGTTATATATACAAGAAAAATAGAGATGGTCTATAAAATAAGTAATTGTGAACATCCCTGACCTATGACCTTGGCCTTTTGCCCATATATCAACTAGATTCTTTCTAAATGATGGGTAACTACTAACCACTTAAATCTGGTGTAATTACTTTGCAACCAATGGGTGAATAACTTTGACCTGCAACCTTTAACCTGCTGACCAGCTGACCCCAAAATCAATAAGTTATTTATTCAAGCAAAAAGACCCATAAATATGAAGTTTGAGTCAAACTGAGTGATGCATAGATGTGGCATATGTGAAAGACTGAAGGTTTGGGTTGAACAGTTACACTTGAAATATGCTCACAAGCATTTAGAACAATTAAATATTGGGACCTTGACCTTTGACTTTTTGACCTTAACATCAATAGGATTCTTCCCTTATTGGTTGGTAAGCCATATATGACAGATGGAAGGTACAGATTGAAAAGTTTGCCTGAAAATGACTCCACGCAAGAAGTGGGTGCTGTGAACTTGACCTTTGACCTCAAAATCAACAGGTCTTACCCCCTGTTGGCAGAGAAGCGATATCAGTGCTGGAAGGTTTGGAATGAAAAGTCTAGCTTGAAATGTGTCCACAACCTTTTCAAAGAAGTGGGTCCTGTGACCCTGAACTTTGACCTTGTGACCTCAAAATCTATAGGATTCTTCTCCAACTTAGTAGGTGAGCTATATGTGAAAAATCAAAGAATTGGGATGAAAAGGTTGGCTTAAAATGCATCCACAGGCTTTTCAAAGAAGAGGCTCCTGTGACCTTGACCTTTGACCTTTTGACCTAAAAAAATTATGGTTCTTCCCCTGTTGGTAGGTGAGCTGTATGTGAAAGATGGAAGGTTTGGGATGAAAATTTTGTCTCAAAGAGTTATTTCTGGGGGGTGCAAACACACCCCATAACTTCGAGAATATAGGTCGCAGTGACCTAATTTCAGGTTTGCAAGGAGATCTTTTTATAACCTCTAAGACTGCATAGGGTTCATGGCCCTAGCCCCTACGGTTACGATTTGTGCCCTGCTAACGGCCGGCTGGCCGGACGGACAGACGGAAGGACGACGGACAAAGACCCATCACTATAGCCCAGCATGACTGAAAGTCAGCTGAGCTAAAAATTGAAAAAATACAGGTGGCTCACCAGTCAGCAGAAACTGATGAAAGACTCCATGATCAATATCAATGCCAAGAATCATGGTGATCAATGCAATAGTTGTTCAGATATTTGAGCTTTTGTATCAAATTTTTAATTAATCTGGGCGGGTACTTCAGAGCCCCATAGCTTGAAGAATATGAGTAACAGAGATCTAATTCAGGTTTCCAAGAAGACTTTCATGGACCTCTCTGGATATAAAGTGAGAAGATTCCAGGTCCGGCGGTTACAATTTGTGTCCTGTTAACAGATGACGGCATCTTTTGAGGTTTCAAAAATAGAGAAACAAATCGTAAAAAATACAGGTGGCACCACCAGTCTGCAGAAACTGATGAAACACACCATGATCAATATCCATGCAAAGAATCATGGTGATCAATGCATTAATTGTTCAGATATTTGTATTTTTGTATCAAATTTTTCATTATTCTGGGGGGTACTTCTGAGCCCCATAGCTTGAAGAATATGGGTAACAGAGACCTAATTCAAGGTTTCCAAGGAGACTTATTAATGGACCTCTCTGGATGTAAAGTTAGAAGATTCCAGGTCCAGTGTTTATTGTGCCTTGTTAACGGACAGACTGCTGTATGGCCGACGGACAAAGAGTGATCACTATAGCTCAGACGACTAGCAGTCAGCTGAGCTAGTAACAAAATCCATCTCAACAATCTTTGATTTTTACACAATTTGTTCATAAACGTGAGGGGATTGTGATCACTGAAGACAATGATAGGCTTGACTGATGAAGTAACATAAACTTCAAAATGTTGCAATGCCAAAATCAAAGCCAAACATTCTTTTTTAATAGTGGAGTAGTTTTTCTGGTTGTCATTAAACTTTCTTGAAAAATAACAAACTGGATGATCTATGCCATCACTGCCTTCTTGTAACAACTCAGCACCTGCAGCAGTATCATAAGCATCTACAGACTTTGCAGATTTGCTTTCAAATTCTGAAATGCATTTTCACACTGAACAATTCATACAAACTTTTGTTTCTTCTTTAACAAATTAGTCCAAGGTTCAGCAACAGCAGAAAACTTTCTGTAGTATCCAACCATACCAAGAAAATGCATTATTTGCTTTTTCTTTTCTGGTCTTGGAAATGCAGAAATAGGACTTATTTTAGCATCAACAGGTTTTACTTGACCCTGCCCTACAATATGACCCAAAAATGTTACTTGTGCATGACAAAACTCAGAATTGACTAAGTTGAAGGTCAGTTGTGCTTGGCTGAGTCTTTCGAGGAGGTTGCAAAGGATTTGCAGATGTTTCTCCCAGGTTTTGCTGTACACCATGAGGTCATCAGTATATGCATCCTAGCCCTGAGTGTCATTGACAACCATATGGATGAGGTGCTGGAACGTGGCTGGCAAGTTCTTCATGCCAAATAGTATAGCTTTATACTGGTACATTCCTTGCGGCGTCACAAATGCGGACACTTCTTTTCCTCGTTCTGTCAGCGGAACTTGCCAGAATTCTTTTTGCAAGTCAAACTTGGAGACATATCTGGAGCTACTGACTCTATCAATACAATCATTGATCCTCAGAATCGGGAAAGTGATAGTCTTGGTGACAGAGTTCAGTTTTCGATAATCTGTGCACATACAGTAACTTCCATCAGGTTTTGGCACAAAAATACATGGTGAACTCCAGTTACTGTTACTAGGTTCAATAAAATCATTGTCCAGCAAATACTGAACCTCATCTTGCATAACTTTTGCTTTTCTGGTTTCAGTCTATAAGGATGCTGCCTGACTGCGCTTGCCTGGCCAACATCAACATCATGGCACAATATGTTAGTTCGCTTTGGAATGTCACTAAACGAATGTTCATAATTCTGCAGCAGGTTCTTGAGGTCTTGTTGTTGTAATGAGGTAAGGTGTGACAGTTTGGCATCTAGGTTGTTAAGCACGTCTGAGTTTTTTTGTGGTACTGTTCAACACTGCATGTCTACATCACACTTACAATCAGTATCTACACTAATTGGGTCAAGGTAAGTTTTTACACAATTAACAGCAGTAACATTATTTACATCTGATGTGCTATTTCTGTCATAAAATGGTCTCAACATGTTAACATGGCACAGTTGTTTTTTCCTACGCCTATCTGGTGTTAACAGTATGTAATTTTAATCATTGACTTTCTTGTCAACATTGTAAGCACCAAAATATCTAGCTTGCAGAGGTCTACCAGGGAGAGGTAGTAAGGCAAGGACCTTTTCACCAGGCTCAAACGTCCTGCTTACACTGTGCTTGTCATACTTTATTTTCATTTTACTTTGTGCAGATTTTAGATTAGACTTTGCAATCTCACAAGCATTGTGTAGTTTACCGCAAAAGTCTGAGACATACTGCAATAAACTAAGAGAATCAGGATTTTCACACAGAGTTTTTCTTTAATCATTTTAATCGACCGCAAACTGAGTGTCCAAAAACTAGTTCAAAAGGACTGAAACCCAAGGACTCTTGAAATGATTTTCTGACAGCAAACAGCAATAGGTGGCTTCTTTCATCCCATTCTTTCTGTGTGTCATAACAATAAGTCCTAATCATGTTTTTTAATGTCTGGTGAAAACGCTTGAGGGCACCCTAACTTTCAGGATGGTATGGCGAAGAGCTGTACTGTTTTATACCTAGCTCAAGCATAATTTGCTGGAATAAGCCAGACATAAATTTTGGCCCTTGGTCAGACTGGACGGATTTTGGTAATCCAAAAGTTGTAAAAACCTTGGTCAGAGCTTTGACAACACTTTTGGCATTAATTTTGTGCAATGATATTGCCTCAGGGAACCTTGTAGATGCGCACATAATTGTCAGCAAGTTTTCATGTCCAGATTTTGTTTTGGGCAGTGGTCCAACACAATCAACAATATTCCTACTAAATGGTTCCTCCAAAGCAGGAATAGGCCAGAGTGGGGCTTTAGGAGGATTCTGATCAGGCTTGCCTACCATCTGGCATGTATGGCATGATTTACAGTATTGTACAACATCAGTCCTGAGGTTAGGCCAATAGAAGTGTGTACTTACCATACTTTCTGATAAGTTTTATTTATACCTAAATGGCCAGACAAAGGAGCATTGTGCCACGTAAGAATTTCATTGCGATAAATTTTGGGCATTACTATTTGATGTTTGATTGCCCACTCATCATCAGCGCATACATCAGGTGGTCACCATTCATGCATAAGCACTCGATTTTTAACATAGAAACAAACTGGGTTCTGTGACAGTTAATCTTTAGAAACTGCCCTGGGAAACAAACATGAAATATCAGGGTCCTTGTGCTGTTCTGCAATCAGTTCTGACCTTGAAAATGCTGCACCCTGTATGGGTGGGTCGTTAGATGAGTCACTAGTAACTCCTAGAGTGTTATTATCTGGACCATTATCCTCATGTGTGTTTTTCTTGGCCATAGATCTAGTTACAGCACATGAAGGATACATCCAGGAATTTCCTGATTTTCACGATCAGTGTCCTGATCAAGTGATGGCTTTTCTGTCACTATTGGTACAGGCTGTACTTTGTCACCTGCAACATTATTGCCTAGTAGCAACTGAATTCTCTCAAAGGGTAAAGTAGTTCTTATGCCCACAGTAATATTCCCAGTAATAAAATCTGACTTTAAATGTATACTGTGAAGTGGAACTGAAGTGTGCTTGTCTGAAAACACACCATTAACAAGTGCATGTGCACCAGTAAAAGACCTATTAGAAAATGGCAAAGTGTTTGCTAACATGAGAGTCTGGCCTGAACCAGTGTCCCTCATAATTCTAATAGGGGTAGAGTCTGAAAAATCACTTGAAAGTGATACAAAACCATCATGTATGAATGGCTAAAATAACTCCATTTCAGAGTCAGGAGAGGAATCTACTACCTCACTTTCATCAACCAAAGAACTGACACTGACAGTGTCAGTCATAAACTCTTTTTCAGAATCACTAAAGGAATCTATATCCTTATTACACTCAAACTAATCATGGGAGTCAACAGAGGAATTTACCTCAGCAGAAACAAACTTCTGTTTGTCATAAGGGGACCTGGCCTCATTTGAAATACTCTCACAAGAGTCATAAAAGGACTTAGCCTTATTTAGTGGAAACTCCTCGCAGAAGTCTTGAAAGGACCTAGCCTTATTAAATTCCTCGCAGGAATCAAATGAGGTTTTTATCCCACAAGCTACAGATTCTTCTTTGGAGTCAGATTGCACATTCGCCTCCATAGTGTAAAACTCTTTTTTTAGAGTCAAGAAAGGAGTTGTACCCCTTGTTTACATGAAAAGAGCCTGGCTCTTGTACCATGCTATGCATAGATTTTGAAACAAAACCAGAAGGTTTGCTCTTCCGTTTAGTTGCAAGTTTCCAGTAGTCAGCTATTAGATGACCTTCCTTTTTGCAGTAATTACAGATTTTCTTTGAAAGTGACTGGCCTTGGTTGGATTCAGACACAGTGGACACGGACTTAGGTGTAGCAATGGACTGAACTATTAGGACTACTAGTACTTGGTGAATGTGCCTTAACTTTCTTTTGACCATACTGATTTACATTCTTGTTTGTGAATGACTGGTTTGATTTGATAGTAACTGACTTTTTGTGTGTTAATGAATAATCATTAGCTGATTGAGCAGCAATGTCTAGTGTTTCAGGACTTTTCTCATCAAGAAAAGTTTTAACATCTGCCTTAATGCAGCGCTTGAATTCTTCAAGCAAAATGAACTGCCGCAAATTATCATAATCTTTCATTACATTTTTAGAACTACACCAGGGATCAAGCAATTGCTCTTTTGTCCTAGCATATTCTACATAGGTCTGTTCTTTATGCTTTTCCCAATTTCTGAATTTCTGGTGATAGCCTCCGGAACTAACTCATAACCTTTTAGGATTAACCGGTTAACCTGTTTATAGTCAACAGGGCCTTCTACTGAAAGCTCTGTATAAATTTCTCTGGCCTTGCCAGTCAATACACTTTGTAATACCAGTCCAATTTTCCTTAGGCCATTTAAAATTTTCAGCTACCTTCTCAAAGTGTAAGAAATATTTATCAAACTCTTTTTCTTGAAAAGGTGGGTTTAAGTTTTTCAAACTCCAGTCGTTTTAACTCAATTTCTTTTTCTTTCTCTGGTCTTTCTCTTTCTAACCTTTCATGTTCTTTCCTCTCTAACTGTTTTAATGCTTGCTCACGTGCATTTCTAACTTCTTTAATTCAAAATGCATAGCAAGGCTGTCATTTTTATATGTTTCCACATCACTCTCTTCAATTAAACCTTTGCTAACTAGATCTTGCATGATTTTAGCAATGATATCAGGCTTTCTCAAAGCTTTTTTCACACCTAGCCTGAAGTGTTGTCCCAAACGCATCAACTGATCTTTTGTCAACTGTTCAAGTTGGTCAGGGTCGGGATCTTCAACAGATGTCTCAGGTTTGAAATCTGCCATGTTAAGATGTTATAATAACAAAAAACCACGGAGATAAATCTTGTAAATAATATGTAATCTTGTAAAAAATGTATTGTAAACAATGTCTCTAGGTCAAGGCCTAATAAATTTTCAAAACTATTAAGCATCCTGGACGAGCCCCCAATATTATGTCACAGAACCTAATATCAACAGATCACGTAGTCGTAAGGAGCATAAATTTTGTTACAGAGATGAATAAAAATCAGGTTCTGTAACACTAGGCAGCTTGAATGGTCTAAGGGAATGAATAAAGAAGTGTTTTTTTGTTAACAAATAATAATAATTTATTCTTAAAACAACCCTAACATTACAGTACACTAAATCAATACAATTACATAGTACAAGGGACTGATGGGTCAGCTGATTGTGACAGATTTTTTGAAGTTGCAATAAAAATACTATCCTCAGTGCTCAGGAACTAGGGCTCAATGACTGGTGGGGGGGGGGGGGAGAATTACAACACATTTGGATATAAATACAGAATACAGAATTAAATCCAATGGTGCTTACAGGGACTGGTGGGAGATACAGCACCTCTGCATATACGTAAAGGATTAAAATTTAATTTAAATGAAATTATTTTTAAATATTTAACAAGGGACCTATGGGTCTTGTCGCTCAGCTGAAGTTTGGAAAATATTAGTAACTGCAAAATAATTTTATTTCTTATGGTATTTCCATTTATATTACCATTTGAAAAGTAAGAGAAAATGGCCAAGCTTAAATGAAACTGTAAATTATAGAATAATGGACATGAGCTAAAGCATATGGACTGTGTAATAAATGAAACCTTTGGCCTGAAAAGATTTAGTGATGCACCACGGGAAAAAATGGGCCTATGGTAAGTGTAATGTAAAAGTTCCATTTCATAAACAAATAATGTGTGAAGGTAATTAAGTTTTCAAAAGTTAAATATATGGCCATATGAGTTAAAAATTAATCCTACAAAGTTTGACCAATATTCCTAATTTTAAAAACTAAGTTTAACAATGTTATTCACACCTAGGCCCCGCCAACTTTAAGAGATATGAATGAAATGCTACCAAGTATTTATATCTTCTTAAATCTTGTCAGTTAGCACTTACATTAGGTCCTAATATTTTATCACATTTGAATATTAGGATTAAATTTCTTTAAAAAAATCAAAATTGTCTAAGTCTCAACAAGAAGAATTTATTTAACATTACAATTATAAGCTTTGTCTTGTTTAATATAATTAGTCCTGTGTATCGAAGGGGGTGGGTGGGGAGGGGTCTCTGTTGTTACTGTTCATCGCTGAAAAAATATGAAATTATAAGATTCATCTTGTTTAGAGTACAGGTCTGTCAACAGAATCAGGGGGGGGGGGGGGGGGGGGGAGAAAGGCTCCCTGTGGTATTTATGCTAGCAGCCTGATCAAGCTCCACAAGAGAGAGGGCTTGCCCCAGTGATGTGATAACATAACAGCCTGAGGAGCATTGAGAGCAGCACTGAATGACCTACAGTGACCAAAGTGGACTGCTTGACAATGTAAGGGAATACAACAAGAGCCTCCAAAAAAAATTCAATAACTAGCCTAATTTTGCAGCTGTTATTTTTCAATTTCAGATTTTAACAGATTAAATCCTTATGTGTACCGTACATGAAAACTTCAATAACTGGAATAATTTTTAAGCTTTTACTTTCAAATTTCAGAATTCAACAGATTAAATCCACATGTATCCCAGCTGTGAAAAAATAAATATATTTCAAGAAAAAAAAGTTCATGTTCAAAGTTAGGCAAAATTTAAGGTACCAATTATATATTTTTGCTCATATTTAAAATAAAATTTAAAGATTTTGATCTAATTTTTGGTATACAATTAAATTTTAATTAAAGTTATATTACTGAAAAAAGTCCCTAGCTTTAACATTTTTTTTGTGTTAAGTGACCAAATATTTTTTCTAATTTTTTTACAAAAGGCAATATGTTTGGGCCCATGACTTTTATAAATTATATAATACAGACCTAATTTCTGGCATGTACATAGGAACTATATGGAATATTTATGGTCAATATGAGGAAAAACAGATGAGTGGTTTTGATATTAGGCAGTCCTGAAGTGTGAATATTGGTTTTTAATAAAAAATTGAGGTTTTCCCTTAATTTCTCAAAGGAATGAAGTCGCAAAGACCCAGTTTTCTGCTTGGTAGGAGATCTTTTGGGGACATCTAACATTTTGCTGAATTTTGGATTCGTAAGACTTTGGATTCCTAGGTCTTACGGTTTCAAAACGTACCACATTTACAGATGGACGGCAAATGAATGGATAGATGGACAGACAGCTGGATGGCAGCGACAATGGACCACAACTATAGCTCAGATGACATCTAGTCAGCTGAGCTAATAACAACAGTACAACAGCAAATCAATACAATTACACAGAATATTAAATAAAGTGTACAGTTCCTGCGTACAATAAAAGAGACACCAGATACATGATAGTAATGACAAGCTGATCAAATACACAGATAGCAGAGACAAGCTAATCATGTAGACAGACAGTAAAGACAAGCTGATCAAGTACACAGATAGATAAAACAAGCTGATCAAATACACAGATAGTAAAGACAAGCTTATAAAGTACACAGATAGTAATGACAAGCTGATCATATCAACAGATAGTAAAGACAAGCTGATCATATGCAACTTGTATAGCAAGTTTCAATTACAGAACTAGATGTGTCGGAACGACACGAATGCCCCTGCCTGGGGCAAATTAGAAACATTTGTTAAATTTTGTAAAATTGTTTAAGTTCAGGAAGTGTTGTATGGTCAAAAGTAGGTCAACAAGGGCAAAATGCAAACTCGATCTGTAAAGGGTCATTATCAAGCAAAACACCAAAAATCAGGCCAGTATCTGCAGGCATTGTGAAAAAAAGTCCATATATGTGCATTTTTCATGAAAATTTCTGTCTTTCATGAAATTTTCTATGTTCAGGATATGTCATATGGTGAAAAATAGGTTAACTGGGACGAAACGCGAACTTGATCTGTAAGTGGCCATTATGCGCCCACAGACCAAACATTCTGTAAGCATTGTTTTGCAAAACTAGAATATTAGCAAAAGTTGATAATCATTAAATGAATTTAAATTGGAGAGGTATATACCATATTTCATAACAATCCACCAAATGCTTCCTGAGAAATAAGCTCCTAAGTTTTTTTCTATACTAAGCTCTGTGACCTTGAAAAGTAGGTCAAGATTACCCATCTTTGAACTTGACCAAGATTTGGTAAATATAATGCAATAGCACTGAAGAAATGAAGTTCCTATGTTGAATACCTTTGGAGATAACCTGCACAAAAGGCCAAAATTGAAAAATTCCGATAACATTTCATTAAAAAATCAGAAATTGCAGGTGGTGCCACCAAAATTGTGCAGCACATACAGACCATAAGTCCCAATGATCATAGTAAGTTTTGTGAAATTCCATACAATGGTTTCGAGATATAAACTTCTGAGTGTTTTTCTATAATCAGCTCTAAAATGTAGAAAAATGGGTCAAGGTCACCCATCTTCGAACTTGACCGAGATTTTATCGATATACATCTTCACTGATGAAATAAAATTCCAACGGTGAATCCTTTTAGAGATATCCCGCTCACAGGGTAAAAGTTAACAGATGCGGAACGGACGGACACCGGACAGTCACCGGACAGACAGATGGACAGACGGACAGCTTGGGTGACCACAATAGCCCATCAGCCTATGAGCTGAGGGCTAAAAACGGCTGTACATGTGTATTTGTCATGAAAATTTCTATTTTTCATGAATTTTTTCTAAGTTTAGGAGCCGTAAAACGGTCAAAAGTAGGTCAACCGGGACGAAACGTAAACTTGATCTGTAACTGGTCCTTATCTGCTCACACACCAAAAATCAGGCCAATATCTGCAGGCATTGCGAAAAAAAGTCCGTACATGTGTATTTATCATGAAAATTTCTATTTTTCATGAAATTTTCAAAGTTTAGGAGCCTTAAAACGGTCAAAAGTAGGTCAACCGGGACGAAACGCGAACTTGATCTGTAACTGGTCATTATCTGCCCACACACCAAAAATCAGGCCAATATCTGCAGGCATTGCGAAAAAAAAGTCTGTACATGTGTATTTGTCATTAAAAAATTCTATTTTTCATGAAATTTTCTAAGTTTAGGAGCCGTAAAATGGTCAAAAGTAGGTCAACTGGGACGAAACGCGAACTCGATCTGTAACTGGTCATTATCTGCCCACACACCAAAAATCTGCCCAATATCTGCAGGCATTGCGAAAAAAAGTCCGTACAACTGTTTGATTTCAGAATGACGGAATGACGGAATGACAGACTGACGGAATGACGGACATGGGTAAAACTATATGCCCCGGCCACTTTGTGGCGGGGGCATAAAAATATACATGTTTAGTTAAAGCATATTACATGGTGATCTAAAGGACAAGGTTAGGATTAGCATGACTGATATCTGCAAGTCTCAAAATAAAAATAAAAAGAGCACCCGAGACGTGCATAATATGCCCGTCTTATGTCTTGTTACCTCTGACCATATTAAATATGCATGAAATCTGCTGAGGAATTTTATTGAGGTGAGAAACTCTACTGGTATATATGTAAATTGAGTCATAAAAATCCACAGGATTTTTGTTAAGTCACCATGGTGCCTCCAAAGTGCAGTGACCTCCGACCTCATTATATATAAATGGATTTTGCTGGAAATCGAACTTAGGGGAATTATTTTATTGGTTAACATTCTGAAGAGTTTTATCAAAATCCTTCACATTCTTTATAAGTTATCGTAGTGGCACCACAAAGTAGCCTAGTGGCCCGTGACCTTATAAAATATGTGTGGATTTCGCCCATAACTGAACTCGGGGAGATAATCTGTTGGGAAGTAGTTAAGGTATGTTTGGTGAAAATCCATCAAAGCCAAGGTAATTTATGGCGGTAACACTAAAAGTTACCAGAGGGATGGACAGTGGCTAAACCTAATTCTCCAGTCTTATGACAGGTGTACCGAAATTGAAGGACCTAAAACCAAACAGATGCAGGACAGGTAATCAAACAAGAAACTACTGATAATGAACTATGTCCTTACACATAGTTGATCTCAGCCCCTTTCACAGATCCTCTCTCTTCCTCCGGTGTATCATCTTTGCTCGACTTTTCCTTTCTCTCTGCACAGGACCTAATCTGTATAACAAGGAATGAAAACCAGGCAGAATATGTGGTCAGTTGTCATTGACAACCTTATGGTCGTGTAAGGAGCATGACATCACAAAGAGAGGGGAGCAGGTGGGAGAAGAGACCTTGTAATTACTAACACATTATAATTCCTTTAGTGTACATCAAGGCTTTTGTCTATCTGTTGGAACATGGTGTGACATGGCTGTCCAGGTTATCTTACTTTAAGCTATGTTTTACTTTACTACCTATCTCACTATCTATATATATATATATATATATATATATATATATATATATATATATATATATATATATATATATATATATATATATATATATATATATATATATATATGATGGGAAGTGTAGCTCCTACCTGCAAAACCTCAGTCTCTCCAGCAGTTTTACTTTTGCAGATGATGTCTCCACTTTCTGATACACCAAGAAAAGAGCCACTTGCTCCAAGCAGAGCAAGTTTACCCTAAAATTTATGAGACATGGTTACAAAAACACCTTTATATCAGCATTATTATTATCTCACTGGAAATAAAGAAACCCCTCAGGAGTAACCCCTTAAGAGTAAACTAAATAATTCAAACACAAAGTTACAGGTGGTCTTGATTAAGCAGGGTCTGAAGACTCCATGGGATCTCTTGTAATCCTCCTTGGAATCTCTTGTAATCCTCCATGGCTTCACAAGATTACATTTCTTTAATTTTGGAAGCACACAGAATATCATATGAACTTATTCATTATGCCCATGATAAAATCCTGATTAAGAAGAGCCGAAAGATGAAATGTACACTGTACACTCCAGGCAAGTTATAATTAACAGTTATAAATAAAATAGACATAAGGTCTTTGGGTTTTCCTAATTTTATATTCCTTTTCAACATAAAGATCAGTTAAAAATTATTTAACTTGCATCCTGAAAAACTGGTTCCCACTGCTCCAAAGAACCAATGGCATCAGACCTGCCCGTCACCCGAGTTGATTCAACACCGAGGTACTTGTCATACCCAGACTTCAGAGCCACTTTGGTCTCACTTAGCCGCACAGCTGTCAAGATTTCTGTGGGATCTGGGCCCTCTCCTGGAAATTGACAAAAGTCTATGACATGGCTAGGTTTACACATGTCTATGAAATGGCAAGGTTTACACAAGTCTTTGACATGGCTAGGTTTACACAAGTCTTTGACATGGCCAGGTTTACACAAGTCTATGACATGGCTAGGTTTACACAAGTCTTTGACATGGCTAGGTTTACACAAGTCTATGACATGGCTAGGTTTACACAAGTCTTTGACATAGCTAGGTTTACACAAGTCTATGACATGGCTAGGTTTACACAAGTCTTTGACATGGTTAGGTTTACACAAGTCTATGACATGGCTAGGTTTACACGAGTCTATGACATGGCTTGGTTTACATGAACTTTGTGTATAAACAAGGGACCCATGGGTCACGGCGCTCAGCTGAAGTTTGAAATTTTTGCAAACGCAAAATATGCAAAATATTCTATTGTAATGTTTTTTATTTATATAAGCATATGAGAACCTAAGAGGAAAGGGGCCCTCCTACTTGGTTATATTAAAGTTCTAAATATATGATTGCAAACTAATACTCTGACAAGACTGTCATGAAGAAAAATAGTAAAAGTTTGGAGATACTGTGATGCATATGAAAAATTTACAGATGGACAGGCAAGTGGACAGAATGGACTAATACCTTTATTTCACTATCAAGGGAATAATGCATTTAAGTTTATATATAAGCCAATTTTTTTAGCATATCCACTTTTTCCATTAATAGTTTTTATCTGATTCATTTTTTTCATTTACAAGTTTTATAAATTTGTAATAAAAAACTTAAAATATAAGTTAAAATATTAGAATTCTAAGTTGCAATCATTATATATCCAGAGTGTAGCTCATATTGGGTCATATAATGCATACATATATATTTTATTATTTTTTAATCACAAATGTTTATACTGAATTTAAAAGAAAATAATGCCACAACATGGTATCTACAAGATTATTCCCTGAAACACTATTTTGCACATTTGAGTTTTGAGTACATGCTTAATTTTATTCACTGAAATAAAATAAAAGATTCAGTAAATTTGATAAAACTAGAATATACCCATATCAGTACCTGCATGCACACTTTTCTTAAATTATGAGTAAACACTGACATGGCGTGCGCGTTTGAAATGCAGTGACACAAATTGCGGGACATGTTGCCGATTTGGCGAGGAGTGAGATGTTCCACGTCCAAAATCGTCCCAGATTAACCCGCAACATGAATCACTTGACCCAAAATTGGGGGACATATTGCCGATATGGGCAGTGGTGAGATGTTCCTGGTCTAAATTCATCCCAGCGGTCAACCCACAACAACATTCAATTGTGTTGACTTTAGCAAACTGCTTACAAAAGGCCGACGCGTAGTGAATGTTTGGCAGACTATGTATGTCAGGTTTGATTTGATTGGTTAGCGAGAGGAGATTAAGGATGACGTGGGCGCACTATGTGAGAATGGCCATGACACAGTGCAGGTATTAAACCCAGAATATTTTTATCGATTTTGAGGCCATTTCTTTACCAAACGCCTAAAAAATATAAACTCGTTCTTCCCCGGACCAAGATGCACCCTCCCACGAAGTTTGACGACCGTGCGATCCCTAGCGTGCGAATGAATGCGGACAGACAGACAAACAGATTCCCGTGAATTATAGTATGATGATAAAAACATCTTTTCAAATAAAGTATACACACTGTTGGTTGAATGAGGGACAAACAATATCAATGTGCTAATTACTATCTCAGCTATAATTTATTACTGGAATTAATAGTCAATATCACACCTGGTGAAGTTTTTTCTCTTCTGAAGTAAGGAATTGCTTATCTGATAAACATCCACACTTTCATAGCAATACACCACTTTGTGGACACAATTAAATGTGCACTTTAATCATTGTAACCCTGGTGGTACAATACAAAATCTAAAATGTAGCATAGCCAAGAATAAAATAAAATACAGAAAATTATAACATTCATCTAGTTAATGAACCATCTGGGGGGGGGGGGGAGTGCAGGGCAGAGGGGAAGCCTGCTAGTAGTGGCCAAGCTGACCCAAGGCAAGCTGCCTGGGGTGGGTTACATAATGCAAGTGAAGGCTGTGTTACTAGATGGGCTAGATGTAAACAACACTTGACATGGTGAATGAAAACTTGAATAACAGCTACTCTTTTCAATCATTTCCTTTGAACTTTCAGATTTTAAAAGATGAAATCCTTATGTATATATGCTGTGAAAATTAAATCAACAGTGCTTACAGGGAAAAAACGTGCCATTGCCAAAGTTGGACAAAATTTAAGGTATTGATTTTTCATTTATGCTAATAACTTGAAAAATTTGCAAAATTCAGATCTAATTTTGGGTAAACAATTGAATCTTGATTAAATAAAGTTATATTCCTGAAAAAAAGTCTCCAGCTTCAGCAATTCTCTTGTTAGGTGAGTAAATATATTTCCTGATTTTTAAAAAATTGCATTATATTTGGGCCCATAACTTCAAAATAATACCCAATACTGACCTAATTGTTGATATGATCATAGAAAATGTATGGAAGAATATGAATACTAAATATGATCAAAAACAGATCAGTGGTTTTGATATTAGGCAGCCCTAAAGTGTAACAATGGCTTTTTTATGGAAAACAGAGGTTTTTCCTTAATATCTCGAAGGAACGAAGTCCTAATGACCCAATTTTCGGTATGGTAGGAGATTTTGAGGACATCTAATGGAATGCTTAATTTTGGATTCGTAGGTCTATTGGTTTTAAAATGTGCCCTGTTAATGGAAGGACGGCCGGACAAAGGACCACTGACTTATAGTCAGCTGAGCTAAAAACATATAATGATGTAATAGTAAGAAGTGACATTACCTGCCTAATACTTTATCACTTAACACTTATTTTTTTATCCTATACCCACATAGTGACATTACCTGACAAAAAAATTATCACTTAATCATTTTGACTTTAAGATGGTCAAGGTCACTTATTGAGAACTTGGTTGAATCAACTTGTTTATCAAATTTAGGGAAAGCACATGCAGTACTTCAAAGTTATCAGGTTCACAAATATTTTTCTATTTCAGCTTCTTTGAACATGAAGTTAAGGTCAAGGTCACTAGTTTTCGAACTCATCTGATATTTTGGTATTACATAATTTTCAATTTTATGAAAAAAGATTAAGTGGTTTAAGATATATCACATTTAAATAAATGAAAATACAACAATGGACATTGATGCCCTCTCATGAGCGGAGACAACTTGCCCATTAACCAAGGTTAATAAACCAACGCAGCAACATAAAAACTTGCATGATTTTTTAGTAGACCTGAAGGCGGTTTTCCACAATGTTAACAGACATTTAAATGAAACATCAACATACTTTCATGGTGCACATAAAGGCATTCCCACTACCTTGTGAGAAAACCTTATGTATTGGCCATTGTGCACATGAAGGCATTCCTACTACCTTATCAGTAAAACCTGACGTATTGACCATGGTACACATAAAGGCATTCCTACTACCTTATCAGTAAAACCTGACGTATTGACCATGGTGCACATAAAGGCATTCCTATTACCTTATCAGTAAAACCTGACGTATTGGCCATGGTGCACATAAAGGCATTCCTGTTACCTTTGTTGCATGGACGTCACCCGGACATCGGAGGATGGCGCCACAAAGTGGTGTGGCCGCCCCCGTTTCCATGCTTATGGATCCACCCCGCTATCAGTGACTACTGACGCGCTTTGAGAAACATAACAAGTGACCCATGGGTCATGACGCTCAGCTGACTGGGAAGAGATTCGCAAAAGGAAATTTTATCATCAGAATGGTAGTATATACCCATTCAACTGAAGCATCAAACAGATTAACCAACAGGCCAAGATTTAGTCTGTATTTATATATCTCAAAAATAGAGAAAAATGTGTTAACTTTAAAACTAGAATACAGGTAACCGACAAGTGACTACATGTATCTGCCAAAATCGGATAGTGTGCATGGATTGAGTGGCAAGGGGAAATAGAGTGAGGTATGTTGCATATTAGCATGGATGTCTGCAGCCTAAATGTGTATGTAGGTTGTGCCACCTACCACAAATCCAGAAAGCTGTCCAAGTTGTATACACCTGCAAAATTTTAGGCAGAAAAGTCAAACCACTACATGTATATGAGCGATTTTTGCCCAAGGCAGACCAACAGACAAACACTGTGCAAAAATCTTTGCAGGTAACCCCTCCAGTTTTGTGTATGATAAAGACCTATGTGAGATCTAAACACATGCACAATTTTGGCCCAATCGGTCAAATGGTTCCTGAGATATGAGCTTGGATGTGTCCAGCGTTAACTAGAATGTAGGTGGCGCCACCTGTCATAAAATCAAGAAAGCTGTCCACGATGTATAAACCTGCAAAATTTTAGGCAGATATGTCGAACCACTACAGAGAAATGAGTGATTTTAGGCCACGGCAGACTAACAGACAGACCCTGTGCAAACATTGTTACAGGTGGCGCCACCATTTTTTGTGTATGTTTCAAGAGCTATCAAAGGGCTACATTTGTATAAATTTTATTTCCTGATCGGTCAAACGGTTCCCAAGATATAAGCTTGGATGTCATCAGCGTGAACGTGAACGTAGGTGGTGCCACCTGTCATAAAATCAAGAAAGCTATCCTGGATGTATACACATGACGAATTTCAGGTGAATTAGTCAATTCACTGCAGAGATATGAGTGATTTTAACCCAAGGCAGATGAACAGATGGACACTGTGCAAACATGGTTACAGGTGGCGCCACCATTTTTTGTGTATGTTATAAGCAATCCAAGGGCTACATTTGTATCAATTTTATTTCCTGATCGGTCAAACGGTTCCCGAGATATGAGGGTTTATGAGTGGAAACAGACCCACAAATGGACACTGGATAGAGAGAAAAGGTCAGAGGTCAATGCAAATTGGTTAGGCACCAGTTCAAATGTGACCCGATAATAGGTGTAAGTTTGGGAAAAATCGGTCCATTAGTCTCCGAGGAGCTCTCTGGAAACGAACGCCGCCGCGGCGGAGGAACTCTGTCAAAAACATAGTATCTGCAAAACTTCGTTTTGGCGGATACAAAAATACAGGTGGCTCCACCAGTCTGCAGAAACTAATAAAAACACTTAATGGTCAATATCCATGCAAAAAATCATGGTGATCTCTAAATTAGTTGTTCAGATACTTCAGTTTTTGTATCAAATTGTCCATTATTCTGAGGGATACTTCGGAGTCCTATAGCTTGAAGGATATGGGTAACAGAGACCTAATTTCAAGTTTCCACAGGCACCTTTCATGGGCCTCCTTGCATGACAAGAATGAAGATTCTAGGTCCAGTTGTTGCGATTTGTACCCTGTTGACAGATAACCACATCTTTAAAGGTCTCAAAAAAAAAAAAAATTCGTAAAAATTTGAAAAAAAAATAGAGGTGGCACACCCAGTCTGTAGAAACTGATGGAACAGCTCATGATCAATATGTATGCCGAAAATCATGACCATCAGTGTTGTAGTTATTGAAATACTGCAGTTTTTGTATCACATTTTCCATTATTCGGGGGGGGGGGGGGGTATTTTGGACCCATACAGCTTAAAGAATATGGGTAACAGAGACCTAATTTCAAGTTTCCATGGAGACCTTTCATGGGTCTCCCTGTGTGTCAAGAATGAAGATTCTTGGTCCAGTTTTTATGATTTGTGCCCTGTTAACAGATGTTCATATCTTTAAAGGTCTCAAAAATACAGAAAAATTTCGTAAAAAAAACGGAACAAATACAGGTGGTGCCACCAGTCTGCAGAAACTTATGAAACACTCCATGATCAATATCCATGCAAACAATTATGGTTATCTCTGCATTAGTTGTTCAGATACTTTAACTTTTGTATCAAATTTTCCATTATTCTGAGCTGTACTTTGGAGTGCCATAGCTCAAAGGATATGGGTAACAGAGACCAAATTTCAGGTTTCCATGGAGACTTATCATGGGTCTCCCTGTGTGTCGAAAATGAAGATTCTAGGTCCAGTCGTTACGATTTGTGCCACGCTAACAGATGACAGCATCCTCAAAGGTCTCAAAAATAGAGGAAAAAATCGTAAAAAATCAAACAGTACAGGTGGCGCCACCAGTCTGCAGGAACTGATCGAACATCTCATGATCAATATGTATGCCAAAAATGAAGACCATCAGTGATGTAGTTATTGAGATATTGAAGTTTTTGTATGAAATTTTTTACTATTCTGGGGGGTACTTTGGGGCCCCATAGCTCAAAGGATATGGGTAACAGAGACCTAATTTCTGGTTTCCTAGGAGATTTTTCATGGACCTCTCAGTGTGTCAAGAATTAAGATTCTAAGTCCAGTCTTTATGATTTGTGCCTTGTTAACAGATGTTCACATTTTTAAAGGTCTCAAAAATAGAGAAAAAATTCGTAAAAAATCGAAAAATACAGGTGGCGCCACCAGTCTGCAGGAAGTGATGTAACATCTCATGATCAATATGTATGCCAAAAATCATGACCATCAGTCAAGTAGTTAATGAGATATTGAAGTTTTTGTATGAAATTTTTGACTTTTCTGGGGGGTACTTTGGGGCCACATAGCTCGAAGGATATGGGTAACAGAGACCTAATTTCTGGTTTCCAAGGAGATTTTTTATGGACCTCTCAGAATCCCAAGTTACAAGGTTCTAGGTCCAGCGGTTACGATTTGTGCCTGGTTAACGGACGGACAGACGGACAGACGGACGACGGACAAAGAGTGATCGCTATAGCTCAGATGACTTTCAGTCAGCTGAGCTAAAAACTATTCTGGGACCATTCAGTACTGGTTTTGCAGTTCTGACGGCGCTATCGTTTCTCTCAAGCAAAACCACAAACTTCTGCGGTTTCCACCCATTGTTGAAAGCCTATAAAAGGAACTCGCCTGCAGTACGAGGCGGGACTATCGACTTTGCTACGCCACGTTGCTGTTTTCCCCGGGGACCGTGATCGTGGGCTCTTGGTCCCCAAGCCCACGGAATGCCATGAACCACGCCATGAACTTTATTATTTAGGAAGAGGAGAGACTTTATATTTTTGGTGCCACATGGATTAATACAGGACTTCAGTTTTGTGTGTGCCCGAACTATGTGTTGATGATGGACTTCAGTTTCTCGTATACCGGATTCAGCAAAGTATTTCGTTGCAGTTCGTTATTTAGAGACTCAGTTTTTCTTCAGAGACTTGGTTATAAATTACGTTATGTATTGACTATTATATTATTTGTGTACGATTGTAAATATAGTAATATAGGAATATAGCACTGTTTTTGCTCCCATATTTTGGTTACGTATTCATTTGAAGAGAACGTGTCTGAGCATATGTGTTACGGTTCGAGTTGTTTGGTGTGAAAAGGGACCGTAACACCTTGTTAGTAAAACCTGACGTATTGACCATGGTGCACACATAAAGGCATTCCTACTACCTGATCAGTAAAATCTGACGTACTGGCCATGGTGCACATAAAGGCATTCCTGTTACCTTGTCAGTAAAACCTGACGTATTGACCATGGTGCACATAAAAGCATTCCTACTACCTTATCAGTAAAACCTGACATATTGGCCATGGTGCACATAATGGCGTTCTGATTACCTTGTCAGTAAAACCTGACATATTGACCATATTGCACATAAAGGCATTCCTACTACCTTATCAGTAAGACCTGACGTATTGACCATGGTGCACATGAAGGTATTCCTACTACCTTATCAGTAAAACCTGACGTACTGGCCATGGTGCAAATAAAGGCATTCCTACTTCCTTATCAGTAAGACCTGACGTATTGACCATGGTGCAGATAAAGGCATTCCTACTACCTTGTCAGTAAAACCTGACGTATTGACCATAGTGCACATATAGGCATTCCTACTACCTTGTTAGTAAAACCTGACGTATTGGCCATGGTGTAAATAAAGGCATTCCTACTACCTTGTTAGTAAAACCTGACGTACTGGCCATAGTGCACATATAGGCATTCCAACTACCTTGTCAGTAAAACCTGACGTATTGGCCATAGTGCACATATAGGCATTCCAACTACCTTGTCAGTAAAACCTGACGTATTGGCCATGGTGCACATAAAGGCATTCCTACTACCTTGTCATTAAAACCTGACGTATTGACCATGGTGCACATATAGGCATTCCAACTACCTTGTCAGTAAAACCTGACGTATTGGCCATAGTGCACATATAGGCATTCCAACTACCTTGTCAGTAAAACCTGACGTATTGGCCATGGTGCACATAAAGGCATTCCTACTTCCTTATCAGTAAAACCTGACGTATTGACCATGGTGCACATGAAGGTATTCCTACTACCTTGTCAGTAAAACCTGACGTACTGGCCATGGTGCAAATAAAGGCATTCCTACTTCCTTATCAGTAAGACCTGACGTATTGACCATGGTGCACATGAAGGTATTTCTACTACCTTGTCAGTAAAACCTGACGTACTGGCCATGGTGCAAATAAAGGCGTTCCTACTTCCTTATCAGTAAGACCTGACGTATTGACCATGGTGCACATGAAGGCGTTCCCATTACCTTGTCAGTAAAACCTGACATATTGACCATGGTGCACACATAAAGGCATTCCTACTACCTGATCAGTAAAATCTGACGTACTGGCCATGGTGTACATAAAGGCATTCCTGTTACCTTGTCAGTAAAACCTGACGTATTGACCATGGTGCACATAAAAGCATTCCTACTACCTTATCAGTAAAACCTGACATATTGGCCATGGTGCACATAATGGCGTTCTGATTACCTTGTCAGTAAAACCTGACATATTGACCATATTGCACATAAAGGCATTCCTACTACCTTATCAGTAAGACCTGACGTATTGACCATGGTGCACATGAAGGTATTCCTACTACCTTATCAGTAAAACCTGACGTACTGGCCATGGTGCAAATAAAGGCATTCCTACTTCCTTATCAGTAAGACCTGACGTATTGACCATGGTGCACATAAAGGCATTCCTACTACCTTGTCAGTAAAACCTGACGTATTGACCATGGTGCACATAAAGGCATTCCTACTACCTTATCAGTAAAACCTGACGTATTGACCATGGTGCACATAAAGGCATTCCTACTACCTTGTCAGTAAAACCTGACGTATTGACCATGGTGCAGATAAAGGCATTCCTACTACCTTGTCAGTAAAACCTGACGTATTGACCATAGTGCACATATAGGCATTCCTACTACCTTGTTAGTAAAACCTGACGTATTGGCCATGGTGTAAATAAAGGCATTCCTACTACCTTGTTAGTAAAACCTGACGTACTGGCCATAGTGCACATATAGGCATTCCAACTACCTTGTCAGTAAAACCTGACGTATTGGCCATAGTGCACATATAGGCATTCCAACTACCTTGTCAGTAAAACCTGACGTATTGGCCATGGTGCACATAAAGGCATTCCTACTACCTTGTCATTAAAACCTGACGTATTGACCATGGTGCACATATAGGCATTCCAACTACCTTGTCAGTAAAACCTGACGTATTGGCCATAGTGCACATATAGGCATTCCAACTACCTTGTCAGTAAAACCTGACGTATTGGCCATGGTGCACATAAAGGCATTCCTACTTCCTTATCAGTAAAACCTGACGTATTGACCATGGTGCACATGAAGGTATTCCTACTACCTTGTCAGTAAAACCTGACGTACTGGCCATGGTGCACATATAGGCATTCCTACTACCTTATCAGTAAAACCTGACGTATTGACCATAGTGCACATATAGGCATTCCTACTACCTTGTTAGTAAAACCTGACGTATTGGCCATGGTGTAAATAAAGGCATTCCTACTACCTTGTTAGTAAAACCTGACGTACTGGCCATAGTGCACATATAGGCATTCCAACTACCTTGTCAGTAAAACCTGACGTATTGGCCATAGTGCACATATAGGCATTCCAACTACCTTGTCAGTAAAACCTGACGTATTGGCCATGGTGCACATAAAGGCATTCCTACTACCTTGTCATTAAAACCTGACGTATTGACCATGGTGCACATATAGGCATTCCAACTACCTTGTCAGTAAAACCTGACGTATTGGCCATAGTGCACATATAGGCATTCCAACTACCTTGTCAGTAAAACCTGACGTATTGGCCATGGTGCACATAAAGGCATTCCTACTTCCTTATCAGTAAGACCTGACGTATTGACCATGGTGCACATGAAGGTATTTCTACTACCTTGTCAGTAAAACCTGACGTACTGGCCATGGTGCAAATAAAGGCATTCCTACTTCCTTATCAGTAAGACCTGACGTATTGACCATGGTGCACATGAAGGTATTTCTACTACCTTGTCAGTAAAACCTGACGTACTGGCCATGGTGCAAATAAAGGCATTCCTACTTCCTTATCAGTAAGACCTGACGTATTGACCATGGTGCACATGAAGGTATTCCTACTACCTTGTCAGTAAAACCTAATGTATTGACCATGGTGCACATAAAGGCGTTCCCATTACCTTGTCAGTAAAGCCTGACATATTGACCATAGTGCACATATAGGCATTCCAACTACCTTGTCAGTAAAACCTGACGTATTGACCAAGGTGCACATAAAGGCATTCCTACTACCTTGTCAGTAAAACCTAATGTATTGACCATGGTGCACATAAAGGCGTTCCCATTACCTTGTCAGTAAAACCTGACATATTGACCATAGTGCACATATAGGCATTCCTACTACCTTGTCAGTAAAACCTGACGTATTGGCCATGGTGGAAATAAAGGCATTCCTACTACCTTGTCAGTAAAACCTGACGTATTGACCAAGGTGCACATAAAGGCATTCCTACTACCTTGTCAGTAAAACCTAATGTATTGACCATGGTGCACATAAAGGCGTTCCCATTACCTTGTCAGTAAAACCTGACATATTGACCATAGTGCACATATAGGCATTCCTACTACCTTGTCAGTAAAACCTGACGTATTGGCCATGGTGGAAATAAAGGCATTCCTACTACCTTATCAGTAAGACCTGACGTATTGACCATGGTGCACATGAAGGTATTCCTACTACCTTGTCAGTAAAACCTGACGTACTGGCCATGGTGCAAATAAAGGCATTCCTACTTCCTTATCAGTAAGACCTGACGTATTGACCATGGTGCACATAAAGGCATTCCTACTACCTTGTCAGTAAAACCTGACGTATTGACCATGGTGCACATAAAGGCATTCCTACTACCTTATCAGTAAAACCTTACGTATTGACCATGGTGCACATATAGGCATTCCTACTACCTTGTCAGTAAAACCTGACGTATTGACCATGGTGCACATAAAGGCATTCCTACTACCTTGTCAGTTAAAACCTGACGTATTAGCCATAGTGCACATATAGGCATTCCAACTACCTTGTCAGTAAAACCTAACGTATTGACCATGGTGCACATAAAGGCATTCCTACTACTTTGTTAGTAAAACCTGACGTATTGGCCATGGTGCACATGAAGGTATTCCTACTACCTTGTCAGTAAAACCTAATGTATTGACCATGGTGCACATAAAGGCGTTCCCATGACCTTGTCAGTAACGCCTGACATATTGACCATAGTGCATATATAGGCATTCCAACTACTTTGTCAGTAAAACCTGACGTATTGACCATGGTGCACATAAAGGCATTCCTACTACCTTGTTAGTAAAACCTGAAGTATTGGCCATGGTGCAAATAAAGGCATTCCTACTACCTTATTAGGAGGACCTGATGTATTGGCCATGGTGCACATAAAGGCATTCCTACTTCCTTATTAGTAGGACCTGATGTATTGGCCATGGTGCACATAAAGGCATTCCTACTACCTTGTTAGTAAAACCTGATGTACTGGCCATGGTGCACATAAAGGCATTCCTACTACGTTATTAGTAAAACCTGACGTAATGGCCATGGTGCACATAAAGGCATTCCTACTACGTTATTAGTAAAACCTGACGTACTGGCCATGGTGCACATATAGGCATTCCTACTACGTTATTAGTAAAACCTGACATACTGACCATGGTGGAAATAAAGGCATTCCTACTACCTTATTAGTAGGACCTGATGTATTGGCCATGGTGCACATAAAGGCATTCCTACTACCTTGTTAGTAAAACCTGATGTACTGGCCATGGTGCACATACAGGCATTCTTACTTCCTTGTTAGTAAAATCTGACGTACTGGCCATGGTGCACATAAAGGCATTCCTACTACGTTATTAGTAAAACCTGACGTACTGACCATGGTGCAAATAAAGGCATTCCTCTACCTTATTAGTAGGACCTGATGTATTGGCCATGGTGCACATAAATGCATTCCCACTACCTTGTTAGTAAAACCTGATGTATTGGCCATGGTGCACATAAAGGCATTCCCACTACCTTGTCAGTGAAACCTAATGTACTGATCATGGTGCACATAAAGGCGTTCTGATTACCTTGTCAGTAAAGCCTGACATATTGACCATGGTGCACATATAGGCATTCCAACTACCTTATTAGTAGGACCTGATGTATTGGCCATGGTGCACATAAAGGCATTCCTACTACCTTGTTAGTAAAACCTGACGTTTTGGCCATAGTGCACATAATGGTATTCCCACTACCTTGTCAGTGAAACGTAATGTACTGACCATAGTGCACATAAAGGCGTTCCGATTGCCTTGTCAGTAAAGCCTGACATATTGACCATGGTGCACATATAGGCATTCCAACTACCTTGTCAGTAAAACCTGATGTATTGACGATGGTGCACATAAAGACATTCCTACTACCTTGTCAGTAAAACCTGACGTTTTGGCCATGGTGCACATAAAGGCATTCCTACTTCCTTGTTAGTAAAACCTGATGTACAGGCCATGGTGCACATAATGGCATTCCTACTTCCTTGTTAGTAAAACCTAATGTACTGGCCATGGTGCACATAACGGCATTCCTACTACCTTGTTAGCAAAACCTGATGTATTGGCCATGGTGCACGTAATTGCATTCCTACTACCTAGTTAGTAAAACCTGACATATTGGCCATGGTACACATAAAGGCATTCCCACTACCTTGTCAGTGAAACCTAATGTACTGACCATGGTGCACATAAAGGCGTTCTGATTACCTTGTCAGTAAAGCCTGACATATTGACCATGGTGCACATATAGGCATTCCAACTACCTTATTAGTAGGACCTGATGTATTGGCCATGGTGCACATAAAGGCATTCCCACTACCTTGTCAGTGAAACCTAATGTACTGACCATGGTGCACATAAAGGCGTTCTGATTACCTTGTCAGTAAAGCCTGACATATTGACCATGGTGCACATATAGGCATTCCAACTACCTTATTAGTAGGACCTGATGTATTGGCCATGGTGCACATAAAGGCATTCCTACTACCTTGTTAGTAAAACCTGACGTTTTGGCCATAGTGCACATAAAGGTATTCCCACTACCTTGTCAGTGAAACCTTATGTACTGACCATGGTGCACATAAAGGCGTTCTGATTACCTTGTCAGTAAAGCCTGACATATTGACCATGGTGCACATATAGGCATTCCAACTACCTTATTAGTAGGACCTGATGTATTGGCCATGGTGCACATAAAGGCATTCCTACTACCTTGTTAGTAAAACCTGACATTTTGGCCATAGTGCACATAAAGGTATTCCCACTACCTTGTCAGTGAAACGTAATGTACTGACCATAGTGCACATAAAGGCGTTCCGATTGCCTTGTCAGTAAAGCCTGACATATTGACCATGGTGCACATATAGGCATTCCAACTACCTTGTCAGTAAAACCTGATGTATTGACGATGGTGCACATAAAGACATTCCTACTACCTTGTCAGTAAAACCTGACGTTTTGGCCATGGTGCACATAAAGGCATTCCTACTTCCTTGTTAGTAAAACCTGATGTACAGGCCATGGTGCACATAATGGCATTCCTACTTCCTTGTTAGTAAAACCTAATGTACTGGCCATGGTGCACATAACGGCATTCCTACTACCTTGTTAGCAAAACCTGATGTATTGGCCATGGTGCACGTAATTGCATTCCTACTACCTAGTTAGTAAAACCTGACATATTGGCCATGGTACACATAAAGGCATTCCCACTACCTTGTCAGTGAAACCTAATGTACTGACCATGGTGCACATAAAGGCGTTCTGATTACCTTGTCAGTAAAGCCTGACATATTGACCATGGTGCACATATAGGCATTCCAACTACCTTATTAGTAGGACCTGATGTATTGGCCATGGTGCACATAAAGGCATTCCCACTACCTTGTCAGTGAAACCTAATGTACTGACCATGGTGCACATAAAGGCGTTCTGATTACCTTGTCAGTAAAGCCTGACATATTGACCATGGTGCACATATAGGCATTCCAACTACCTTATTAGTAGGACCTGATGTATTGGCCATGGTGCACATAAAGGCATTCCTACTACCTTGTTAGTAAAACCTGACGTTTTGGCCATAGTGCACATAAAGGTATTCCCACTACCTTGTCAGTGAAACCTTATGTACTGACCATGGTGCACATAAAGGCGTTCTGATTACCTTGTCAGTAAAGCCTGACATATTGACCATGGTGCACATATAGGCATTCCAACTACCTTATTAGTAGGACCTGATGTATTGGCCATGGTGCACATAAAGGCATTCCTACTACCTTGTTAGTAAAACCTGACATTTTGGCCATAGTGCACATAAAGGTATTCCCACTACCTTGTCAGTGAAACCTAATGTACTGACCATGGTGCACATAAAGGCGTTCCGATTGCCTTGTCAGTAAAGCCTGACATATTGACCATGGTGCACATATAGGCATTCCATCTACCTTGTCAGTAAAACCTGATGTATTGACGATGGTGCACATAAAGGCATTCCTACTACCTTGTCAGTAAAACCTGACGTTTTGGCCATGGTGCACATAAAGGCATTCCTACTTCCTTGTTAGTAAAACCTGATGTACTGGCCATGGTGCACATAATGGCATTCCTACTTCCTTGTTAGTAAAACCTGATGTACTGGCCATGGTGCACATAACGGAATTCCTACTACCTTGTTAGCAAAACCTGATGTATTGGCCATGGTGCACATAATTGCATTCCTACTACCTAGTTAGTAAAACCTGATGTATTGGCCATGGTGCACATAAAGGCATTCCCACTACCTTGTCAGTGAAACCTAATGTACTGACCATGGTGCACATAAAGGCGTTCTGATTACCTTGTCAGTAAAGCCTGACATATTGACCATGGTGCACATATAGGCATTCCAACTACCTTATTAGTAGGACCTGATGTATTGGCCATGGTGCACATAAAGGCATTCCTACTACCTTGTTAGTAAAACCTGACGTTTTGGCCATAGTGCACATAAAGGTATTCCCACTACCTTGTCAGTGAAACCTAATGTACTGACCATGGTGCACATAAAGGCGTTCCATTTGCCTTGTCAGTAAAGCCTGACATATTGACCATGGTGCACATATAGGCATTCCAACTACCTTGTCAGTAAAACCTGATGTATTGACGATGGTGCACATAAAGGCATTCCTACTACCTTGTCAGTAAAACCTGACATTTTGGCCATGGTGCACATAAAGGCATTCCTACTTCCTTGTTAGTAAAACCTGATGTACTGGCCATGGTGCACATAATGGCATTCCTACTTCCTTGTTAGTAAAACCTGATGTACTGGCCATGGTGCACATAACGGCATTCCTACTACCTTGTTAGCAAAACCTGATGTATTGGCCATGGTGCACATAATTGCATTCCTACTACCTAGTTAGTAAAACCTGACATATTGGCCATGGTACACATAAAGGCATTCCTACTACCTTGTTAGTAAAACCCTACGTACTGGCCATGGTGCACATAAAGGCATTCCTACTACTTTGTTAGTAAAACCTGACATACTCACCATGGTGCACACAAAGGCATTCCTACTACCTTGTTAGTAAAACCTGATGTATTGGCCATGGCGCACATAAAGGCATTCCTACTACTTTGTTAGTAAAACCTGACATATTGACCATGGTGTACGTTATGGCATTCCCACTACCTTGTCAGTGAAACCTTGACGTACAAACCATGGTGCACATAATGGCATTCCCACTACCTAGTCAGTAAAACCTGACGTATTGACCATGGTGCACATAAAGGCATTCCTACTACATTTTTAGTAAAACCTGACATATTTACCATGGTGCACATAAAGGGATTCCCACTACCTTGTCATTAAAACCTAACATATTGACCATGGTGCTCATAATGACATTCCTACTACCTCTTTAGTAAAACCTGACGTATTGACCATGGTACACATAAAGGCATTCCCACTACCTTATTAGTACTAGGGACCCATGGGTCTTGATGCTCAGCTGCATTTGTCTATAAGGATATATGTTCATGAGGTTTTCCAAAATATTGTGATCAGTTTGAAGCCAACCTGTCTACCCAAACTGGAGTTATCATCCATAAATTAATTTGTGAATGGATGGGCCCTGTGACCTTAACTTTTGACCTCATGACCCCAAAATCAAAAGGGTTTTACATTATTGGTGGGTCATATATAAGTCAAACTGAAACCAATATGTCAATCCAAACTGGAGTTATCATCCAGAAACAAATATGTGTACAGATGGGCCCCTGTGACGATGACCTTTGACCTTGTGACCCCCAAATCAATCAGTTTCTTCCCCTATTGGCATCTAAGTTATATATGCATAATGGAAGGTTTTGGATGAAAAGCCAAGGTTTGGCTTAAAATGCATCCACAATCTTTCTAAATAAGTGGGTACTGTGACCTTGACCTTTGACTCATGACCCCAAAATTGAACAGAATCTTCCCCTATTGGCAGATTAGCAATCTCTTGAAGATGGAAGGTTTGGGATGAAAACTTTGGCTTCAAATGCATATGCATTCTTTTAAAAGAAATTAGTCCTGTGACCATGACCTCTGACCGTTGGACCCCAAAAGCTGCACGGTTTTTACTTTAGTGGTGAGTCATATATAAGTTAAGTTTGAAATCAATATGTCAAACTAAACTGGAGTTATCATCTGGAAACTACTTTGTGAACAGATGGCCCCTGTAACTCTGACCTTTGACCATGTGACCCCAAATTCATTTATACTCTCCCCATACTGGCAAGTCAGCTTAATGTGCAAAATGGAAAGTTTGGGATGAAAAGCTTGGCTTAAAATGCAGCCATAATCTTTTTAAAAAAGTGAGTCCTGTGACCTTGACCTGTGACCTCATGACCCCAAAATCATATACGTTCTTGCTTTAGTGGTGGGCCATATGTAAGTCGAGTTTGAAATCCATGTGTCAATACAACCTGGAGTTATCATCTGGAAACAAATTTGTGTGGATGGAAGGATGGACAGACAAAAAAGACAGACAAACAGACAGACAGACAGACAGGGTGATAACTATATGGCATTCACTTGTGATCAATAAACACACCAGGTTTTGGGACACTAGATGTGATTACAGCTGAGAAACTGACATGATTGTTGTCATTTTATAGTAAAAAAAAATTTTAAATATTCGTTAAAATAACAAACAAGGCCTACAGGCCTAATGCAAACCTGTGCAATGAGATTACACCAGGTATAATGCTTCAATGCTGGACCATTTATTTTCAAGAACATATGTAACATGTATATAAACAATGCAAGTACTAAACACTTAGAACAAGAAACAATTAGACAAACATCACTGCTGAAATTCTGGCATGGGTGCACACAACACAAAAACCTGAATACAGAAAACATGCGACTACGTGTATCTGCCAAAATCAGAGTGGGAGGGGTGAAGTGAGGCATGGATTGAGTGGCAAGGGGAAATAGAGTGAGGTGTGTTGCATTATAGCCTGGATGTCTGCAGCCGAAATGTGTATGTAGGTTGCGCCACCTACCACAAAATCCAGAAAGCTGTCCAAGTTGTATACATGTGCAAAATTTTAGGCAGATAAGTCAAACCACTACTGAGATATGAGTGATTTTATCCCACAGCAGACAAACAGAAGGACGCTGTGCAAAAATGGTGGCAGGTGGAACCATCAGTTTTGCGTATGATAAAGAGCTATGTGAGATCTATAAACTCTAAACAAAATCTTTGCCCAGTCGGTCAAATGGTTCCTGAGATATGAGCTTGAATGTCTGCAGCATAAATGTAAATGTAGGTGGCGCCACCTGATATAAAATCAAGAAAGCTGTCAAGGATGTATAAATCTGCAAAAATTTCAGGTGGATAAGTCAAACCACTGCCGAGATATGAGTGATTTTATCTCAAGGCAGATGAACAAATGGACACTGTGCAAAAATGGTTGCAGGTGGTGTCACCAGTTTTGCCTATGATCAAGAGCTATTGGAGATCTATACACATGCAAAATTTTGGCCCAACTGGTCAAATGGTTCCTGAGATATGAGCTTGGATATCTGCAGCTTAAACGTGAATGTAGGTGGTGCCACCTGTTATAAAATCAAGAAAGCTGTCCAGGATGTATACACAGGCAAAATTTCAGGTGGATAAGTCCAACCAATGCAGAGACATGAGTGATTTTATCCCAAGGCAGATGAACAGATGGATGCTGTGCAAAAATGGTTGCAGGTGGCGCCACCATTTTTAGTGTATGTTATAAAGCTATCCAAAGAGTACATTTGTGCAAAATTTTTAGCCTGATCGGTCAAACGGTTCCCAAGATATGTGGGTTTATGTGTGGAAACAGACGCACAAATGGACGCAGGTGGAGAAGAAAGATCAGAGGTAAACCAAAAATGAAGGTGCAGCAGTTCACGTGACCCTATCATAATTCCAAATTTCAGAAATTCTGCCCAGTGGTTACAGAGGAGTTCTCAGGAAACCTATGCGGCGGTGGTGGTAGCAGCAGAGGTTTCCTGAGAACTCCTCCGTAACCACTGGGCAGAATGTCTGACTGAAAACATAGTATCCGCAAAACTGTGTTTTGGCGGATCAATAATTGTAGCTGGCACCACCAGTCTTTTACACAACGAAGAGATACATACATATGCCAAATGTCGGACTGATATGTCAAACTCCTCCTGTGAAATAAGCAGGGACATACACTGTGCAAAAATTATTGTAGGTGGTGCCACCAGTCTTGTACACTATAAAGCTACCCGATATGTATAAACATGCCCAATTTTAGGCTGAAGTATCAAATTCCCCTGTAGAAATAAGCAGCCGCATACACTGCAAAAGTCAATGTAGGGGGCACCACCTGTCTTGTAAATGAGAACCCCATCAAAGATGCATAGACAGGTAAAAATATCAGGCCAATTTTTATACATCAAACTTCCCCAGAGTTTGATGCACTGGGCTGACGAGGCTTAGGTGAGTAAGGCAGTTGCCCATAAGTGAACTGTGACAAATTGCTACCTCAAGCTACTGCACTGAGTGAACTCTTGACCTGCACCTGGCTAGACTCAGTGAACTTTTGACCTGTACTTGGCTGCACTGAGAGAATCTTGACCTGTTGCATAATCTGACACAATTGGCAGTCTGCCAAAGCTATAAATAGATCCAGGCTGAACTTTTGTGCCAAATCTGATGCAGTGAGCAGTCTGCCAAAGCTATATATAGAACGCAGCTACTGCACTGAGTGGCACTTTGCCAAAACTATTTATACAGCTGACATCATCTTGGCAAATGGCCAACATCAAAGCACTGGCAATCTGCCAATGGTAAACCAAGTGCTGCTATCTGTACACAAAAGTGGTTCCTACTTGAAATAACTTTGAAATTAATTTTCCCAATACAAAATGCTTTTCAGCTGACTTTTTATAAAAAAGATATCAGGAATATATGTAAAATTATTACAGATGCATACTGAATGCAAAATTTAAATTCAGATATATCTCATTGATGGCAAATTCTTGAATTAAGTTGAGTAGGGATACCAGTTATTTATAATCCATGTACATGCAGATGTTACTAAACCAGACAGTCAGGAGTCAGTGTCTGGACTTTATCAGATACAAGTAATTATAATAAACAAGTAAACTGCAACAGAGTTCTTGTTGATTCAATTAAACCACATGCAACACAGCATCAGGAGGAACAGCTAATGTGGATAATGTAGAAACACTACAAACACACATCATAGCCCTACAGAAACAGACAACCAAAATCACTCAAACCATACAGTCTCAGCACCAATACACAACATCATATATGACAAATGTAAATGCACAACTGCACAATGCTATGGTTGCTATTCAGTCCAACAATAGAGAGATTGTAAACTCGGAAAACAGCTTCATCAAGTCAACCCAGAAAATGAAACTACACTCAAAATTACAAGAAATAGCAACATCTTATTTACAAACATATTGGAAAATCTAACTCAGTATGCACCAATTGTCAGCTGGAATATGAACTTCTTTCAAACAAGGTATCGCCATTTCTCATTCCTCCTGAGGCTTTAACAGGTATTATTCTTCAAGTGGACCATCACATTCATAACCACTATCCAGGATTCTTTGTAACAGACATGCATTTGACATATTATTACAACACTAGACACATCATATCTGCTAGGCAGGGAAATTCATTTTATATTACAATTGATATTCCAATCACCTCATCACATAAAATGCTAGATCTTTATCATATTTTAACATTACCAATGTGTCCTCATGTCTGCAGAGTTAACAGCTTCCCAATTATAGGTAACATTAGTGTCATTCCTCACTTCATGAAGTCATCTGTGCTTCTCAAATGGGAAAATGAATGGAACATGTTTAATTCCCTGAGTAACCAATCCATTTTACCCCCAACATGTGTGACAATTAGTAAATGGAAAGCTAGAAAATTGCAATCAATCCTGAAACATCCTTATGTAACATTCATTGAATATCACCATTCTGGGTATATCATACCCTTAAACCCTAACTCATATTCACTGGAACAGGTGCAAAATAAAGGATCAGCTCCTAATGAGAGCTGTACTGTAAGAATGCTTAATGATCCTGGTGTTCACCCTGAAACCAGAGACTATTATGTAATCAAGAAGAAAGTTGATTGGTGAATATGATAACAAAAAAAAAGTGTAAATAGTTTATATTAAAGTGATTAACTTTGTACTGATATTAATGCATTATGCTGTTCATTTGATTAAACTGAAATCCATGTATACTATTATGAAGTGGTTTCACACCACATAGTGACAGAGTAGTGTAACTGTATAACAATTGTGATTTTATTTTTTTTTAATATTCCTATATGCTTTTCTGTTCAATCTAAAGTAATGTAAATAAATGTTTATTGATGATCAAAAATGATTATAACATAATTCAATCCTAGGTTGTTAGTCATCTACTAATAACAAGGGACCCATGGGTCATGTCGCTCAGCTGTTATATATGATAAAAAATATGATTTAGAAATGAGGCACATGCTGGTTTTGTGTGGTAATAAAATATAAGCTGTATAATGAATTGTTGTTGTTTAGCTTATGTATGATTTTGATAGTACCTTTGGAGACAGGGAAGAGGATTGATTTCATTAATTTTATTAACAAATGGAGTACTATTGTCACACAAATTTTGACTTGGCCATACAACTTATAAGCAGAACATATAATATAAGAGTTTCACTATTTATTTAAAAAAATTACAAATATTGTCCCAAATATAATTTTTATTAAAAATAATAAGAGATTCATATGATTTTTTAATATGAAATATAACTGAAATGATTATTAAAATAATATTATAGAATAAATTCAAGAATTCATTCATGAATACATTTTGAAAGTATCTTTACTGGTATTCAAATACTTTCATTTTTACCTGAATTCCCATTCTTATGCAATAAAATTTTTTAATGCAGTACATATTAATATTGGTATTAAAATACATTTGCAAAACATTCGCACTATTTCTAGCATTTATTCGGTTTTAGCCAAACAATGATGTTGAGAATCCAGAATATACAAAATTCACACATTTAAATAATGATCATAAGTACCTGGTTTTACGGCTTTTATTTATATTAGAAAATATAAATGTAATATATTCATTTTGGACTAATTTCACACCAATGTACACACTAGACACAGTAGGAATCTAGATTAATATTATCAACTGCATCTTTGTCTATCATTAATTTCCTTCATATGATCCCTAATGATTAGTAATGAATAATATGATTTACTTTTTTATCATTAAAACTGAACTGAAAAATACCATAGGTGACTGCATGGTGTTATTTGGAATACGTGACATTCTATCCATTGATACAAGATTCTTATATCATCAGTAACTGCAAGTTAATTTCCTGTTATTATAAACTAACAAATTCCTTTTCTATTTTTCTTTAATTTGTTATTAAAAACCAATTAAATTTATTAATTTATTGTTTATTGTTATGTTGTTGGTTAAAATTACTAGATGAGTTGGGTTGGACACCTGGATCAACTGTGGCTGGCCATACACTGCCTGGCTGCCCCAGTGTATGACTCGCCTCAAGCATGCATAATTTGCTGAAAGTTCAACAAGGTCAACATACAGGTGACTCAAGAGGGGTTGGAGAAAGCCAGGGTCTGACATGGTCTCATAAAAACATTAATAAAAGGTACAATTTTTGGCCAATTTCTTTTGGCTTTCTAAACTAAAAAGTTGAAATCCTTATGTGTGCATGATATGAAAATTATATCAACAGTGCTCACAGGAAACAAACATGCCATGGTCAAAGTTGGGCAAAATTTAAGGTACTAATTTTATATTTATACTAATAACTTATAAAATTTGAAAAATTCAGAACTAATTTTGGGTATTCAATTGAATCTTGATTAAATAATGTTACATCCCTGACAAAAAATCTCTAGCTTCAGCAATCCTCTTAAGGGAGTAAATATATTTCTTGATTTTTTACAAAGTGCATTATGTTTGGGCCCATAACTTAAAACTATTACAAAATACTGACACCATTTCTGGCATGTGCATAGAGAATGTATAGAAAAAGATGTATATTATATATGATTAAAGTCAGATCAGTGGTTTTGATATTAGGCATTATTGAAGTGTAACAATGGGTTTTTAATGGAAAAATGAAGTTTTTCATTAATATCTCGAAGGTATCAAGTCCTGGTGACCAAATTCTTGGCATGGTAGGGGATTTTGGAGACATCTAATTGTATACCAAATTTTAGGAACTGAGAGCTGAAGCTGGGGAGCTGAGCAAACTGCATAACACTAGCTTGATGTAAACAGTATGTTACATGGTGCTTGAAAACTTGAGTTTGATCTACAAACTACAGTTTTTGATCAACTGGTTTCAAATTTTTGGTGTTTACAGACAAAATGCTAACAAAAACATGCTGTGAAAATTAAATCCATAGTACTTACAGGAAAAAACATGCCATGGTCAAAGTTAGGCAAAATTTAAGGTACCAATTTTTTATTTTTGTAAATATTTAAAAAAAAATTAAAAGATTTTGATCTAATTTTGGGTATACAATTTAATTTTGATTAATTAAAGTTATATTACTGGGAAAAAGTCCATAGCTTTAACATGTTTTGTGTTAAGTGATCAACTATCTTTCCTGATTTTTTACAAAATGCATTTTGTTTGGGCCCATAACTTTTTAAAATATAAAATACAGACATAATTTCTGGCATGTACATAGGAACTATATAGAGGAATATTTATGGTAAATATTAGGAAAAACAGATGAGTGGTTTTGATATTAGGCAGTCCTGAAGTGTGAAAATAGGTTTTTAATAAAAAATTGAGGTTTTTCCTTAATTTCTCAAAGGAACGAAGTCGCAAAGACTCGGCTTGGTAGGAGATCTTGGGGACATCAAACATTATGCCCAATTTTGGATTTCTAGGTCTTACGGTTTCAAAACGTGCCACATCTACGGACGGACGGACAGACGGACGGACAGACGGACGGACAGACGGACGGACGACGGACAATGGACCACGACTATAGCTCAAATGATTTATAGTCAGTTGAGCTAATAAACAAGGGACCCATGGCTAAGCTGATCATGATTGGATTATTAAATGTTTCTCCACTGTGATACTATATCGAGTCGATAAAGCTTATGAATATTATGGACATGTTGGGCTTTTATAAAGGAATGTAATGTAATATGTGAGTAAATGATAAATGAAATTACCTGACTGATGGATTAATAAAGTCAAATATAGTGGTTTATTTTTTATTTATTTAGGAGGGGTTGAAAATTGTGATATATTTGAGCAAATATGAATGCAATGACAGCAGTAATAAGCAGTAGTAGAATGATGATAAGGCTATTTGTTGAAGGATCTAAAGTGTATGGTAGTCTGCAAGCTTTCAATTTGACAGATATGATGTTGTGATTAACTATGCTGATGAAGTGATTTATGAATTTGTGACTGTATGACACAATATCTCTTTAGTCTTGACAAGGTACATTATTGTGATGCCCACTATGTCTACATGCATATTACACAATATTGACATAATTTCTGGCATGTACATAGGTACCTATGGACGAATAGTTATACAAAATATTAAAGTATGAATATATCTGATTCATCTTGTTCTTGCTTACTGAGGCTGACTTTGGGATGGGGTTCGGAGAAGGGAAAAGTGAGGGCAGCACGAAGGTGGATGTAGAAATATTCTATTGTAATGTTTTTCATTTATATAAGAATATGAAAGCTAAGAGGAAAGGGGCCCTCCTACTTGGTTATAGTAAAGTTCTAAATATATGATTGTAAACTAATACTCTGACAAGACTGTCATGAAGAAAAACAGTAAAAGTTTTGAGATACTGCGATGCATATGGAAATTTACAGATGGACAGGCAAGTTGACAGAATGGACTAATACCTTTATTTCACTTTCAAGGGAATAATGCATTTAAGTTTATATATAATCCTATTATTTTAAGCATATCCACTTTTTCCATTAAGAAGTTTTTATCTGAATCATTTTTTTATTTACAGGTTTTATAAATTTTTAATAAAAAAACCTGAAAATGTAAGTTAAAATATTAGAATTGTTGCAATCATTATATATACAGAGTAAAAAACTGAAACTATAAGTTAAAATATTAGAATTGTTGCAAAAGTTGCAATCATCATATATCCAGAGTGTAGCTCATATTGGGTCATATTATGCATACACATATATTTTATTATTTTTAAATCATAAATGTTTAAACTGAATTTAAAAGAAAATAATGCCACAACATGGCATCTACAAGAGTATTCCTTGAATCACTATTAAAAAGTTTTGCACACTAGAGTTTTCAGTACATGCTTAATTTTATTCACCAAATTAAAATAAAAGATTCAGTAAATTTGATAAAATAAAACATCTTTTCAAATAAAGTATACACACTGTTGGTTGAATGAGGGACAAACAATATCATTGTGCTAATTACTATCCCAGTTTTTATTTATAACTGGAATTAATAGTCAATTTCACACCTGGTGAAGTTTTTACTCCTCTGAAGTAAAGAATTACTTATCTCATGAACATCCACACTTTCATAGCAATACACCACTTTGTGGACACAATTAAATGTACACTTTAATCATTGTAACCCTGGTGGTACCATACAAAATCTAAAATGTAGCATAGCCTAGAATAAGAATGAATCAAATACAGAAAATAATAACATTCATCTAGCTTATGCACCATCTGGGGGGGGGGGGGGAGTGCAGGGCAGAGGGGAAGCCTGCTGGTAGTGGCCAAGCTGACCCAAGGCAAGCTGCCTGGGGTGGGTTACATAATGCAAGTGAAGGCTGTACTACTAGGTGGGCTAGATGTAAACAACACTTGACATGGTGTATGAAAACATGAATAAAAGCTATTCTTTCCAATCAATTTCTTTGAAATTTCAGATTTTAAAAGATAAAATCCTTATGTATATATGCTGTGAAAATTAAATCAACAGTGCCAAAGTTGGACAAAATTTAAGGTATTGATTTTTTATTTATGCTAATAACTTGAAAAAATTTGCAAAATTCAGATCTAAATTTGGGTAAACAATTGAATCTTGATTAAATAAAGTTATATTCCTGAAAAAAAGTCTCTAGGTTCAGCAATTCTCATGTAAGGTGAGTAAATATATTTCCTGATTTTTAAAAAAATTGCATTATGTTTTGGCCCATAACTTCAAAATAATACCCAATACTGACCTAATTTTTGGTATGTTCATAGAAAATATATGAAAGAATGTGAATACTAAATACAATCAAAAACAGAAAAGTGGTTTTGATATTAGGCAGCCTTGAAGTGTAACAATGGCTTTTTTTTATGGAAAACAGAGTTTTTTCCTTAATATCTCAAAGGAACGAAGTCCTAATGACCCAATTTTTGGTATGGTAGGAGATTTTGGGGACATCTAAAATTATGCCAACAGCCTGGGGAGCATAGAGATGTGCTCTGAATGACCTACAGTCATCAAAGTGGACTGCTTGACAATGTAAGAGAATACAAAAGAGCCTCCAAAAAAATTCAATAACTAGCCTAATTTTGCAGCTTTTAATTTCAGATTTTAACAGATTAAATCCTTATGTATACATGCTGTGAAAATTAAATCCACAGTACTTAAAGGAAAAAAACGTGCCGTGGCCAAAGTTGGGCAAAATTTAAGGTACCAATTTTATATTTTTGCCAATATTTAAAAAAATTTAAAAGATTTTGATATAATTTTTGGTATACAATTAAATTTTGATAAATTAAAGTTGTATTACTGGAAAAAAGTCCCTACCTTTAACACTTTTGGTCTTAAGTGACCAAATATCTTCCTGATTTTTTTACAAAGTCCATTATGTTTGGGCCCATAACTTTTTTAAATTTTATAATACTGACTTAATATCTGGCATGTACATAGAAACTATATAGAGGAATATTTATGGTAAATATGAAGAAAACCAGATGAGTGGTTTTGATATTAGGCAGTCCGGAAGTGTGAAAATAGATTTCTAATAAAAAATTGAGGTTTTTCCTTAATATCTCGAAGGAACATAGTCCTATTGACCCAATTTTCAACACGGTAGGAGATTTTGGGGACATCTAACTGTATGCCGAATTTCAGATTCCTAGGTCCAATGGTGTCGAAACGTGCCAGTCTTACGGACGGACATCCAGACGGACGGACAGACAGACAGACAGATGGAAGGACGACGGACAATGGACAACGACTATAGCTCAGATTACTTATAGTCAGCTGAGCTAAAAATTGAGGTTTTACCTTAATTTCTCAAAGGAAGTCGCAAAGACCCAGTTTTTGGCTTGGCAAGAGATCTTGTGGACATCTTACATTATGCCGAATTTTGGATTCCTAGGTCTTTTGGTTTCAAAACGTGCCACATCTATGGACGGACGGACGAGGGACAATGGACCATGACTATAGCTCAGATGACTTATAAGTCAGCTCAGCTAAAAATGAATAAAATGTGTTTCTATCATTTCCATGAGTGTTATAGTTATGGATGATGTACAAAAGATATTTGTATATTGTTAAGCCACATAATATCATAGTATTATTATGTAAACAGATTAATATCAAGAATACTGTGCTCAGTGTTTATATATCTTTTTCTTATTGTATCAAAGCTGTGATCTGAACATCAGCTCTGTAATGATGTCACATGTTGATTATTATATGTCAGTGTAACTATGTTTCTCTGTGGTGTATGATGAAATTTCGAAATAACTATAAATGTGTAATAACTAAGTTGTTGTCAACCAAGTAATCAGTTACTCTTCACAGGTATTTGTTAACTCTAGAAGAAATTCTTTAAACATTAAAACTAGGTTAATTGACTTGGAGCGTCAATTTTATTAAGGAAGTGCAACTATCACTAGCGGATAGAATACCTAAATAAAGCTTTAGGAACCAAATTGTAAAAGCTTCAGATTAGTCCTTCATTTATTCCACTTTGTTCATTAATGTAACTTGAATTATCATTCCTTGTTTTACAATCCAATTGTTTCACAGATTAAATGTTATTAATACAATTAGGTTTATAATTTGGAATGCCAGTCCAGTGCACAATTGTTCATGTAATATCAGGCATAAGAGTTAATTAGTATGTGTCTAACTCTCAAGGTGCCAGGGAAGTTGAATTGATTAACAAACTGTCTGGCATTAATTAGATTGTGTATTCACCATTTGGCTTTGAAAGGTAATGAACTGAGATGTCTACCCTCATGTATTAATGTGTATGTGTTATGTAATATGTGCCTTGTATGATATGCAATAGAAATGCTAATGTCAATTATGAATGTTGAACTTGTATATAAGGTGTACTGGTTACTTAACCAGACAGTCAGGAGTCAGTGTCAGGACTTCATCAGATACAAGTGATTTTAATAAACAAGTAAAATGCAACAGAGTTCTTGTGGATTCAATTAAACCACATGCAACACAGCATCAGGAGGAACAAAAATCTACACAGCGATAATATAGCCACAGAGAGCTGAATATTCATGATTATAACATTGCCTGGAATGATGAATAACTTAAATCATAAATCAATTTTTTTTTAAAAACTTTTAACAAAAATTTCTTGTCAATATTAACCAAAGATAACCTGAAATCTAAATGTCTAGTGGCATGATGTAATAGATGCTGATAAACTGGTGCCAGGCTAGATGTATCAGCATCACACAGCTAACATATATGGTAAAATGACTCAATTCAATCTCCATAATTCAGCCAAAAATCATTCATGTGGAACCATTAATGACAATTATTATAAGAATTATTGTAGGGATTGCAACGCCATGAAAGATTAACGGCCTATTTACATAGAATACCCGGCTAACTGGCGACATAAAATGCAATCATTAAAACGTCATGTATTTGGCTCGATGAAGTGTATATTGAATTTATTTATTGGAACGATAATTTATATGAGATGTTATCTTAAAATAAATGCAGTTCATAATTTTTTATGGAACGTGTACAGAGCTCAAATAATTATTGCTTGCTTGTGATATCAATAAAATCAGAATTGTCCTTATTTCAAAGTGGTGTTACGTGGTCAGTCAATAAAATATGAGTTATTCATTTCATATGTTACATGTTTTCTTCCATAAAGAGCCTTTGGTTATTAAATTCAATGCTTCTTTACTCACAGGTGTATATGTTATCCTACACTGCCTATTAATTTAGTATTAAATCCAGTGATTCTTCACGGACTTGTATCGTACAATGCCTTTCATTTTAGTTAATAGATAGATAGAGCGAAATATAAATAGATAGATAGACAAACAGATAGATAGATTTCACATAGATTTATTGACTCCTTAAATAAATTTATGTATAAATCACGTCTTCAAAGACCTTAACAGGAATGAGAAAACTGTACATCCCATATAATCACGTTTCAAAGGGAAACCACATAAGTGCATCTTCTGGTTAATTAACCAGTTACTGTGATTAGGCTTTGTTCCGCACCGATTGTCTAAGCCATTTTGTAACTGTTATAATAACAGCACGGTCGGTCTTTGATAAATATTATGTTGATTAACATGAACAACCAAATATTAAAGTTCCATGTGAAATAAAACACATGTATATTATATGATAATAATTTCATTTTTCAAACCATTTGTTTTTTTTTAAATGAAAATAGCATCTTTCTCCATTCTTTCTATCATATTTCTCTCAGGCATTATCTCTCTCTCTCTCTCTCTTTCTGTGTTCATGTATTTACCAAGTACGTATATTAGCCACGTATTTAGCGGATAGCAATAAGTGAATATAAACTTTATCCAAAATACATACGACAACACAGACAAACATAAATGTGTATATTTAATTGCACAAAGCCTTTCATCTGCTTATTTTGATAAATAATAGAAGGGACCACGAGAGATAACTGTTCTGTTTACCTTATTTGTGGGGTTGTGTCTTATTGATTAATAAAACACCTATCAAAGGGTAATCGGCCTTTTTTTACTGCACTTATAAAATGCCGTACCATAATATTCATTATGAAACGCAACTTAATTATTCACACAATAAGTTAATTATAAAGCGACCTCTCTTCCCTTTGAAGTGTGGTGACCGTGTCAGAGGTGCAGGTTTCCCTGATGTGGTAAAGGGTTTCCAAACTGACTTTCTACTCTTGTTTCTTGGAAATGTGCATAATTTTGGACTGACAATATGGCACACATAGATTATGTGATATATCGGAATAAAATATGAGAATTCTCCGAAAACCTAGCTTATATTTTGCTTATTTACATTAATTGGCAGAGCATGTCGACCGCACGTTGTTTATTATAGTAGATATAGCTAATTTATTTGACATTTGATTGCATGTTGATTCGTTATTGTAACTCTGACGAAACAGATAATATTAAGATATAATGATTTCAGTTTTCACGAAAGCAACGTAAGGGAAGAAAACAATATAACGGTTAAAATCTATGGCTCTTTGAACAATAATTCATGTACACAGGTATAAGGGCTTGCATAAAATTTCATAGCTATATTGTGTTTGATCAACATATATAAACTTTTATTATTTTAGTTAGGCTTTCCCATAAAGCTTCAATCCTCGGCTACTTTGTAATTAAGTCACATAAATATAACATAGCGTTTAAATGGGATCTGTCCAACTGGGACCCGTCTAACTCGGACCCGTCCAACTGGGACCCGTCCAACTGGGACCGTCTAAATGGGACCCGTCCAACTGGCGCCCGTCCAACTGATACGTAATCGCCAAAAGTCACTAAACAGAGACCATTTGAACAAACTTTAGAAAGCACTACCCTAGGATCATTTCTGTGCCATATTAAACATTTTGGCAATATGGTTTCAGAGAAGAAGTTTTTTGTAGCCCTCAGTGTGATACAGGCACCGATGACCCCTTAAAAAAAAGCCTATGCAGGTGGCGCCACCAATACCTCAATTTTAGATATGACCTATGTGACCAACATTGGCATAAAATTTGGTGATGATAGCTTCAGCCATTTCTGAGATTTAAATTTTAATATGCTTTTTTGGACAGATGAAAAAGTTTTAAACCTCCTGTAACTCGGCCAAAAATCTCCAAACTGGAACCATTCGAACACACTTGAGAGAGATTATTCCAGGGATCATTTCTGTGAAATAAATAGACAATTTGGCTGGACAGTTTTGGAGAAGAAGATTTTTAAAGCTTTTTTAGCTTTTTCCCTATAAAATCTAAGAAAATGCAGTTAGAAAAAAAATAAACAAATCCAATATAGTTTTTTAAATGACTGATTATTTGCAAAAAATTTGGTGATGCTAGCTCCTGCCGTTTTTGAGATAGCTATGGTTAACGTACAGACGATGCACGACATACGACGACACACAATCACATAAGCTCACAGGTTCTCTAAAAATACATGTGGTGCCACCAATTTTCAGAGAACTGAAAAAATTAGTCATGGTCAATATTCAAGGCAAGATTCATGACAATCTATGCATTAATTACCAAGATATTGAAGGTTTTGTATTATATTTTTTATAATTCTGGGGGTACTTTCAAGCCCCATAGCTCGGAGGATATTGGTTGCAGTGACCTAATTTCAGGTTTCCAAGAAGATTTTTTTATTGACCTCCCTGGATATTCACTAAGAAGTTTCCAGGTCCAGCAGTTACGATTTGTGCCCTGCTAACAGACGGCCAGATGTCCGGACAGCTGGACAGTAGATGGACAAAGCGCCATTCCTATACCTCAGTTGACTTACAGTCAGCTGAGCTAAAAACCTGACGTATTGACCTTGGTGCACATAAAGGCATTCTTACTACCTTATCAGTAAAACCTGACGTATTGACCATGATGCACATAAGGCATTCCTACTACCTTATCAGTAAAACCTGACGTATTGACCATGGTGCACATATGGCATTCCTACTACCTTATCAGTAAAACCTGACGTATTGACCATGGTACACATAAGGCATTCCTACTACCTTATCAGTAAAACCTGACGTATTGACCATGGTGCACATATGGCATTCCTACTACCTTATCAGTAAAACCTGACGTATTGAACATGGTGCACATATGGCAATCCTACTACCTTATCAGTAAAACCTGACGTATTGACCATGGTGCACATATTGCATTCCTACTACCTTATCAGTAAAACCTGACGCATTGACCATGGTGCACATATGGCATTCCTACTACCTTATCAGTAAAACCTGACGTATTGACCATGGTGCACATATGGCATTCCTACTACCTTATCAGTAAAACCTGACGTATTGACCATGGTGCACATAAAGGCATTCCTACTACCTTATCAGTAAAACCTGACGTATTGACCATGGTACACATAAGGAATTCCTTCTACCTTATCAGTAAAACCTGACGTATTGACCATGATGCACATAAGGCATTCCTACTACCTTATCAGTAAAACCTGACGTATTGACCATGGTGCACATATGGCATTCCTACTACCTTATCAGTAAAACCTGACGTATTGACCATGATGCACATAAGGCATTCCTACTACCTTATCAGTAAAACCTGACGTATTGACCATGGTGCACATATGGCATTCCTACTACCTTATCAGTAAAACCTGACGTATTGACCATGATGCACATAAGGCATTCCTACTACCTTATCAGTAAAACCTGACGTATTGACCATGGTGCACATATGGCATTCCTACTACCTTATCAGTAAAACCTGACGTATTGACCATGGTGCACATAAAGGCATTCCTACTACCTTGTTAGTAAAACCTGACGTATTGGCCATGGTGCAAATAAAGGCATTCCTACTACCTTGTTAGTAAAACCTGATGTACTTGCCATGGTGCACATATGGCATTCCTACTACCTTATCAGTAAAACCTGACGTATTGGCCATGGTGCACATATGGCATTCCTACTACCTTATCAGTAAAACCTGACGTATTGACCATGGTACGCATAAGGCATTCCTACTACCTTATCAGTAAAACCTGACGTATTGACCATGGTGCACATATTGCATTCCTACTACCTTATCAGTAAAACCTGACGTATTGACCATGGTGCACATATGGCATTTCTACTACCTTATCAGTAAAACCTGACGTATTGACCATGGTGCACATATGGCATTCCTACTACCTTATCAGTAAAACCTGACGTATTGACCATGGTGCACATATGGCATTCCTACTACCTTATCAGTAAAACCTGACGTATTGACCATGGTGCACATAAAGGCATTCCTACTACCTTATCAGTAAAACCTGACGTATTGACCATGGTACACATAAGGAATTCCTTCTACCTTATCAGTAAAACCTGACGTATTGACCATGATGCACATAAGGCATTCCTACTACCTTATCAGTAAAACCTGACGTATTGACCATGGTGCACATATGGCATTCCTACTACCTTATCAGTAAAACCTGACGTATTGACCATGATGCACATAAGGCATTCCTACTACCTTATCAGTAAAACCTGACGTATTGACCATGGTGCACATATGGCATTCCTACTACCTTATCAGTAAAACCTGACGTATTGACCATGATGCACATAAGGCATTCCTACTACCTTATCAGTAAAACCTGACGTATTGACCATGGTGCACATATGGCATTCCTACTACCTTATCAGTAAAACCTGACGTATTGACCATGGTGCACATAAAGGCATTCCTACTACCTTGTTAGTAAAACCTGACGTATTGGCCATGGTGCAAATAAAGGCATTCCTACTACCTTATCAGTAAAACCTGACGTATTGACCATGGTACACATAAGGCATTCCTACTACCTTATCAGTAAAACCTGACGTATTGACCATGGTACACATAAGGCATTCCTACTACCTTATCAGTAAAACCTGACGTATTGACCATGATGCACATAAGGCATTCCTACTACCTTATCAGTAAAACCTGACGTATTGACCATGGTACACATAAGACATTCCTACTACCTTATCAGTAAAACCTGATGTATTGACCATGGTGCACATAAGGCATTCCTACTACCTTATCAGTAAAACCTGATGTATTGACCATGGTGCACATAAGGCATTCCTACTACCTTATCAGTAAAACCTGACGTATTGACCATGGTACACATAAGGCATTCCTACTACCTTATCAGTAAAACCTGACGTATTGACCATGGTGCACATAAAGGCATTCCTACTACCTTATCAGTAAAACCTGACGTATTGACCATGATGCACATAAGGCACTCCTACTACCTTATCAGTAAAACCTGACGTATTGACCATGGTACACATAAGGCACTCCTACTACCTTATCAGTAAAACCTGACATATTGACCATGGTACACATAAGGCACTCCTACTTCCTTATCAGTAAAACCTGACGTATTGACCATGGTGCACATAAAGGCACTCCTACTACCTTATCAGTAAAACCTGACGTATTGACCATGATGCACATATGGCATTCCTACTACCTTATCAGTAAAACCTGACGTATTGACCATGGTACACATAAGGCATTCCTACTACCTTATCAGTAAAACCTGATGTATTGACCATGGTGCACATAAGGCATTCCTACTACCTTATCAGTAAGACCTGACGTATTGACCATGGTGCACATAAGGCATTCCTACTACCTTATCAGTAAAACCTGACGTATTGACCATGGTGCACATAAGGCATTCCTACTACCCTATCAGTAAAACCTGAAGTACTTACCATGGTGCACATAAAGGCATTCCCACTACCTTATCAGTAAAACCTGATGTATTGACCATGGTGCACATAAAGGCATTCCTACTACCTTATCAGTAAGACCTGACGTATTGACCATGGTGCACATATGGCATTCCTACTATCTTATCAGTAAGACCTGACGTATTGACCATGGTGCACATATGGCATTCCTACTATCTTATCAGTGAAACCTGACGTATTGACCATGGTGCACATAAGGCATTCCTACTACCTTATCAGTAAAACCTGACGTATTGACCATGGTACACATAAGGCACTCCTACTACCTTATCAGTAAGACCTGACGTATTGACCATGGAGCACATAAAGGCATTCCTACTACCTTATCAGTAAGACCTGACGTATTGACCATGGTGCACATATGGCATTCCTACTATCTTATCAGTAAAACCTGACGTATTGACCATGGTGCACATATGGCATTCCTACTATCTTATCAGTAAGACCTGACGTATTGACCATGGTACACATAAGGCATTCCTACTATCTTATCAGTAAAACCTGACGTATTGACCATGGTGCACATATGGCATTCCTACTATCTTATCAGTTAAACCTGACGTATTGACCATGGTACACATAAGGCACTCCTACTACCTTATCAGTAAGACCTGATGTATTGACCATGGTGCACATAAAGGCATTCCTACTACCTTATCAGTAAGACCTGACGTATTGACCATGGTGCACATATGGCATTCCTACTATCTTATCAGTAAGACCTGACGTATTGACCATGGTGCACATATGGCATTCCTACTATCTTATCAGTGAAACCTGACGTATTGACCATGGTGCACATAAGGCATTCCTACTACCTTATCAGTAAAACCTGACGTATTGACCATGGTACACATAAGGCACTCCTACTACCTTATCAGTAAGACCTGACGTATTGACCATGGAGCACATAAAGGCATTCCTACTACCTTATCAGTAAGACCTGACGTATTGACCATGGTGCACATATGGCATTCCTACTATCTTATCAGTAAAACCTGACGTATTGACCATGGTGCACATATGGCATTCCTACTATCTTATCAGTAAAACCTGACGTATTGACCATGGTGCACATAAGGCATTCCTACTACCTTATCAGTAAAACCTGACATATTGACCATGGTACACATAAGGCACTCCTACTACCTTATCAGTAAGACCTGACGTATTGACCATGGTGCACATAAAGGCATTCCTACTACCTTGTCAGTAAAACCTGACGTATTGACCATGGTGCACATATGGCATTCCTACTATCATATCAGTAAAACCTGACGTATTGACCATGGTGCACATATGGCATTCCTACTATCTTATCAGTAAGACCTGACGTATTGACCATGGTACACATAAGGCATTCCTACTATCTTATCAGTAAAACCTGACGTATTGACCATGGTGCACATATGGCATTCCTACTATCTTATCAGTTAAACCTGACGTATTGACCATGGTACACATAAGGCACTCCTACTACCTTATCAGTAAGACCTGACGTATTGACCATGGTGCACATAAAGGCATTCCTACTACCTTATCAGTAAGACCTGACGTATTGACCATGGTGCACATATGGCATTCCTACTATCTTATCAGTAAAACCCGACATATTGACCATGGTGCACATATGGCATTCCTACTATCTTATCAGGAAAACCTGACGTATTGACCATGGTGCACATAAGGCATTCCTACTACCTTATCAGTAAAACCTGACGTATTGACCATGGTACACATAAGGCACTCCTACTACCTTATCAGTAAGACCTGACGTATTGACCATGGTGCACATAAAGGCACTCCTACTACCTTATCAGTAAGACCTGACGTATTGACCATGGTGCACATATGGCATTCCTACTATCTTATCAGTAAAACCTGACGTATTGACCATGGTGCACATATGGCATTCCTACTATCTTATCAGTAAAACCTGACGTATTGACCATGGTGCACATAAGGCATTCCTACTACCTTATCAGTAAAACCTGACATATTGACCATGGTACACATAAGGCATTCCTACTACCTTATCAGTAAAACCTGACGTATTGACCATGGTACACATAAGGCATTCCTACTACCTTATCAGTAAAACCTGACGTATTGACCATGGTGCACATAAAGGCATTCCTACTACCTTATCAGTAAAGACTGACGTATTGACCATGATGCACATAAGGCACTCCTACTACCTTATCAGTAAAACCTGACGTATTGACCATGGTACACATAAGGCACTCCTACTACCTTATCAGTAAAACCTGACATATTGACCATGGTACACATAAGGCACTCCTACTACCTTATCAGTAAAACCTGACGTATTGACCATGGTGCACATAAAGGCACTCCTACTACCTTATCAGTAAAACCTGACGTATTGACCATGATGCACATATGGCATTCCTACTACCTTATCAGTAAAACCTGACGTATTGACCATGGTACACATAAGGCATTCCTACTACCTTATCAGTAAAACCTGATGTATTGACCATGGTGCACATAAGGCATTCCTACTACCTTATCAGTAAGACCTGACGTATTGACCATGGTGCACATAAGGCATTCCTACTACCTTATCAGTAAAACCTGACGTATTGACCATGGTGCACATAAGGCATTCCTACTACCCTATCAGTAAAACCTGAAGTACTGACCATGGTGCACATAAAGGCATTCCCACTACCTTATCAGTAAAACCTGATGTATTGACCATGGTGCACATAAAGGCATTCCTACTACCTTATCAGTAAGACCTGACGTATTGACCATGGTGCACATATGGCATTCCTACTATCTTATCAGTAAGACCTGACGTATTGACCATGGTGCACATATGGCATTCCTACTATCTTATCAGTGAAACCTGACGTATTGACCATGGTGCACATAAGGCATTCCTACTACCTTATCAGTAAAACCTGACGTATTGACCATGGTACACATAAGGCACTCCTACTACCTTATCAGTAAGACCTGACGTATTGACCATGGAGCACATAAAGGCATTCCTACTACCTTATCAGTAAGACCTGACGTATTGACCATGGTGCACATATGGCATTCCTACTATCTTATCAGTAAAACCTGACGTATTGACCATGGTGCACATATGGCATTCCTACTATCTTATCAGTAAAACCTGACGTATTGACCATGGTGCACATAAGGCATTCCTACTACCTTATCAGTAAAACCTGACATATTGACCATGGTACACATAAGGCACTCCTACTACCTTATCAGTAAGACCTGACGTATTGACCATGGTGCACATAAAGGCATTCCTACTACCTTGTCAGTAAAACCTGACGTATTGACCATGGTGCACATATGGCATTCCTACTATCTTATCAGTAAAACCTGACGTATTGACCATGGTGCACATATGGCATTCCTACTATCTTATCAGTAAGACCTGACGTATTGACCATGGTACACATAAGGCATTCCTACTATCTTATCAGTAAAACCTGATGTATTGACCATGGTGCACATATGGCATTCCTACTATCTTATCAGTTAAACCTGACGTATTGACCATGGTACACATAAGGCACTCCTACTACCTTATCAGTAAGACCTGACGTATTGACCATGGTGCACATAAAGGCATTCCTACTACCTTATCAGTAAGACCTGACGTATTGACCATGGTGCACATATGGCATTCCTACTATCTTATCAGTAAAACCCGACATATTGACCATGGTGCACATATGGCATTCCTACTATCTTATCAGGAAAACCTGACGTATTGACCATGGTGCACATAAGGCATTCCTACTACCTTATCAGTAAAACCTGACGTATTGACCATGGTACACATAAGGCACTCCTACTACCTTATCAGTAAGACCTGACGTATTGACCATGGTGCACATAAAGGCACTCCTACTACCTTATCAGTAAGACCTGACGTATTGACCATGGTGCACATATGGCATTCCTACTATCTTATCAGTAAAACCTGACGTATTGACCATGGTGCACATATGGCATTCCTACTATCTTATCAGTAAAACCTGACGTATTGACCATGGTGCACATAAGGCATTCCTACTACCTTATCAGTAAAACCTGACATATTGACCATGGTACACATAAGGCACTCCTACTACCTTATCAGTAAGACCTGACGTATTGACCATGGTGCACATAAAGGCATTCTCACTAACTTGTCAGTAAAATCTCACATTTTAGCAAAGGTGCACATAAAGGCATTCCCACAACCCTGTTAGTAAAACCTGCTGCATTGGCCATACAGTGATACCGGTGGCACATGCAGCTGGACCAGATCTTAATTTGGCCTCTATGTATTTCTTACCCTGTTAAAAATGACACCCAGTGTGTGGCAGTACTGTGTGTCAACAATCCAAGCTTACTGATGGAACCCTTGTATCACACCAATGTCTTAGGAACAGAACATTCTCAAGCCAGGGAGTGTGTCACAGTGAACATAAAAGCATTACTTTCTTGCCAGTGAAACTTGCTTTATTGGAAATGAAGTTGATATTTTATATATGTGTGGGGTTAGATTCCACAGTCAGTATGTCAGTATTCCTCACCCTGTGACACTGGAATCATCAGCATCATAAAACATATATTCAGCAAAAATAACTGATCACCTATATCATGTGAGTCCCCTAGCTTAAACAGCCCATTGTCTTTTGCTTGTATGTAGGACATACTGCTCATCTCTATGGCAATGCCTCCATGGATGTCTTCAAACTGACTGACAGTCCACCAACCACCTAAAACAAAACAAAAATGAATCATAATGTTTCTCTGAAAACTGTGCTAGCTGTTTAGAGTGATTGATAACTAGTAAATTACACTATAATTATTTAATGTGATTGATAACTAGTGAATTACATTATTATTATTTTTATGTGACTGTTGACTAGTGAATTACACTATTATTATTTAATGTGGTTGTTAATTTAGTGAATTACACTATTATTAATTTAATATGGTTGCTAACCAGTGGATTACACTATTATTTTTTTTGTGTGATTGTTATTATAATGTAAACTATTTTTCAGTAATGTTTGGTTTAACAATTAAAAAAGACTGAATCAAAGTTCAGCTTAGGTTGTGATTGTTATAACTTATATTAATATTACAGCAACTTTTGATCAAAAATACTGTCACATATCAAATACAATATTACACAATCAATGGGTTAAAAATAAATTTATTAAAATATATATAAACAACTAGATGTAATTGGACCATGGTCCTCAGAGTCCCGCAGTGAGGAAAGGTGTATTTAGATGTTACTTGGCAAAAGTAATAAGAAAAGCTTATGAATTATTGGAATTCGATCAGGTCTGTAAATCAATAGGTCCGGAGCCCTTGTATGTACCAATCATCCTGTGAATTTGGGAAAGCTTATGTACCAATCATCCTGTGAATTTGGGAGAGCTGAAGTATGTTGTTTTTGAGTTATTGTGCGCAAAAGAAAATCACCGATTGGGCTGTGGTGGCCATATTGGAATACCAACAGGTCTGTAAATCAATAGGTCTGGAGCCCTTGTATGTACCAATCATCCTGCGAATTTGGTAAAAGCTGAAGTATGTTGCTTTTGATTTATTGTCCGCAAAAGAAAATCACCTATTGGGCTGTGGTGGCCATATTGGAATACCAACAGGTCTGTAAATCAATAGGTCTGGAGCCCTTGTATGTACCAATCATCCCTGTGAATTTGGGAAAGTTGAAGTATGTTGTTTTTGAGTTATTGTGCGCAAGGAAAATCACCGATTGGGCTGTGGTGGCCATATTGAAATCCTGACAGGTATGTTACTCAATGGGTCTGGAACCCTCATATGAACAAATCATCCCTGTGAATTAAGGAAGTTGATGTTGAGTTATTGTGCGAGAAAGAAAATCAGCGATTGGGCTAAGGTGGCCATATTGGAATACTGACAGATCTGTAAAGCAATAGGTCTTGAGCCCTCGTATCTACAAATCAACCCTGTGAATTTGGTAAAGCTGAAATATGTTGTTGTTGAGTTCTGCACACAAAAATAAATCAGCGACAGGGCTTGGGGCAGCCACATTTATATTCTGACAGGTTTGTAATTCAATAGGCCTGAACCCTTGATTGTACAAATCATCCCTGTGAATTTGGAAAAGCTGAAGTATATTGTTGTTGAGTTAATGCACACAAAAGAAAATCATCAAAATAACAATAACTGAGCTGACCGTGTCTCAATGTGTCCTCCCTCTGTTGGGATCCTTGGTATATATTATATAAACAATAAATAACAATAACTGAGCTGACCGTGTCTCAATGTGTCCTCCCTCTGCGGGGATCCTTGGAATATATTTTATTAACAATACTTAAAATTAACTGAGCTCACTGTGTCTCAATGTGTCCTTGCTCTGCAGGGATCCTTGGTATATATTATATTAACAATAAATAAAATTAACTGAGCTCACGGTGTCTCAATGTGTCCTTGCTCTGTGGGGATCCTTGGTATATATTTTATTAACAATAAATAAAATTAACTGAGCTCACTGTGTCTCAATGTGTCCTTGCTCTGCAGGGATCCTTGGTAGATATTATATTAACAATAAATAAAATTAACTGAGCTCACTGTGTCTCAATGTGTCCTTGCTCTGTGGGGATCCTTGGTATATATTTTATTAACAATAAATTGTATTAACTAAGCTCACTGTATCTCAATGTGTCCTTGCTCTGCAGCGATCCTTGGTATATATATCAACAATAAATAACAATAACTGAGCTGACCGTGTCTCCATGTGTCCTCCCTCTGCGGGGATCCTTGGTATATATATTATATTAACAATAAATAAAATTAACTGAGCTGACCGTGTCTCAATGTGTCCTCCCTCTGCAGGGATCCTTGGTAAATATTAACAATAAATAACAATAACTGAGCTGACCGTGTCTCAATGTGTCCTCCCTCTGCGGGGATCCTTGGTATATATTATATTAACAATACATAAAATTAACTGAGCTCAATGTGTCCTCCCTCTGCAGGGATCCTTGGTAAATATTAACAATAAATAACAATAACTGAGCTGACCGTGTCTCAATGTGTCCTCCCTCTGCGGGGTCTCCTTGGTATATATATTATATTAACAATAAATAAAATTAACTGAGCTGACCGTGTCTCAATGTGTCCTCCCTCTGCAGGGATCCTTGGTAAATATTAACAATAAATAACAATAACTGAGCTGACCGTGTCTCAATGTGTCCTCCCCTGCGGGGATCCTTGGTATATATTATATTAACAATACATAAAATTAACTGAGCTCAATGTGTCCTTGCTCTGCTGGGATCCTCGGTAAATATTAAAAATAAATAACAATAAATGAGCTCACTGTGTCTCAATGTGTCCTCCCTCTGCAGGGATCCTTGGTAAATATTAACAATAAATAACAATAACTGAGCTGACCGTGTCTCAATGTGTCCTCCCTCTGCAGGGATCCTTGGTAAATATTAACAATAAATAACAATAACTGAGCTGACTGTGTCTCAATGTGTCCTCCCTCTGCAGGGATCCTTGGTAAATATAAACAATAAATAACAATAACTGAGCTGACCGTGTCTCAATGTGTCCTCCCTCTGCGGGGATCCTTGGTATATATATTATATTAACAATAAATAAAATTAACTGAGCTGACCGTGTCTCAATGTGTCCTCCCTCTGCAGGGATCCTTGGTAAATATTAACAATAAATAACAATAACTGAGCTGACCGTGTCTCAATGTGTCCTCCCTCTGCGGGGATCCTTGGTATATATTATATTAACAATACATAAAATTAATTGAGCTCAATGTGTCCTCCCTCTGCGGGGATCCTTGGTAAATATTAACAATAAATAACAATAACTAAGCTCACTGTCTCAATGTGTCCTTGCTCTGCTGGGATCCTTGGTAAATATTAACAATATATAACAATAACTAAGCTCACTGTCTCAATGTGTCCTCCCTCTGCGGGGATCCTTGGTATATATTATATTAACAATACATAAAATTAACTGAGCTCAATGTGTCCTCCCTCTGAGGGGATCCTTGGTATATATTATATTAACAATACATAAAATTAACTGAGCTCAATGTATCCTCCCTCTGCGGGGATCCTCGGTAAATATTAACAATAAATAACAATAAATGAGCTAACTGTGTCTCAATGTATCCTTGCTCTGCTGGGATCCTTGGTAAATATTAACAATAAATAACAATAAATGAGCTCACTGTGTCTCAATGTGTCCTTGCTCTGCTGGGATCCTTGGTATATATTATATTAACAATACATAAAATTAACTGAGCTCACTGTGTCTCAATGTATCCTTGCTCTGCTGGGATCCTCGGTAAATATTAACAATAAATAACAATAACTGAGCTCACCGTGTCTCAATGTGTCCTTGCTCTGCTGGGATCCTTGGTATATATTATATTAACAATACATAACATTAACTGAGCTCAATGTGTCCTCCCTCTGCGGGGATCCTCGGTAAATATTAACAATAAATAACAATAAATGAGCTCACTGTGTCTCAATGTATCCTTGCTCTGCTGGGATTCTTGGTAAATATTAACAATATATAACAATAACTAAGCTCACTGTCTCAATGTGTCCTTGCTCTGTGGGGATCCTTGGTAAATATTAACAATAAATAACAATAAATGAGCTCACTGTGTCTCAATGTGCCCTTTGCTCTGCGGGGATCCTTGGTAAATATTAACAATAAATAACAATAACTGAGCTCACTGTGTCTCAATGTGTCCTTGCTCTGCTGGGATCCTTGGTATATATTATATTAACAATACATAAAATTAACTGAGCTCAATGTGTCCTCCCTCTGCGGGGATCCTCGGTAAATATTAACAATAAATAACAATAAATGGGCTCACTGTGTCTCAATGTATCCTTGCTCTGCTGGGATTCTTGGTAAATATTAACAATATATAACAATAACTAAGCTCACTGTCTCAATGTGTCCTTGCTCTGTGGGGATCCTTGGTAAATATTAACAATAAATAACAATAACTGAGCTGACCGTGTCTCAATGTGTCCTCCCTCTGCAGGGATCCTTGGTAAATATTAACAATATATAACAATAACTAAGCTCACTGTCTCAATGTGTCCTTGCTCTGTGGGGATCCTTGGTAAATATTAACAATAAATAACAATAACTGAGCTCACTGTGTCTCAATGAGTCCCCACTCTGCGGGGAACCTTGGTATATATTATATTAACAATAAATAAAATTAACTGAGCTGACCGTGTCTCAATGTGTCCTTGCTCTGCTGGGATCCTTGGTAAATATTAACAATATATAACAATAACTAAGCTCACTGTCTCAATGTGTCCTTGCTCTGTGGGGATCCTTGGTAAATATTAACAATAAATAACAATAACTGAGCTCACTGTGTCTCAATGAGTCCCCACTCTGCGGGGAACCTTGGTATATATTATATAAACAATAAATAAAATTAACTGAGCTCACTGTGTCTCAATGTGTCCTTGCTCTGCGGAGATCATTGGTAAATATTAACAATAAATAACAATAACTAAGCTCACTGTGTCTCAATGTGTCTTTGCTCTGCTGGGATTCTTGGTGAATATTAACAATAAATAACAATAAATGAGCTCACTGTGTCTCAATGTGTCGCCACTCTGCGGGGAACCTTGGTATATATTATATTAACAATAAATAAAAATAACTGAGCTCACTGTGTCTCAATGTGTCCTTGCTCTGTGGGGATCCTTGGTATATATTTTATTAACAATAAATAAAATTAACTGAGCTCACTGTGTCTCAATGTGTCCTTGCTCTGCAGGGATCCTTGGTAGATATTATATTAACAATAAATAAAATTAACTGAGCTCACTGTGTCTCAATGTGTCCTTGCTCTGCGGGGATCCTTGGTATATATTTTATTAACAATAAATTGTATTAACTAAGCTCACTGTATCTCAATGTGTCCTTGCTCTGCAGCGATCCTTGGTATATATATCAACAATAAATAACAATAACTGAGCTGACCGTGTCTCCATGTGTCCTCCCTCTGCGGGGATCCTTGGTATATATATTATATTAACAATAAATAAAATTAACTGAGCTGACCGTGTCTCAATGTGTCCTCCCTCTGCAGGGATCCTTGGTAAATATTAACAATAAATAACAATAACTGAGCAGACCGTGTCTCAATGTGTCCTCCCTCTGCGGGGATCCTTGGTATATATTATATTAACAATACATAAAATTAACTGAGCTCAATGTGTCCTCCCTCTGCAGGGATCCTTGGTAAATATTAACAATAAATAACAATAACTGAGCTGACCGTGTCTCAATGTGTCCTCCCTCTGCGGGGATCCTTGGTATATATATTATATTAACAATAAATAAAATTAACTGAGCTGACCGTGTCTCAATGTGTCCTCCCTCTGCAGGGATCCTTGGTAAATATTAACAATAAATAACAATAACTGAGCTGACCGTGTCTCAATGTGTCCTCCCTCTGCGGGGATCCTTGGTATAATTATATTAACAATACATAAAATTAACTGAGCTCAATGTGTCCTTGCTCTGCTGGGATCCTCGGTAAATATTAACAATAAATAACAATAAATGAGCTCACTGTGTCTCAATGTGTCCTCCCTCTGCAGGGATCCTTGGTAAATATTAACAATAAATAACAATAACTGAGCTGACCGTGTCTCAATGTGTCCTCCCTCTGCAGGGATCCTTGGTAAATATTAACAATAAATAACAATAACTGAGCTGACCGTGTCTCAATGTGTCCTCCCTCTGCAGGGATCCTTGGTAAATATTAACAATAAATAACAATAACTGAGCTAACCGTGTCTCAATGTGTCCTCCCTCTGCGGGGATCCTTGGTATATATATTATATTAACAATAAATAAAATTAACTGAGCTGACCGTGTCTCAATGTGTCCTCCCTCTGCAGGGATCCTCGGTAAATATTAACAATAAATAACAATAACTGAGCTGACCGTGTCTCAATGTGTCCTCCCTCTGCGGGGATCCTTGGTATATATTATATTAACAAAACATAAAATTAACTGAGCTCAATGTGTCCTCCCTCTGCGGGGATCCTTGGTAAATATTAACAATAAATAACAATAACTAAGCTCACTGTCTCAATGTGTCCTTGCTCTGCTGGGATCCTTGGTAAATATTAACAATATATAACAATAACTAAGCTCACTGTCTCAATGTGTCCTCCCTCTGCGGGGATCCTTGGTATATATTATATTAACAATACATAAAATTAACTGAGCTCAATGTGTCCTCCCTCTGAGGGGAACCTTGGTATATATTATATTAACAATACATAAAATTAACTGAGCTCAATGTGTCCTCCCTCTGCGGGGATCCTCGGTAAATATTAACAATAAATAACAATAAATGAGCTCACTGTGTCTCAATGTATCCTTGCTCTGCTGGGATCCTTGGTAAATATTAACAATAAATAACAATAAATGAGCTCACCGTGTCTCAATGTGTCCTTGCTCTGCTGGGATCCTTGGTATATATTATATTAACAATACATAAAATTAACTGAGCTCACTGTGTCTCAATGTATCCTTGCTCTGCTGGGATCCTCGGTAAATATTAACAATAAATAACAATAAATGAGCTCACCGTGTCTCAATGTGTCCTTGCTCTGCTGGGATCCTTGGTATATATCATATTAACAATACATAACATTAACTGAGCTCAATGTGTCCTCCCTCTGCGGGGATCCTCGGTAAATATTAACAATAAATAACAATAAATGAGCTCACTGTGTCTCAATGTATCCTTGCTCTGCTGGGATTCTTGGTAAATATTAACAATATATAACAATAACTAAGCTCACTGTCTCAATGTGTCCTTGCTCTGTGGGGATCCTTGGTAAATATTAACAATAAATAACAATAAATGAGCTCATCGTGTCTCAATGTGCCCTTTCCTCTGCGGGGATCCTTGGTAAATATTAACAATAAATAACAATAACTGTGCTCACTGTGTCTCAATGTGTCCTTGCTCTGCTGGGATCCTTGGTATATATTATATTAACAATACATAAAATTAACTGAGCTCAATGTGTCCTCCCTCTGCGGGGATCCTCGGTAAATATTAACAATAAATAACAATAAATGAGCTCACTGTGTCTCAATGTATCCTTGCTCTGCTGGGATTCTTGGTAAATATTAACAATATATAACAATAACTAAGCTCACTGTCTCAATGTGTCCTTGCTCTGTGGGGATCCTTGGTAAATATTAACAATAAATAACAATAACTGAGCTGACCGTGTCTCAATGTGTCCTCCCTCTGCAGGGATCCTTGGTAAATATTAACAATAAATAACAATAACTAAGCTCACTGTCTCAATGTGTCCTTGCTCTGTGGGGATCCTTGGTAAATATTAACAATAAATAACAATAACTGAGCTCACTGTGTCTCAATGAGTCCCCACTCTGCGGGGAACCTTGGTATATATTATATTAACAATAAATAAAATTAACTGAGCTCACTGTGTCTCAATGTGTCCTCCCTCTGCGGGGATCCTTGGTAAATATTAACAATAAATAACAATAACTGAGCGGACCGTGTCTCAATGTGTCCTCCCTCTGCAGGGATCCTTGGTAAATATTAACAATATATAACAATAACTAAGCTCACTGTCTCAATGTGTCCTTGCTCTGTGGGGATCCTTGGTAAATATTAACAATAAATAACAATAACTGAGCTCACTGTGTCTCAATGAGTCCCCACTCTGCGGGGAACCTTGGTATATATTATATAAACAATAAATAAAATTAACTGAGCTCACTGTGTCTCAATGTGTCCTTGCTCTGCGGAGATCATTGGTAAATATTAACAATAAATAACAATAACTGAGCTCACTGTGTCTCAATGTGTCTTTGCTCTGCTGGGATCCTTGGTAAATATTAACAATAAATAACAATAAATGAGCTCACTGTGTCTCAATGTGTCCCCACTCTGCGGGGAACCTTGGTATATATTATATTAACAATAAATAAAAATAACTGAGCTCACTGTGTCTCAATGTGTCCTTGCTCTGCTGGGATCCTTGGTAAATATAAACAATAAATAACAATAACTGAGCTGACCGTGTCTCAATGTGTCCTCCCTCTGCAGGGATCCTTGGTAAATATTAACAATATATAACAATAACTAAGCTCACTGTCTCAATGTGGCCTTGCTCTGTGGGGATCCTTGGTAAATATTAACAATAAATAACAATAACTGAGCTCACTGTGTCTCAATGAGTCCCCACTCTGCTGGGATCCTTGGTAAATATTAACAATAAATAACAATAACTGAGCTCACTGTGTCTCAATGAGTCCCCACTCTGCGGGGAACCTTGGTATATATTATATTAACAATAAATAAAATTAACTGAGCTCACTGTGTCTCAATGTGTCCTTGCTCTGCTGGGATCCTTGGTAAATATTAACAATAAATAACAATAACTGAGCTGACCGTGTCTCAATGTGTCCTCCCTCTGCAGGGATCCTTGGTAAATATTAACAATAAATAACAATAACTAAGCTCACTGTCTCAATGTGTCCTTGCTCTGTGAGGATCCTTGGTAAATATTAACAATAAATAACAATAACTGAGCTCACTGTGTCTCAATGAGTCCCCACTCTGCGGGGAACCTTGGTATATATTATATAAACAATAAATATATAAATTGAGCTCACTGTGTCTCAATGTGTCCTTGCTCTGCGGAGATCATTGGTAAATATTAACAATAAATAACAATAACTGAGCTCACTGTGTCTCAATGTGTCTTTGCTCTGCTGGGATCCTTGGTAAATATTAACAATAAATAACAATAAATGAGCTCACTGTGTCTCAATAAGGCCCCACTCTGCAGGGAACCTTGGTATATATTATATTAACAATAAATAAAAATAACTGAGCTCACTGTGTCTCAATGTGTCCTTGCTCTGCTGGGATCCTTGGTAAATATAAACAATAAATAACAATAACTGAGCTGACCGTGTCTCAATGTGTCCTCCCTCTGCAGGGATCCTTGGTAAATATTAACAATATATAACAATAACTAAGCTCACTGTCTCAATGTGGCCTTGCTCTGTGGGGATCCTTGGTAAATATTAACAATAAATAACAATAACTGAGCTCACTATGTCTCAATGTGTCCTTGCTCTGCGGAGATCATTGGTAAATATTAACAGTAAATAACAATAACTAAGCTCACTGTGTCTCAATGTGTCCTCCCTCTGCGGGGATCCTTGGTATATATTATATTAACAATACATAAAATTAACTGAGCTCAATGTGTCCTCCCTCTGCGGGGATCCTTGGTAAATATTAACAATAAATAACAATAACTAAGCTCACTGTCTCAATGTGTCCTTGCTCTGCTGGGATCCTTGGTAAATATTAACAATATATAACAATAACTAAGCTCACTGTCTCAATGTGTCCTCCCTCTGTGGGGATCCTTGGTATATATTATATTAACAATACATAAAATTAACTGAGCTCAATGTGTCCTCCCTCTGAGGGGATCCTTGGTATATATTATATTAACAATACATAAAATTAACTGAGCTCAATGTGTCCTCCCTCTGCGGGGATCCTCGGTAAATATTAACAATAAATAACAATAAATGAGCTCACTGTGTCTCAATGTATCCTTGCTCTGCTGGGATCCTTGGTAAATATTAACAATAAATAACAATAAATGAGCTCACCGTGTCTCAATGTGTCCTTGCTCTGCTGGGATCCTTGGTATATATTATATTAACAATACATAAAATTAACTGAGCTCACTGTGTCTCAATGTATCCTTGCTCTGCTGGGATCCTCGGTAAATATTAACAATAAATAACAATAACTGAGCTCACCGTGTCTCAATGTGTCCTTGCTCTGCTGGGATCCTTGGTATATATTATATTAACAATACATAACATTAACTGAGCTCAATGTGTCCTCCCTCTGCGGGGATCCTCGGTAAATATTAACAATAAATAACAATAAATGAGCTCACTGTGTCTCAATGTATCCTTGCTCTGCTGGGATTCTTGGTAAATATTAACAATATATAACAATAACTAAGCTCACTGTCTCAATGTGTCCTTGCTCTGTGGGGATCCTTGGTAAATATTAACAATAAATAACAATAAATGAGCTCACCGTGTCTCAATGTGCCCTTTGCTCTGCGGGGATCCTTGGTAAATATTAACAATAAATAACAATAACTGTGCTCACTGTGTCTCAATGTGTCCTTGCTCTGCTGGGATCCTTGGTATATATTATATTAACAATACATAAAATTAACTGAGCTCAATGTGTCCTCCCTCTGCGGGGATCCTCGGTAAATATTAACAATAAATAACAATAACTGAGCTCACTGTGTCTCAATGTGACCTTGCTCTGCTGGGATCCTTGGTAAATATTAACAATAAATAAAAATAACTGAGCTCACCGTGTCTCAATGTGTCCTTGCTCTGATGGGATCCTTGGTATATATATTAACAATAAATAACATTAACTGAGCTCACCATGTCTCAGTGTGTCCTCACTATGTAGTGATCCCTGGTCACGCTCGTCATGTTTCCTCTTCTTCTTGTGTTTCTTATGACTGTAAATGAATATAAATTATTTTAGTATCACTCTGATTTTAGTATCACTATCTTGACATGTTCTGACCTGTGATTTTAGAATCACTATCTTTACATGTTCTGACTTCTGATTTGAGTAACACTCTCTTAACACGTTCTGACCTGTGATTTTAGTATCACTATCTGAACATGTTCTGGCCTCTGATGTTAGTATCACCCTCTTAACATGTTCTGGCCTCTGATTGAGTACCACCCTCTTAAAATGTTCTGGCCTCTGATTTGAGTAACACTCTCTTAACACGTTCTGACCTGTGATTTTAGTATCACCATCTTAACATGTTCTGACCCCTGATTTTAGTATCACTCTCTTAGCATGTTCTTACCTCTGATTTTAGCAATACTCTCTTAACATGTTCTTACCTCCAATTTTAGTATCACTATTTTAACATGTTCTGACCTGTGATTTTAGTATCACTCTCTTAACATGTTCTTACCTATGATTTTAGTATCACTCTCTTAACACGTTCTGACCTGTGATTTAAGTATCACTCTCTTAACATGTTCTGACCTATGATTTTAGTATCACTCTCTTAACATGTTCTTTAACCTCTGATTTTAGTATTTCTCCCTTAACATGTTCTGTCCTCTGATATAAGTATCACTATCTTGACATGTTCTGACCTCTGATTTTAGTATCACTCTCTTAACATGTTCTTACCTCTGATTTGAGTATCACTCTCTTAACATGTTCTTACCTCTGATTTTAGCATTACTCTCTTTACATGTTCTTACCTCTGATTTTAGCATTACTCTCTTAACATGTTCTTACCTCTGATTTTAGCATATATAATTATTCTCTTAACATGTTCTTACCTCTGATTTGAGTATTACTCTCTTAACATGTTCTTACCTCTGATTTTAGCATTTGTCTCTTAACGTGTTCTTACCTCTGATTTGAGTATCACTCTCTTAACATGTTCTTGCCTCTGATTTTAGTATCACTCCATTAACATGTTCTGACCTCTGATTTTAGTATCACTCTGGTTACATGTTCTGACCTATGATTTTAGTATCACTCTCTTAACATGTTCTTACCTCTGATTTTAGCATAACTCTTTTAACATGTTCTGGCCTCTTCTAAAAACATTGGAGATATGAAGACTATTATAAATAGGGATTCAAGCGCCTGTGGACAAGCCCCTGTGGACATACCCTGAAATAGGTAGCCATGGTAAAGGTAAGACAAAGCCACGGGTCTTTAAAATTAAGGCCATGGATCCTTATTTTAGATGCTATGAGTAATATTGTTATATGGTTGGTATTTTTAGAGATATAGCAGAAAAAATGATATGTAAAAGTGTTTTTTGTGTTACGCCCCCTGGTGGCACTTAAAAAAAATGAAAATAAGGTTTTACAGCTTTTATTATATAACGTAAAATGTAAAAGTTTCAAAGGGAATTCAGAAAAATTGAGGCCTCTAGGGGACCGTTCAGTGATATCTCGCAAACATTTTCAAGTTATACAACTTTTACCCTCAATTAGGCAGGCATGATAAAAACAGAATAAGACCTTTGATCATATAGGTATATGGCCATGGATCCTAGTTTAAGATACTTGCGAGTAAAGTTGTGATATGGGAGTAATTTAAGAGATACAGTACAATTAGGATTTGTTGAAGTGTTTCTTGTGCAATGCCCCCTGGGTGCCATTTTAAAAAAAATGAAGAATGAACAGGAGACTAAAATGAGCAACTGTTTATGTGAATGCAACAATTTATGAACAAAGTTTTGAAGAAAATACGACATTTGTGCATGTCTGTGGCCTTGACATTTGACCTTTGACCCAATTTAAAAAAAAAAAACAAATAGGTCTGATGGTAAGAGATATTTACCAACGGTTTAAGTTTCAGAGCTGTGTCAGAGACAGAAATATTCGAACATTTCTAAGTTTGATAAGTTTTAACCTAAATTAGGTCAATATGATTATGGCCAGGAATAAGCGTATTGATTATAATTTTAGTTTCTGTAATAAAAATTCTGACATTGTTTATTGTTTCAAAGCTATTAGACAAAGAACATACTTTAACCTGTTTTAGCTGCAACGCCATTTGGTGGCTATATTCGAAAAATGAAAAATCTGTTTATAGATAGATATTAATATATTTCTATTTAACATATTATGTATGAGTTTCAAAGTGATTCCTTCAAAATTGGGGCTTCTAGGGCATCATTTAAGAAATTTCGCAAAAATGTAGTTCAGTGCCCCCTGTTGGCCATTTTCATTTATCTGCAGAAAATCGAGGAATTCTTTATAACTCTACATACTGCAAAAAAATACCTCCCTAGCTTTAAAAATGACAAAGTTACAAAAATATTTTTTAATTTGAAATTTCAAGATTTTCCCCAAAAATGTGTTATCATAGTAACAACAGAATGAGATGGTTTTGGAACAAGATGAAAGAGCATTTAATGACAAATTAAATGAGCTATATTTTATTTGGTTACAAGCCTTCTTGACAAAGTTATGAAGAAAGAACCTATTATGAGGGGTGTCAATGACCCTGACCTTGACCTTTGACCGATTATAATCCAAAACAATAGGCTTCTATTCTGGTTGATCATAATCTAACTGTATGAATATCAAAGCGATTTGTTCAAAATTGTGGCCTGTAGAGTGCACACAAACAGACAGAGTAACAACCATAGGTCGAACGCTTGCTGGAAATTGACAAGATAGACAGACAGAGAGAAAGAACAAACTGTCGGTTTTCTATCAATTGAGTGACTTTCAGAGCCATTGCTGAGAAGTTGTGGCCTGTTGAACGACATATATCACAAATAAGAACATGAAAGCAGAGATAGCTGAGAAGAACCAACAAACGGACAGACATACTGACACATCTGAGCTAACAGGTGACTTTATTATCATATGGAGAAGGTATTTAGAAACAAAATGTTATAGTTTATGCAGATAAGGTTCACAGGTTTATACATATGGCCAAAAAATGATACGTAATAGTGGTTCTAGTACAGCGCCCCCTAGTAGCAATATCCTGAAAATGAAATATCACTTTTTAGATATTAGTGTATGGCATAAGATGTACCAGTTTCAAAAGGATTCTTTTAAAACTGTGCCTGTAGAATGCTATATGAGAGACACAAGAACCAGCAAGCAGGCGAATTTGAGGACAACTGACAAAAAGACGGACACACTGACAATGTGACTCAAGATGGAGACCAGATGACTTAACCAGTTTATGAAGAAGACTCAGGGTAAGAAAATAAGCAATGGTTTATGTAATTGAGGTTTATAGTTTTTGAGATATGACTTAAACATGATATGTTGGGGAGGTTCAGGTTCAGCGCCCCCTAGCGATCATATCCGGAAAAAAGAAAAATCTTTTTGATATATTAGTGTAAGACATAAGGTGTACCAGTTTCAAAACGATTCTTTTTAAACTGTGGCCTGTAGAATGCTATATGTGAGACGCATGAACAAGCAAGCAGGCGAATTTGAGGAAAACTGACAAAAAGACAGACACAGTGACAAAGTGACACAAGATTGTGACCAGATGACTATACCAGATTATGGAGAAGACTCAGAGGAAGAAAATAAGCTATAGTTTATGTAATTGAGGCTTATATTTTGGAGATAGGGCCAAAACATGATGTTGGGGTGGTCTGCATCCAGCGCCCCCTAGCGGCCGTATTCAAAAATAAAAAAAAAAGATTTTGAGATACTAGTGTAGGACTTACAATATGTCAGTTTGAAAAAGATTCCTGCAACACTGGGGCAAGATGACTGGAATCTCGAAATATCTCGTTTGGCGAGACATTTACACGAGATATTGCGAGACTTGTAATAAAATCTTGTAGAACTAATTGAATGCTACCAAATGCAAAAATACTAGACCTCTCTAGCATTAAAACTGACAAATTAGTCCATTGATTTTCAAATATCATTTTTCCCCGAAAATGCGTTACCATTTAAACGGCAAATTTGAGTCAGGTACACATCAGAAACAAGTGACTCATGGGTCATGACGCTCAGCTGCCAAGCATGACCTGTGACATCATGGACTGAGATTCACAACTTCCAGTCAAATTTTGAAGAACCAATTTGCCAATTTGTTGAAAATTTTCTACGACAACAGAAATATATATCACCTATGTCTGGTTAAAACACAATGAATTGATGGTCTGAGGAAAATGCATGATTGTTAAGCTATCAGGAACTATTCCAACAGCTTGCTTGAAACCTGTCAGTCTCAAAAGGAACACCACAAAGGGCAAATATAAGATCAAAATATATAGCAAAAATCAAGGAAATACATGCAAGAATTATTGAGAAACAGGTGCTTCTGTGTGAATTTTTATTCAATACAAGCCAACTGTACTGCACTTTTATAAATGATGGTAATATTTATTCAGAAATATTTGACCCAATCCTTTACAAGATTACATAAATATACATCCAACTGCATTCACTTTAACTGTTCTTGAGATAAAATGATCAAAAGGAATTAAAAGATGGTTGCCTGGTGTCCATATTGGACTTCTGACAAGTCTGAAATCAGACAACAAACATTCTCTAAATCGGACCAAACATTAAAGAAAAATTACTGAAACTGCACTGAAGAAAGAATTTCTAAGGTGGCTAACTGGCAGACATAATGGATTTCTGACAAGTATGACATTTGATATCCCACATTCTCCAATAAGAGACCAAACTTGGGGCAAATTATCCAGTTCAATGGGATCAGCAGGGTAGGTAAACTGCCAAACCTGAAAGAAAAGAAATGCAGAAATCATGACTAAGAGTCTTGAAATAAAACAAAAAGCCATCCTAAATCAAGGTACACATCCACATATTATGAGAACAAACACTTGCTTTTATATGTGGTGATATATATTAAAATATTCAGATATCTAGGAAACTAAGTTTATTGCTAGGATTCCATAAAATAAACTGCAAAATGTTCCCATCATCTTATAAATCAGTAGCTAAACCTTAATACTATACTCTCATAGTCTTAATGCCTGGCTGAAGCATTCTGACAACAGTGTTTTTGTTATGAAGTAACGAGGTACTTATCACTGAGCCTTATCACTTAATAGGCTGATACAAGTCATATGTCAACAGTGTCACTCACAATTACAGCCACACAGGGAGATGTACCAGCTGGAGTGGGATGGTTATATATACAAGAAAAATAGAGATGGTCTATAAAATAAGTAATTGTGAACATCCCTGACCTATGACCTTGGCCTTTTGCCCATATATCAACTGGATTCTTTCTAAATGATGGGTAACTACTAACCACTTAAATCTGGTGTAATTACTTTGCAACCAATGGGTGAATAACTTTGACCTGCAACCTTTAACCTGCTGACCAGCTGACCCCAAAATCAATAAGTTATTTATTCAAGCAAAAAGACCCATAAATATGAAGTTTGAGTCAAACTGAGTGACGCATAGATGTGGCATATGTGAAAGACTGAAGGTTTGGGTTGAACAGTTACACTTGAAATATGCTCACAAGCATTTAGAACAATTAAATATTGTGACCTTGACCTTTGACTTTTTCACCTCAACATCAATAGGCTTCTTCCCTTATTGGTAGGTAAGCCATATATGACAGATTGAAGGTACAGATTGAAAAGTTTGCCTGAAAAAGACTCCACGCAAGAAGTGGGTGCTGTGAACTTGACCTTTGACCTCAAAATCAACAGGTCTTTTCCCCTGTTGGCAGAGAAGCGATATCAGTGCTGGAAGGTTTGGAATGAAAAGTCTAGCTTGAAATGTGTCCACAACCTTTTCAAAGAAGTGGATCCTGTGACCCTGACCTTTGACCTTGTGACCTCAAAATCTATAGGATTCTTCTCCAACTTAGTAGGTGAGCTATATGTGAAAGATCAAAGAATTGGGATGAAAGGGTTGGCTTAAAATGCATCCACAGGCTTTTCAAAGAAGAGGCCCCTGTGACCTTGACCTTTGACCTTTTGACCTAAAAAAAATTATAGTTCTTCCCCTGTTGGTAGGTGAGCTGTATGTGAAAGATGGAAGGTTTGGGATGAAAATTTTGTCTCAAAGAGTTATTTCTGGGGGGTGCAAACACACCCCATAACTTCGAGAATATAGGTCGCAGTGACCTAATTTCAGGTTTGCAAGGAGATCTTTTTATAACCTCTAAGACTGCATAGGGTTCATGGCCCTAGCCCCTACGGTTACGATTTGTGCCCTGCTAACGGACGGCCGGCCTGCCGGCCGGCCGGACGGACAGACAGACGGAAGGACGCCGGACAAAGACCCATCGCTATAGCCCAGCATGACTGAAAGTCAGCTGAGCTAAAAAATCACAGAAACTGCCCTGGCAAAAGGATTTCAAAAATGGCTACCTGGCAGACATAATGGTTTTCTGACAAGTCTGAAATTTGATATCACTCATCCTCCAATAAGACACTAAACTTGTAGCAATTGCTTCAAAGAATGCCACAGTTATGAATGTCCAAAACAATTCAAAAGGCATGAACAGGTTGGAGAGCTCTCATATCAGATTTATGAACATGCAAATGTAAAAAGTGCAAGTCCAATTTGTTTTAATAATCAGCTTGCTATTCAATGGGGTCAGCAGAGTAGGTAAACTGCAAAACCTAAAAGAAAAGAAATGCAGAAAGCATCACTAAGAGTCTTGTAATCAAATAAAGCCATCCTAAATCCAGGTAAAGACCCACATATTATCAGAACAAACACTTGCTGGTATATCTGATGATTTGTATAATAATATTCAGATATCCAGAAAACTAAGTTTATTGCTATGATTCCATGATATAAACTGCAAAATGTTCGCATCATTTTATAAATCAGTAGCTAAACCTTAACATTTAACTCTCATAGTCTTAATACCTGGACAAAGCATTTCGGCAACAGTGTTTTTGTTATGCACTAATGATATATCCTTATCACTCCATGAGCTGATACAAAAGGGAGTCATATATCACAAGTGTCACTGACAATTATAGGCCCATAGTGAGATGTACCAGTTGTGAGTGCCATGGTTATATATACAAGAAAACAAGAAAAATAGAGATGGTCTACAAAATAAGTTATTGTGAACATCCCTGACCTATGACCTTGGCCTTTTGCCCACATATCAACTGGATCCTTTCTAAATGATGGGTAACTACTTACCACTTACATCTGGCCAGGTGTAATAACTTGGCAACCAATGAGTGAATAACTTAGACCTGCAACCTTTAACCTCCTGACCAGCTGACCTCAAAATCAATTAGTTATTTCTTCATGCAAAAAGACCCATAAATATGAAGTTTGAATCAAATTCAGTGATGCATAGATGTGGCATATGTGAAAGACTGAAGGTTTGGGTTAAACAGTTTCACTTTAAATATGTTCACAAGCATTTAGAACAATATTGTGACCTTGACCTTTGACCTTTTGAACTCAACATCAATAGGCTTCTTCTCCTATTGGTAGGCAAGCCATATATGACAGATGGAAAGTATAGATTGAAAAGTTTGCCTTAAAATGACTCCACGCAAGAAGAGGGTGCTGTAAACTTGACCTTTGACCTCAAAATCAACAGGTCTTTTCCCCTGTTGGCAGAGATGCGATATCAGTGCTGAAAGGTTTGGAATGAAAGGTCTAGCTTGAAATGTGTCCACAACCTTTTTAATGAAGTGGATCCTGTGACCCTGACCTTTGACCTTGTGACCTCAACATCTATAGGATTCTTCTCCCACTAAGTAGGTGAGCTATATGTGAAAGATCAAAGATTTGGGATGAAAGGTTTGGCTTAAAATGCATCCTGAGGCTTTTCAAAGAAGTTGGTTCTGTGACCTTGACCTTTGACCTTGTGACCTCAAAATAATTATGGTTCTTCCCCTGTTGGTAGGTGAGCTGTATGTGAAAGATGGAAGGTTTTGGATGAAAATTTTGGCTAAAAGAATTATTTCTGGGGGGTGCAAACACACCCCATGACTTCGAGAATATAGGTCGCAGTGACCTAATTTCAGGTTTGCAAGGAGATCTTTTTAGAACCTCTAAGACTGCATAGGGTTCATGGCCCTAGCCCCTACGGTTACGATTTGTGCCCTGCTAACGGCCGGACGGCCGGCCGGACGGACAGACGGAAGGACGCCGGACAAAGACCCATCGCTATAGCCCAGCATGACTGAAAGTCAGCTGAGCTAAAAAGGCCATTGAATGACGATTATAATGAGCTATAGTTGAAATAGATACGACTAATAGTGACAAAGTTATGAAGAAACAAGGGACCCATGGGTCACGGCGCTCAGCTGTTATATATGAAAAAAAATATGATTTGGGAATGAGGCACATAGGGGATTCTTAATATTCCTCATGAATAATTAATCAGCTAGGGAAAGCGTGGCTAGTAGGGAACAACAGTGACCACATGCTCACTCACCATGGCTGTATATAGCAACCCAGACCTGTCAGTTGTTCCATTTATCCACTTCAAATTTGTGGATGCTTACAAACAAATCTTGTTAAAAGCATCTAGAAAGAAGTATAAATCCAAAGAAATCTGCTGCACAATGTGAACCCGACTTGCAAGGAAGGTACTTTTCAGTGACTCTTAACATAATAAAGATTAAAGACCCTTGGGCTCACATCTACTTGGCTCTAAGGTCTATGATTGCTATGAATCAAACCACAGGATGCCATTAATTTCCCCGAGGTCAATTAAAATATCAAGATATACAACTTGTATTACAAGTGTCGGGGCACAGGTGCTGACTGATACACATTCCAGACAGATACAGAAGGAGGTGGTCTGTGCATGGTTCCTCTGATTTTGTACATTAATACTCATTTTCTTGTTTCATGTAGAGTAGGCACAGAATGACACAATCACCAAAACACTTTTGGCAGTACGCTGCTTATACTGCCATTATGAAGTCATTCACTTAATAAAGATTAATAAAACTAAGATGAAACATGTCTGCTTCTGTGATGGTTAAATGAAATGAAATTATGAAATGTTTTCTATTCACAACCCTTTTAAAAATATAGATGTAGGTATGCTGTATCTGGCACCAATGATAATAATAGAATACTATGTTACAGGTTATTTAAAAAATATATCCCTCCACATTAGATAGTGATAAGATGAGTTTCTGGGCATGGCAAGGATAATATTAGTGCATAGGCAGAAACAGAATTTTATAAATGACACCTTTTTTCCTGCAAGACTTTACATAATTTGAGAAAAAAAAATATGTAAGGTATGAATTATGGAATAGTATATTCATTTTAATTAATGCTCAACATTTCACCAGCTCCACACCTTTTAACTCAGGTTAGATCCTTAAAAATTCTTTATAAATCGAATATAAAAAGTAATGTGTCATATACTAAAACTACATATTTGTTGTGAATAAAGAGTTGAAATATACTGACAGTGTGTTCTACAGCTGTGTGACATAAAATGCATTGACAAACAAAGGAAACGGTGACACAAGAATTGCATGAGTTAAATATTCTTTAACTTGCAGTGGGTCTCGGCTGGTCATGTGGGGATATATCTATAATTGTTTTGCAATCATGTAATTTAAGGGCCTTAAAGCTATCCACAGATGCCATCTTGGAGGGCCTCAAGTAACAATGAGATAAAATGATGACATTAAGTTTTGGTATTATAAAATGTAAGCTCCTTCAACCAATGGAGACATAACAATGTATCTATTATCTATAAACCAGTAAGGGGATCAATGCTTGGCTGGTAAAAACTATATGCAGATCTTTGCTTAATGTCACCATCAAGTTTAATATGTTGGTACTCTTTGTCATTATTTATTTATGTTATTTATTTATTTTAATAAAGTACAATTAATTGCATGTGTATGGACACAGATTTTGTTGAACAGCACAGTATTTAAAATATTTTGACATGTACATAATAAAGTTAAGGCAAAACCAAATGAAGGCATGGACTATGTAAAAACGATATTTTAATATGTGCCTTTATAAATTGATTCAGATCATTTAAAATCATTGTTTTACAATGGTTGTTCATTTACTTATTTTTATGAACAAATATAACAAACCGGCAGACCGAACCAGGAACATATGAACACATAATCACAAAGATTCCCTCATCCAGATGTATGAATTAATTAGTAATTTCCACTGTTTCTTTCTACCTGGATCACTTATGAAAACTAATGAAAAAAAAACAAATATGATGTCCAATTAGTAAATGATTAGCATGAAGGAACAGAAAAGGCTGTGACACAACCTTCCATGCTGAGCTAAACTGTATCAGCACATGTGTTACTGCTGTGACAAGTGAGCAGGTGTATTTGTCATTCCCTACTAACCTCGCTTTGGCCTTTGGTATGTGGCATGCATAGAATTTAAGAGTCCCCTATGCTGGTTTTGTGTGGTAATAAATATAAGCTTTATTATGAGTTGTTGGTGTTTAGCTTATGTATGATTTTGATAGTATCTTTGGAGACAGGGAAGAGGACTGATTTCATTTATTTTATTAACAAATGGAGTGTTATTGTCACATAGATTTTGACTTTGCCATATAACTTATAAGCAGCACATATAATAAAAGAGTTTAACTATTTATTAAAACTTAACAACAAATACTGTGCCAATATAATTTTTATTTAAATAAATAACAAGAAAATCATATGATTTTTAAAATATAATATAACTGAAATGATTATTAAAATAATATTATAGAATATATTCATGAATGCATTTATGAATACATTTTAAAAGTATCTTCACCAGTATTCAAATACTTTCATTTTTACCTGAATTCCCATTCTCATGCTATAAAATTTTTAATGCAGTACATATTCATATTTGTATTCAAATACATTTGCAAAGCATTCGCATCATGTCCAGTATTTATTCAGTTTTAGCCAAACAATGATGTTGAGAATCCAGAATATACAAAATTCACAAATTTAAATAATGATCATAAGTACCTGGTTTTATGGCTTTTATTTATATTAAAAAAATAAATGTAATATATCCACTTTGGACTACTTTCACATCAATCTACACAAGACACAGTAGGAATCTATATTATCAACTGCATCTTTGTCTATCATTAAATTCCTTCATATGATCCCTAATGATTAGTAATAAATAAATTGAACTGAAAAATACCATAGGTGACTGCATGGTGTTATTTGGAATAACATTGACATTGACATTCTATCCATCAATACAAGATTCTTACATTATCAATAACTGCAAGTTAATTTTCTGTTACTCATCAACTAACAAATTCCTTTTCTATAATATTTTTTCTTTAATTGGTTATTAAAAAACAATAAAAATTTATTAATTTATTGTTTATTGTTGTGCTGTTTTTCAAAACAACTACTAGATGTGTTGGGCTGAACACCTGGATAAACTGTGGCTGGGCATTAGCTGCCTGGTTGCCCCAGTGTATGCCTCGCCTCAAGCGTGCATAATTTGATGAAAGGTCAACAAGGTCAACTGTTACAGGTGCTCTTTTTATCATGTGACATGGGTGTAAATCCTGTTGTGGCACTCGTGTTTGGCCGCGTATTACATTCTATGTTTAATCCGTACTGGTTGAACCCTTGTTGTCATATAAGCCTTGGGTTTTCACGCCTGGCTGAGGTCACGTGATGAGCCTGGTATGTAGAGATACACAGCCCTGTTTTTCTGGAGAATTCCTGAAATGTGTGTTTACTGTGTTGTGCAAGATCTTATAGACTGTTCGAGAAGTGGAAAATTCTCGGTTTGAAGGTATATTAAGGGGCTGTCTTTTAGAAAGGGCAGAGAGCAGAGAAGATTCCAGCAGAAGCAGAAGAGTGTGTCAGTTTCTAGGGCCTTATCCGACTAATTCGGCAATTATAGATCCTCAAAGACTTTCTCCTGGATTTTATGCATTTGGACTTCAGTTTACTTTCTAAGTTGTTGCAAGAACTTTCCACTGGACTGTCATTCTCCGAGAGTATACATTTAAAGAACCTATCGTGGTGATTGTATTGACTTGTATTAAATAATGTTACATCCCTGACAAAAAATCTCTAGCTTCAGCGATCCTCTTGTTAGGAGTAAATATATTTCTTGATTTTTTAAAAAAGTGCATTATGTTTAGGCCCATAACTTAAAACAATTACGCAATACTGACATCATTTCTGGCATGTGCATAGCGAATGTATAGAAAAATATGTATATTATATGATCAAAGTCAGATCAGTGGTTTTATAATTAGGCAGTCTTAAAGTGTAACAATAGGTATTTAATGGAAAAATGAAGTTTTTCATTCATATTACAAAGGAATTAAGTCCTAGTGACCAAATTCTTGGCATGGTAGGGGATTTTGGAGACATCTTACTGTATGCCAAATTTAAGGAACTTAGAGCTGAAGCTACCTTTAACACTTTTGGTCTTAAGTGACCAAATATCTTTCCTGATTTTTTTACAAAGTCGATTATGTTTGGGCCCATAACTTTTTAAAATTAAATAATACTGACTTAATTTCTGGCATGTATATAGGAACTATATAGAGGAATATTTATGGTAAATATGAAGAAAACCAGATGAGTGGTTTTGATATTAGGCAGTCCTGAAGTGTGAAAATAGATTTCTGGAAGATTTCAAGATTTCTGTCCAGTCTATTTTGGGTCCCCTTCATTCAGGTTAGCACTTTCATGTATTTCTCGACCTCTTTTGCCAACAAACAGTAGCGTGTATCCGATTTTAACAGATTCGTTTTTGCCAGCAAGTGGACCCATACAATAACAGTGAAAATGTTTTTCAAACCGTTCCCATTCTCTGTTTAGACTTTCCCCTTTCCAGTTCATTGAGGGCTTCCGTACACTTGACTCACATATTTGTTTTATATGACTAGGTCTATATCTGCTGTTTGTAATATTACAACCACAGTTTGTGTACAGTCACTTTACTACACTTTGTTTCGGGTCTGCTACTTTACAAGAGTACTTATATTCCTAAGCTCTTTACACAGCGCTTTACCTATAGGGCTACTACCTATATCGTAAGGCGCTGTTTGTTATGACCTCGTATCCTGAATTGCAACACCAGAGGGGAGCACTGTATTTTTGTCCAATCAGATGAGACCTTGTGCTGGAAGACAAAGCCAAGCGAGGAATACACGGAGCCAATCATATTCATTTCTTTTTGAGTTACATCTCATCCCTCAGCGTAACTGTTTGAACAGGCCACAGGCTCAGAGAGAATTGCCCCTGACTTGGTTTGCTTAGGGCCTTGGGCACATAGGATGCTCGGCCGGTGAGCTGTAATTCAAACAAAACGTAACAACAAAGGCTGCGTGCACACCTCTCTGGCTGGTTTCAGTTCTGCAGACAACAGATACATGGCTACGCTAACACAGTCATAATGTCATAATCGAAACGGTCAATGATGCGAGAATGCAGAGGGAGCAATTTAAATTTGACCGGAAACTCATCAAGCGGCGCTTGAAGCGCAGCAATGGGCAGAGCCAGGATGTCTGTTGAGTGTTTGTTTATTGGCAACTGATTGGCTGCTTGTCACATCATACGCACGTTTATTTCAGTGGACGAACCGCCATCTGGTGTCTAAATATATCAAAAACGGTCAAAGCTGGCACTGTGAAAATCAGTTGCTTCTTTAGAAGCGCAAGATTTCCGCTGCCTCGGGAGCGTATTATATTCCTTGAAAACACTTATTACGTGACAAATTTCACTTATCTGTGTAGCTGTTGACTTTATTCAGCTGCCAGCAAGTGTTCCGTTTGTGAAAAAATGGAAATAACGCAGGGATTCAGTTTTTTTTACCATAGCACAAACTGCAGGCAATTAGCGAGTAATAGTGTAAATTTCAGATTTAAAAGGATAACGACCCCAGTCAAAGCTTACACAATCATACTTATCATAGCACTCTTAGCGATGGGTATTTTTTTTGTAAATAGGCTGGCTCACTGTGGTCATATTCTAGGTCAAATATCCCAGTCATTCTCTTGGCCTGTCCTCCCCTTACTAGGCTTAACAAAGCCTAGAATTTTTTGTTTGTTCTGGACTTTGGCGGTTGACGGAGCAACCGGAATGTGCATGGGTATTCATAACGTGCCGTCAGTTTCATCTGTTAGAGGAGGGGCCAAATCGGTGAATGTATGTTGCAGCAAACGTTTCCCACCAACACCATGTGCAGCAGACACATATAAGGCTTTACCCAATTTTTCAAAACAAGATTTGTATGGTTACAAATGTTAATCTAAGTGTCACATAGGCCTATGTTTTATTTGTACTGGGTATATAAATCTTGATTAAATGCCAGGGCCTATAGCTTAGACTGGCCCAGTCCATGGAATAGTTATGAATTAATTGTTGCTTCTGACAGAGAAATCAAACATTCCCACGTTATATCACACTTAGTATCAGTACCCCCATCTTGCGGCAACTCATATAACTAATTTTCCACTATCTGACCCTCTTATTTCATGGACTGGTAATCTTGGCTGATTCCCAGATGGCCAGCACCATACATCACCGTCTCACTAAACTAAGGTCTTTTCCATTTGTCAGCAGTAGTCTTTCCAAAAATCTTTTTAAAAACCAACATGGTTCATTCAGTCATCGCCTATTCCGAGCTTCCAACTGCTTACAAATATTCCCCGTTTAATTTGTCTTAATATTTTTTAGGCCAGCGCTTATGTTGAGTTCGATGAGACTTTAAAACACTAAAACCCTCAGCGTCAGTGTTAACGTTTATCGGACCACCACTCTTGAAAGTAGGCCTAACAAACTCAGGCTCAGCCAATCAGCGCGAGATATTCAGGTGCACACAAGACAAGCGCAGTCAAACTGTACCGGCTGACTGAAACGATCAAGATTCACGAGCCACAATTTGACAGTTAATATACGGGTTCAGACAAATGCTGCCAGCTGCTCTCAGTAGAGGGAATTTTACTGGACCTTTCGGTACAAAATTGTTACGATAGTGTCTACAATATCCACTCACATTTGGCCCATGGACCGTAATATTCGTTCAGCAGAGATATATCATAGGACACAAAGGTCCATAAGTGGACTACCGAACACATGATTTCAGTTCGAATGTTACCAAGCAGGTGAGCTGTGGTACCGCTGTTGGCGTTCTCATAGCAACAATGCCACTCACATGAGGGGTGATGGCCTGATATGCAAATACAGGGGCATTGTCAGGTCCTCAAAGAGCCTTGTGATGCCTTAATATGCAAATATCAGGGATTTAACCATACAGACTTGACAGGGCTTAGTGATAAGAGCTGGCACTGATTTAAGTATATCGTTACATAGAAACGCGTTTTATTTTAAGCATTTTCTTATAAACGCAAATACTAAAGCCCAGGCAGGGCTACCTGTAGCTAAATGAGTTTCAATATTTTCACAGGATGATCTTTTCATTATGGAATACTCCAGGGATAAAAACAAGTTCACATTGATCTGTCACAGTTTATTAGCGATTTGATTCAGAAAAACACAAATGGGAGGCCCGGAACTTCACTCATGCAGAGAAGCTGGAGCAAATCAGAAATCTGTGTCAAGGCTGCATGGCCCACACGAAGACCGGTTTACCAGTAGCCTTACACTTAGCAGCGCCCTGTAACACTCGGCAAAGACTGACCACGGTTTTGCTGTGGGAGTCAAGAAGAGGATTCAGTAATTTCCAAAATCTCTTGTGCTGTTTTTCAGAAAACAGGAGGAAACCCCAAGTGCGAGTGGTAGTTTTAGCACACGCCACAGTAGAACATGAATATCCACTGTCAAAAAAATACCGATAATCGAGGGTTTTCGAGAGTACATGCACAAAAACGATGTTTTTAGAGGATTTTTGAAGGTCTGTGCAAACTCTATAAAAAGTGCCGGTTCACGAATGTTGACCACCTTCTTCAATTGAGTGGTACCAGTCCACTTATGCCAACCAGTGAAGGAGTTAATCATGATGACATGGTTTTACAAAACACATCTATGCCACAAAATGTGACACCAACACCTGGTGTCATTGCCAAGTACCTTACCAACAGATGACTTTGCTGTCCCTGACCCAGGTGGCAGCACTCATGATATGTCGCAACCCAAAGCAGATGGTGATGATGGTCCATTTCAGGTGACTTCACAACCCAGATATCCACAGAGATTGAGGAAACCAGCTGATAGAGACTATTTAATCTGCTAAGTTTGACTATTAGTATCTAAGTATTTGTCATGTTTCATTCTGTTGTTTGTGTTACAAGCACTGCGTACATAGCGACTGTGTCCATATCTGTTATACATGTATCTTTTAGTAATGTGACAAAAGGACAGTTTTACACATATATAAATATAAATATGTTCATTTTTTCTGCAGGTTCTTGGATACCACTATGCTATGTCGTTGATGTAAACAGGCCCTTATTCGTATTCAAGTTTGGTATGGGTCGTCCATCGGTGTCATATTTTCTATATCTCCGCGTCTTTTTCACATTTTTTTTTCTTGTTGCAACGGCTGCACTTTGTGACAATATCAACATTTGTCTGTGTTACTATAAATCTTTATTCATGGTATACAGTTTTTGGGGGAGGAGTGTAGTATCCCCGCATTCTGGTCCGTGTGCATATGTTTGTTTATATTCATCATCCGGGTATTGTGGTGTGGAGATTAAAAACAGTGTTAACATGGCTGATGTCTTGTGTTGGCCTGTCTGTTCGTGGGTCTGGGTATAATCCGAAAATATATCACATCAGGAAAATATGATGCATCAGCCTTTGTTAGGAAACAACATTTCATGCTACCCCCGTTTTGACTGAGTGATGAACCTGATGAAGGCCAGATTCTTAACAACTGCCCTGAAACAGTGAAAATTAAAGGGGCAAAACAATATATTATATTTGTCACAGAGAAAGAACAAGGGACCCATGGGTCATTGCTCAGCTGGAGTTGACCTTGAAGGTAAATATCTAGAATAACATCAAATGGAGATAAAGTGTAAGAGGACAAGGTAATATAGGCCATTGTTGGTTTATATGATTGGTTTGTATTGATGAGCAAGAAACTGTTGCAAATGATATTTTGTGACCTGACCATGTTTTTCCTAATGTTGAAACAAGCATGTAAGCAGTTTGTGAACAAATGATCTGTACTATTACCATGATCATTAGTTGGATTTTTGATAAACTGTTGACATTTCAGTAGTTTACACATTTGTTCAATTGAATCTATTTTTTAAATAATATATATCATTAAATATATATGTATTTTTTTTTATTTTATGAAATGTATACAGTTGAAATATAACTAATTAACAACATACATACAGGGCAAACAAAGCCTGATCTCAAATTCTGCTGATGCAGGAAAATAATGAACAAATGTTTGTATTAGATCCTAATTTTTTATCACGTCATTTTTTTAATTACAAGTTTATATTTCTATACACTTCCAATATAAAATATATATCTGATAATAAAAGTTGATTCATAATTCATAAATCTCAATCTTGTCAGATAAGACCACATCATGCATACAAATGTTTATTTATTTTTTACCACAAAAATATATCTTTTAAATCTGCAAAACTATAAATATCTAAAAATAATACTTGATTAAGATTTCAAAATTTTAAATTGTATCTTTATTTATCCATAACGTGCTTCATATTTTATAAATTTAAGCATACTGATGGGTTTAATTATATTTGTTAAAATCTTTTAAAAGAAAAATTATTTCTTTAAAATTGCTACATTAACACAACATGGCATCTTCTGGATTACACCTTGAATTAATTTTTCAAGGAAAGTTTTTGCAAATTGGAGTGGAAACAGCATTAAAATTAAGGAGATACAGTGAAAATAATAACAATTACTACATAACACTTGGTGGGTCCTGTTTGCTGGGGGGGGGATTAGGGTGGTGATATGATAATAACTGTACACCTGTCACAGCAGGGGATCTCCCCCAGTGATTGTAACAAATCCGAAACCCTGGCATAGCTGACTTCCAGTGACCTGGAGTGGGACCCTGCATCCGTAAAATGACTACAATAGAGCCTCAAGAGAAAAATCAATGACTAGCCTTATTTTCAAGCTTTTATTTTCATATTTCAGATTTTAACAAATCAAATACTTATGTTTACATGCTGTGAAAATTAAATCAATGGTACTTACAAGGAAAAAACATGCCATGGTCAAAGTTGGGCAAAATTTAAGGTACTGATTTTATTTTTATGCTAATAACTTAAACAATTTACAAAATTCAGATCTAATTTAGGGTAAACAATTGAATCTTAATTAAACATAGTTATATAAAATAGACTCCAGTTTCATATTTTTCATGTTAAGTGAGTGAACATTTTTCCTGATTTTTACAGTCCATTATTTTCAGGCCCATAACTTGAAGAAATTAAACTTAACAAACCTAATTTCTGGCATGTACATAAGAACTATATAGAGCAATATTTATGGTAATTATGAGGAAAAACAGATCAGTGGTTTGATATTAGGCAGTCCTGAAGTGTGAAAATAGGTTTTTATTAAAACAAGTGACCCATGGGTCATGATGCTCAGCTGCCAAGCATGACCTGCGACATCATGGGCTGAGATTCACAACTTCCAGTCAAATTTTAAAGAACCAATTTGCCAATTTGTTGAAATTTTCTACGACAACAGAAATATATATATCACCTATGTCTGGTTAAAACACAGTGAATTGATGGTCTGAGGAAAATGTATAATTGTTAAGATATCCAGAACTATTCCCATAGCTTACTTGATACCTGTCAGTCTCAAAAGGAACACCACAAAGGGCAAATATAAGATCAAAATATATAGCAAAAAATCAAGGAAATCATGCAAGAATTATTGAGAAACAGGTGCTTCTGTATCAATTTTTATTCAATACAAGCCAACTGTACTGCACTTTCATATATGATGATAATATTTATTAAGAAATATTTGACCCAATCCTTTGCAAGATTACATTAATATACGTCCGACAGCCTTCACTTTAACAGTTCTTGAGATAATATGATCAAAAGGAATTTAAAGATGGTTGCCTGGTGGCCATTTTGGACTTCTGACAGGTCTGAAATCAGACAACAACCATTCTCTAAATCGGACCAAAAATTGAAGGAAAATTACTGAAACTGCACTCAAACAAGGGACCCATGGGTCACAGCGCTCAGCTGATCATGATTGGACTATAAATGTTTCTCCACTGTGATACTATATCGAGTCGATAAAGCTGATGAATATCATGGACATGTTGGGCTATTATAAAGGAATGTAATGTAATATGTGAGTAAATGATAAATAAAATTACCTGACTGATGGATTAATAGAGTCAAATATAGTGGTTTATTTTTTATTTATTTAGGAGGGGTTGAAAATTGTGATATATTTGAGCAAATATGAATGCAATGACAGCAGTAATAAGCAGTAGTAGAATGATGATAAGGCTATTTGTTGAAGGATCTAAAGTGTATGGTAGTCTGCAAGCTTTCAATTTGACAGGTATGATGTTATGATTAACTATGCTGATGAAGTGATTTATGAATTTGTGACTGTATGACACAATATCTCTTTAGTCTTGACAAGGTACATTATTGTGATGCCCACTATGTCTACATATTACACAATATTGACATAATTTCTGGCATGTACATAGGTACCTATGGACGAATAGTTATACAAAATATTAAAATATGAATATATCTGATTCATCTTGTTCTTGCTTATTGAGGCTGACTTTGGGATGGGGTTCGGAGAAGGGAAAAGTGAGGGCAGCACAAACATGGATGTAGAAATATTCTATTGTAATGTTTTTCATTTATATAAGAATATGAAAAGCTAAGAGGAAAGGGGCCCTCCTACTTGGTTATAGTAAAGTTCTAAATATATGATTGTAAACTAATACTCTGACAAGACTGTCAGTAAAAGTTTTGAGATACTGTGATGCATATGAAAATTTACAGATGGACAGGCAAATGGACAGAATGGACTAATACCTTTATTTCACTTACAAGGGATTAATGCATTTAAGTTTATATATAATCCTATTGTTTTAAGCATATCCACTTTTTCCATTAAGAAATTTTATCTGAATCATTTTTTTATTTACAGGTTTTATAAATTTTTAATAAAAAACCTGAAAATATAAGTTAAAATATTACAAATGTTGCAATCATTATATGTACAGAGTAAAAAACTGAAACTATAAGTTAAAATATTAGAATTGTTGCAAAAGTTGCAATCATCATATATCCAGAGTGTAGCTCATATTGGGTCATATTATGCATACACATATATTTTATTATTTTTAAATCATAAATGTTTAAACTGAATTTAAAAGAAAATAATGCCACAACATGGCATCTACAAGAATATTCCTTGAATCACTATTAAAAAGTTTTGCACATTGGAGTTTTCAGTACATGCTTAATTTTATTCACCAAAATAAAATAAAAGATTCAGTAAATTTGATAAAATAAAACATCTTTTCAAATAAAGTATACACACTGTTGGTTGAATGAGGGACAAACAATATCATTGTGCTAATTACTATCCCAGTTTTAATTTATTACTGGAATTAATAGTCAATTTCACACCTGGTGAAGTTTTTACTCTTCTGAAGTAAGGAATTACTTATCTCATGAACATCCACACTTTCATAGCAATACACCACTTTGTGGACACAATTAAATGTACACTTTAATCATTGTAACCCTGGTGGTACAATACAAAATCTAAAATGTAGCATAGCCTAGAATAAGAATGAATCAAATACAGAAAATAATAACATTCATCTAGTTTATGCACCATCTGGGGGGGGGGGGATGCAGGGCAGAGGGGAAGCCTGCTGGTAGTGGCCAAGCTGACCCAAGGCAAGCTGCCTGGGGTGGGTTACACAATGCAAGTGAAGGCTGTACTACTAGGTGGGCTAGATGTAAACAACACTTGACATGGTGTATGAAAACATGAATAAAAGCTATTCTTCCCAATAAATTTCTTTGAAATTTCAGAATTTAAAAGATTAAATCCTTATGTATATATGCTGTGAAAATTAAATCAACAGTGCCAAAGTTGGACAAAATTTAAGGTATTGATTTTTTATTTATGCTAATAACTTGAAAAATTTGCAAAATTCAGATCTAATTTTGGGTAAACAATTGAATCTTGATTAAATAAAGTTATATTCCTGAAAAAAGTCTCTAGGTTCAGCAATTCTCATGTTAGGTGAGTAAATATATTTCCTGATTTTTTTTTTAAAACTGCATGATGTTTTGGCCCATAACTTCAAAATAATACCCAATACTGACCTAATTTCTGGAATGTTCATAGAAAATGTATGAAAGAATGTGAATACTAAATACAATCAAAAACAGATCAGTGGTTTTAATATTAGGCAGCCTTGAAGTGTAACAATGGCTTTTTTTATGGAAAACGGAGTTTTTTTCCTTAATATCTCGAAGGAACGAAGTCCTAATGACCCAGTCTTTGGTATGGTAGGAGATTTTGGGGACATCTAAAATTATGCCAACAGCCTTGGGAGCATAGAGATGTGCACTGAATGACCTACAGTCATCAAAGTGGACTGCTTGACAATGTAAGGGAATACAACAAGAGCCTCCAAAAAAATTCAATAATTAGCCTAATTTTGCAGCTTTTATTTTCAAATTTCAGATTTAAACAGATTAAATCATTATGTATACATGCTGTGAAAATTAAATCCACAGAACTTACAGGAAAAAAATGTGCCGTGGCCAAAGTTGGGCAAAATTTAAGGTACCAATTTTATATTTTTGCCAATATTTAAAAAAATTTAACAGATTTTGATCTTATTTTTGGTAAACAATTAAATTTTGATTAATTAAAGTTGTATTACTGGAAAAAGTCCCTAACTTTAACACTTTTGGTCTTAAGTGACCAAATATCTTCCTGATTTTTTTACAAAGTCCATTATGTTTGGGCCCATAACTTTTTTAAATTATATAATACTGAATTAATATCTGGCATGTACATAGGAACTATATAGAGGAATATTTATGGTAAATATGAAGAAAACCAGATGAGTGGTTTAGATATTAGGCAGTCCTGAAGGTGAAAATAGATTTCTAATAAAAATTTGAGGTTTATCCTTAATATCTCGAAGGAATGAAGTCCTATTGACCCAATTTTCGGCATGGTAGGAGATTTTGGGGACATCTAACTGTATGCCGAATTTCAGATTCGTAGACCTCAAAATCAATTAGTTATTTCTTCATGCAAAAAGACCCATAAATATGAAGTTTGAATCATATTGAGTGATGCATAGATGTGGCATATGTGAAAGACTGAAGGTTTGGGTTGAACAGTTTCACTTGAAATATGTTCACAAGCATTTAGAACAATATTGTGACCTTGATCTTTGACCTTTTGAACTCAACATCAATAGGCTTCTTCCCCTATTGGTAGGTAAGCCATATATGACAGATGGAAAGTATAGATTGAAAAGTTTGCCTGAAAATGACTCCACGCAAGAAGAGGGTGCTGTGAACTTGACCTTTGACCTCAAAATCAACAGGTCTTTTCCCCTGTTGGCAGAGAAGCGATATCAGTGCTGAAAGATTTGGAATTAAAGGTCTAGCTTGAAATGTGTCCACAACCTTTTCAAAGAAGTGGATCCTGTGACCCTGACCTTTGACCTTGTGACCTCAACATCTATAGGATTCTTCTCCCACTTACGCTCCCAAGGCAGCGGAAATCTTGCGCTTCTAAAGAAGCAACTGATTTTCACGCTGCCAGCTTTGACCGTTTATGATATATTTAGACACCAGATGGCGGTTTGTTGTCCACTAAAATAAACGTGCGTACGATGTGACAAGCAGCCAATCAGATGCCAATAAACAAACACTCAGGCATCCTGGCTCCGCCCTTTGCCGCGCTTCAAGCGCCATTTGATGAGTTTCCGGTCAAATTTAAATTGCTCCCTCTGCATTTTCGCATCATCGACCGATTCGATAATGACATTATGACTGTGTTAGCGTAGCCATGTATCTGTTGTCTGCAGAACTGAAACCAGCCAGCAAGATGTGCACGCAGCCTTTGTTGTTACGTTTCTTTGAATTACAGCTCACCCGGCCGAGCATCCTATGTGCACAAGGCCCTAAGCAAACCACGTCAGGGGCAATTCTCTCTGAGCCTGTGGCCTGTTTAGACGGTTACGCTGGGGGATGAGCTGTCACTCAAAAAGAATGAATATGATTGGCTCCGTCTATTCCTCGCTTGGCTTTGTCTTCCAGCACAAAGTTTCATCTGATTGGACAAAAATACAGTGCTCCCCTCTGGTGTTGCAAAGCAGGATACGAGGTCATAACAAACAGCGCCTTACGATATAGGAAGTAGCCCTATAGGTAAAGCGCTGTGTAAAGAGCGTACTCCCACTTAGTAGGTGAGCTATATGTGAAAGATCAAAGAATTGGGATGAAAGGTTTGGCTTAAAATGCATCCACAGGCTTTTCAAAGAAGTTGGTTCTGTGACCTTGACCTTGTGACCTCAAAATAATTATGGTTCTTCCCCTGTTGGTAGGTGAGCTGTATGTGAAAGATGTAAGGTTTGGGATGAAAATTTTGGCTAAAAGAATTATTTCTGGGGGGTGCAAACACACCCCATAACTTCGAGAATATAGGTCCCAGTGACCTAATTTCAGGTTTGCAAGGAGATCTTTTTATAACCTCTAAGACTGCATAGGGTTCATGGCCCTAGCCCCTACGGTTACGACTTGTGCCCTGCTAACGGACGGACGGCCGGCCGGACAGACAGAATGACGACGGACAAAGACCCATCGCTATAGCCCAGCATGACTGAAAGTCAGCTGAGCTAAAAATTGAGATTTTTCCTTAATTTCTCAAAGGAACAAAGTCGCAAAGACCTAGTTTTCAGCTCGGTTAGAGAACTGGGGGACATCTATCATTATGCAGAATTTTGGATTCCTAGGTCTTACGGTTTCAAAACGTGCCACATCTACGGACGGACAGACAGCTAGATGGAAGACGGACAATGGACCACAACTAAAGCTCAGATGACTTATAGTCAGCTGAGCTAAAAACCAAAGCCCCCCCCCCCCCCCATCCTTCCCGATTTTAAGGTAATGCTATCATTTTCTGAAGAAAACTGACACCTTTAACCATGATTAATGCCTTTATAATAATCAATTTTTGTTAATTTCGGTAAATCGGATACCAGTCGATTCGTCACCACAGTCATTTCGTCACCAATTAACATGCGGTACCAAACGGTCAATTCGTCACCAATGTTTCGTATGATAAAATGTCTATCTATTACAATTAAAATTAAAATACACAATGATACCTATACTAAAAATTTTGTTTGGTTGTTGTTTCTTTAAATTAACGGCTCAGGATACACCATGCAAGGAGTGGATTACATGTAAATACAAACATTGCACAGCATGGCCAACTGGCCACCATGGTATTCAGGGCTATTTACGTCACCGCTCATTGTAAACGATTCCCTCACGGCAGCCCGTTTGAAATGTTTTTTATTACATACAGGCAGGTGTTTTCGTTAAATAAAATCCACGTCAACAATTGACATAGAGGAACAAGCCACCAAAAGAACTCTAAAATCTGAACCGGCCTTTGCAGAGTAAAAAAAGAGTTTTTTTGCAGTAACTATTTTTCCGGCCATATTTCACTCTCTGTCCTTCAATATTCTGTTCTTCTGTCATTCCCTATGCATTTGAATTGCTGATTTTAAGAATGTGCCAGATCAAGTCCAGCCTGACGTATCCTGACAGTCACTTCGTCACCAATTTTCTGTGGTGACGAAATGACTGTGTTGAGGAAACGACTGGTTCCCGGTAAATCTATCCTTGTGGAGTGGTGATTTGATTTTAAGCGATAATAAATGGGTTTTACCCATGTAATCCGTCAATAATTAACATTCCAGATCACTCACCTCTTGTGTTTACTCCCTTTCAGTTTCAGCTTACTTTTCTTGACCAAAGCGTACGAATCTGCCATTATTAAATATAACAACTTGTACAGTGTTATTGGAGCGGAGTGTTTATTGACACACGGTCCGAAAGTGCTTCCTGGAGATCTCGGACCTTTTACATCTCGGCCCACACGAAGTCGGACCACTTAGTACAAACTCGGACCACCCGGTCGACGATCTCGGACCACATTCCGTACCACATATCGTCTTAATCTTAATTTATAAATAATTCTAAAGTTTGTGCATTTGATCGTTTATTAAAGTATACGTCTGTGTGAGATGAAGAATGAAAGAAAGACAGCATGAGTGAAAGATTAAATAAATGAAAGAACAAAAGAAAGGTTGAATGATAGACAGATTGAATGAAAGAGAGATTGACAAAAATGACAAAATGAATGAAAGATTGAATGAGATTGAATGAATTAATGAAAGAAAGAATGAATTATAAAAAGATTTAATGGAAGAAAGATGGAATGAATTTATGAAAGAACGAATGGATGATATACAGACAAAATAAATGAAAGATTGAATGAATTAAGGTAGGAAAGAATGAATGAAAGAAAGAATGAATGAAAAAAAATAATGAAAGAAAGATTGGAGGAATGAATGAAAGATAGAATGAATGATAGACAGATTGAATAAAAGAAAGATTGAATGAATTAATGAAAGAAAGAATGGATGATAGACCGATAAAATAATGAAAGATTGAGAGAGAGAGAGAGAGAGAGAGAGAGAGATCTATCTTCCTTTAATTAATAAAGCCAGCACTGAGCTTCTTGCAAACTCATCAAGATCAAAGTCAAAGAGCTTTGATCTAGTTATAGTGTACACAGTCTGTTTATGTGTGGGTACCCTAACCTGAACTGCTCGATGTCAAGAATGAATAGTGAACAAATTATATATCTATGCATAAGTATGCACCATGTCCATAAGAACGAACAACGGATGTGAAGGCTGGCATCGGCGGATAACCTCCAAGGTCATCAAGAACACTCCTCTCTCAGTACCTCCTGATCCCGAAACTTCATGATGAGGCGAAACTCCTGCAGCTGCAGGTTAAGTTACTATCAGCCAACAAAGTAAAGACTTACCAGAAGTCCAAGTACAGGAAGTCTGAGACAAGAAAAGTGGAACTTTGGAGTACGTACGAAGCGGGGGATATCTCAACTTCAAAGTTCTTGAGGAGAGCAATTAAGCCGCCTCTATCAGCCCCATCCCAGAGGGCACAGGACGTTGTTTCGACGTTGAATCTTAGTTGAAATCACGTCGCGACGTTGACAACCAAAATACAACGTTGACACAACGTTATTTTAACGACGTTGCATTGACGTCGTAGATTGACGTCAATGTGACGTCGATATAACAACACCAGCTCAACTAATGAGAACATATCTGATTCTGTCTACATAATACCCCAGCTAGCACAAAAATATTTTTAAAATGTTTTATAAACGTTTGGCAGAATGTTTTGAAAAGGTTTTTTCGTGATATTTTTATAACTTTTTTTGTATGTTCGAAAAAACGTTTTTAAAACGTTTTGCTGAAACGTTTAAAAAATGTTATTTTAATGTTTTTAAAATGTTTTTGTAAAACATTTTAAAAACGTTTTCATAATATTTTATTAACATTTTATGAGTTACATTTTTTTGATATTTTAGAAATGTTTCCTTCAAAATATCCAGGAATCATTTTTATAAAATTTTCACATTTATCTATATGCTGAAACATATTCCTCACATCCCAATTTGTGATATGTTTTGCATGGGCTTAAATCATATGTTGTGAATATACAAGTGTTTATTTCATATTTTGAACTGACAGGGTTTCTGTAGTGTGTGCAGGATATGGTAAATCGGTAACCAGCTTTTGTAGTACCAACATGGTTAAAAAATCCGCATGAATATAAAGGTTTCTTTGCAGTGACTGTGGAAAGTCTATATATGAGTTTATGAAAGTGTTGAAATTTCACTCATTGGTAACAGTCTTCACTTTAAATACCGCATGCAGTATGTATGGAGGAAGGAGTGGCACTTGGTTTGCAAGTTCTATATACTGCTTTGAAGGAGCTGAAGAATATGTGCTGCTCGGGCCGGACTCTTCATCTCCTTAAAACACTTTTGAAGAAGTGAAAGAAATTCTCTAATATACGGAGGACTTTGTTCAGTCTCGGATATGTATTCTCGGTTGAATCTTTTGGGGAACCGAATGTTGACTCCTGCTCCTTAACCTAAATTCAGAACTGGTTTCCGTTTTGTTTACCAGCTCCTCACAGATTCTGTGTGAGATCAGCATGTCTCTGGGCTAGTGGCAAAGTAGTTAAAAAAATATGTCTCTTTCATTTCATCAATGTTGAATGTTATATAGGACTTAATTTGTTCCCTGGTGGACGCTGGTGAAGTATGCCGTGTATGGATCTATTTATGCACACGGCAGCACGTACAGCCCTGGTGATCCTGGGGTTTTGTGTATCGCATCCTCGGCTGATGGCTTCGTAGATAAAGTGGCACTGTTTGCATCTTAGATGCGTCCACTTTATCTTGTATTTGTCTGATAATCCGAAAGATTTGTTTGTGATAGTCATGTCTTTCTCTACAGATTAGACTAAAACAGACAATTATCTAGAAAAAAATTACTATTAATACCTGCATTATTTGTCATAAACGTGTTTTGATGGGCACCTAAATGAAATGTACATTTTCATATTGATATAAAGCACATGACAGTTTGTGTCACATTATTCGAGTTACACGTACCTACCTATGCTACCATTGGTGTATCGACCTAGTAAATACAGACAAACACATTTTACTGTTGTACACACTGACGTACAGTTCCTGCATGTGATAATTTGCATTCGCTGCCTCAAGTCTCTTTTTCGCTCCTGATTGCAGCCAGTGTGATGAGGAATCGTAAGTCTACCGAGACTGACATAGTGGCGGCCGTGACATCATGCCTAAATTATGACCCCTAACAGAAAAGGTGGAGGTGGATGAAAGTAATTTGACTAGGTACATCATCAAACGACATGCCCATGCTGGCATGAACTCTCGTCACAAGCACGTATGAAGAATATAAGAAGAATATTGTAAATATGACATGGCCTTGTTTTTTTTACAAAATAATTGATTATTGTGGCTGCCTGTAAGTCAAATAAGCTTTACAAGGCTGACCCTCATCAAATATATGTTTTCGTGACTTAAGAAATTAGTTTTTTTTTATTAATTTGTGCATTTTATTTCAATTTGTAATATGTAATATTATGTACATTCATTACCAAATTCCCCTTATGTCTTACACATTTAATATTAAGCTTAGCTGACCCCTGTTTACCTGAGCTCTAAATATATATCCCGGAGCATTTAAAATAAGGTGGGAATATTCAAAACTACTATGGCCAAACACAAACATAATCGTTTTATGGCATACTCCCGGTTTTTCATGGATTCTTTAGAATGAGCACCAGGTCCTCGGGAATATTTCTAAGTGGTGTTTCACTACAATTCCGTCAACTCATTCCTAATGGCATAAACAGGGAAAATGGACTAAGATTTGTTTTTTTTTCATGGGGACATTATAAAGAAATGAAAAATATATTAGTATCCTCCACATGTAAATTTTTAAATAAATTCGCCCGCACGATTCTTATGTTTGCCCCATTCTTTTCGTGCGGTCACAGGTTATTAGTTGCAGTCAAAAATATCAACGTAGATTTCACCCAGTTTTGGCCATGGTACTTTTGTTCATGTGAGTCTTTTAATGATATCATGTGCGCATGGATTTATGATCTGGAAGTATCGAAATATGTCACCATCTTCAAGATGTCGTGTAGTGTAACGTAGGTTAGAAATATAGCAGAGGTTATAGCTTTCGGAAGTATCAGGTTATTGCAACAAGCCTGTGGAGATTTTTTTTTATTTAGATATGCCATTGTTTATTTTAAGTCAGAAGCTGGTGCGCGTATGTTAAAATAGTTGAACAGTTAATATGTTAAAACTAACCATAAGGACACAAGAATATGTATCAGGTTTGGAGATTAGAAAATATTTCTGTTATTATATTCTTGATTCGATCACCTCCATTAAACTTAGGTAATAAGAATAGAAAAAGTTTCAGTTATTTTACCTTCTATTCGATCAACCCCATTAAACTTATGTAATGACATTAGAAAGCATTTTTTCATCGTTGATGCGAACAATGTCATAAACCTATGTATTTTATACTTTACTGATTAAATTTCATATTTCACCTAAAATGGCGTCAATTATTTTATTTCATGATGACTGAGTGTATGACATATAGGTGCAAATGAACCGTGTTTAAGGCATATATATATATATATATATATATATATATATATATATATATATATATATATATATATATTGGGGCATACAAATGGTTTTATTGTTGTAAGCTATTTTCAACTTATACGTACAACTGTCATCATTGACACACAAGAATATAATATTGGAAATATCGTAATAACAGAGAAAATGGGCGATTATCTTGGTTACTTAGTTGTAATATTAATAATATATTGTTGTAATATATATATAATATTTGCGAGGGTTTAACATTTGATATAATCAATTCTCCTAGCATAATTTACGCCGGTTAAACAAAATGGTCAGTTATCAACGTTCTTAATTTTGACGTCCATTAAGGATGTCTGGGATAACATGACAGGTTTTAATATATTTTGATTTATAATTTACAGTGGCAATGAAAACGTAAAACCCTTTTGAAGGAGTAAAGGTTATGCATAAGACGAACAAACACCAAACTTTCACCCTTTATATACTGTTTACAAGCCACTAAAGAGCACTCAAAATGGGCAACTAGAATGCCATGATATATGTAGATTCTTTCAGGACAAAAATATTGCATATTATTTCTAAGTTTCCATGATTTTCATTAATCTTCAGCAAACCCTCTTGGTGGGAACTGTTGAAAATTTGATAGAGATACAAAAAAAGCTTAAAAAGATATCACTGTTAGTGTAAATGTAAGTAGTGTCGGAATTTGTCGGAAATCTAAAATAAATGTAAACAGGAAAGGGTTAATTGTGAAATAAAGGTTTTACCTTTTCTTTTCCACTGTAAATTATAATACAAAAACATATGTTAAAGCCTGTCATCTTATCCTAGACATCCTTAAACGTTTTTATTTCGACGTCGATTCAACCAATAAACACAACTAAAAATAGACGTTGCTTTGATGTCTTTACACGACGTTGATTCGACGTTGTTATTTCGACGTCGATTCAACCCATAAACACAACCAATTATAGACGTTGTTTCGGCGTCTTTACCTGACGTTGTTTCGACGTTGTCGTTTCGACGTCGATTCGTTTTGCAAATCCAATCAGTTTTCAACGTAGATTCGACGTCGAAGGCAAACGTTGTTTCAACGTTGTTTCAATGTATATTGCCTGCTGGGATGCAGCTTACGACTATTTGACAACATGATGAATGACACAGGATTTATGCTTACTGTGATGGCATGGATAGTTTTGATATATAGAGATAACTGATTGGTGTATAGAACTGTGTTGCCTTTCCAATCTGAATAAGAATTGTTTAGTACAGGCTTTAAAATGTTGTACAAGAAAAATCTGGTATAAATAAGTTTATTGTAACTCTTTAGTTGATAAATAAATTTTTTTTTTAGATGTATATATCTAAACTTCTACTGTTTTCACTCTGTAAAATACGATGTGTGTGATTTTTTTTTGTTCGTTTGATGATTTTTCGGTTTTCGTATCTCGTTTGTATATTGTATATATACGAAATTCTTATAAACGTCAGCTCTTTGAGTTTAAATATGGTGTCAATTCCCACCTTTGAATTTTTGTTTTATGTAGGCCTATATATCTAAACTACAACTGTATTCACTCGTTAATATTATCTAGTTCAGTAGTTGAATTCATGATATGTAACAGCAATACACCAGTTCTGATTCTTTGATTCACACATGTTCATTTGTACATTTTTAAATTGGTTTATCACAAATTTCATATTTCGGTTTTCATACCTCCTTTATATTGTATATATTAAATTCTAATAAATTTGTCATTTCTCTTTGAGTAAGAATATGGTGTCATGCGTTTCACACAAACTATTATAAATTAAGTATAAAAGTGTGTGCGTGTGCGTGTGTCAAATGTGTTCTGATTGGATATACATACTGAGCTATGTCGTATAGGCCTAACTTGTCCAAATGGAATTTTTAATATCTGAATCGCGCGAAGAAGAAATAATATTGTGTATTATAAACAATACATTGGTAATTTCATAACAGTTTAGGCAGGCAGGACGTGTATATTACTTTGGTCCGAGATCGTAGTTGCCAGATCACAAAGTGGTCCGAGATCGTAGTGGCCAGATACAAAGTGGTCCGAGATCGTCGACCGGGTGGTCCGAGATCGTGATGGTCCGATTTGAAGTGGTCCGACTTCGTGTGGGCCGAGATGTAAAAGGTCCGAGATCTCCAGGTACCGGGTTCACAGTTCATTTTTCAGAGACAATGCTCCGAGAAAGCGCTAGGACCTCTGTTATTTACAAAGGTCCAAAAGGGGATTCCCAATAGATCACTTGTCAATCAAACACCGTCATTGCTCTGATAGGTGCTGTTTCTCCCTAGTGCGGACGGGGAAAGTGCCTCGCTTTCGGTCTGCAACCAATTAGAGTACGACAACCTGATGTCTATAAACTTTACAAATGGTCCTTTTGAATAATGAACTGGGGCTGTACAACACCCTTCCACGGCAAAATCATATAAACTATACATCATTGGAAAGCACATTTAAAATGCTATCGATTAAACCCCGTCCGATCAGGTGTACAACGCACCGTTTTTGCGCTACCGCCCACTAAAATACGACATTAATATAAATCCTGGAAAAATGGTGTAATTTTGAATAATGAACTGGTCTGTACAACACCATTCGACAGCAAAATCATATATAAACTATACATCATTGGAAGGCACATTTAAAATGCTATCGATTAAACCCCGTCCGATCAGTTGTACAATGCACCGTTTTTTCGCTACCGCCCACTAAAATACGACATTAATATAAATCTTGAAAAATGGTGTAGTTTTGAATAATGAACTGGTCTGTACAACACCCTTCGACGGCAAAATCATATATAAACTATACATCATTGGAAAGCACATTTAAAATGCTATCGATTAAACCCCGTCCCATAAGGTGTACAACGCACCGTTTTTGCGCTACCGTTTTTTCGCTGCCGCCCACTAAAATACGACATTAATATAAATCTTGAAAAATGGTGTAGTTTTGAATAATGAACTGGTCTGTACAACACCCTTCAACGGCAAAATCATATATAAACTATACATCATTGGAATGCACATTTAAAATGCTTTCGATTAAACCCCATCCGATCAGGTGTACAACGCACTGTTTTTGCGCTACCGCCCACTAAAATATGACATTAATATAAATCTTGTCGTTTTAATTAATGAACTGGGTTGTAAAAAAATGTGAACATTAACCAGTTGTGCAGGAAATATTTTTACTTCTCCACAATAGAAAATTTTGCTGCATTTTTTCCCATCTGTACTACCTCAAATCCACATGCATTCCGCCAAGTATGATTCCATTTTTTTATGCTTTAAGATAGCTTATTATCCCCAACATCAGTTTGATGACTTGATTATGAAATAGTCGTTATCATGACACCTCGCAAAAGTCAGACAGCACAATAGCTGCGTCTGTTGTTGCTTTCAAAAGCAAAGCGTGAACATTGGGTGTTCTGAGTGATTCACACAAATATTCATTAAATTTTATACCTGCGCGCGCTGCGTAAGTTATAATAAAGTAGATGCGCCCGCTCTACTTAAAACCCGCAGTCTCCGGCTATAGAATAATTATATACCTGTTACAGGCCAGATTATACCCCCGGCCCAGTTCATACCCGGTATAGTTTGGCCTTGGCCAGAATATATATATCTCGGCATACAAGTTTAGTGTGGAATCTTTAATGGGGCCAGGCCAGCCAGCACAGTTGGCTACTGGCATACAGCTTATCACCCAGCCTGTTATCAAGTCCGTAACTTGAGCCTCTGTGCTGAGTTCATTATGGGGTTGCTGTCACTAACATTTAGTTCCAAATTAACACCCAGACATACGTTTATTCTATTAAATAATTGTGAGAACTGGTACAACACATTCTTCCCTGAACAACATATGTTTTTAGCAACATTGATTTTTATAGCTGTTCCACATTTTTAGATAATACACTGATACCCCTCTCAGGTAATGCTGATACTGATGATCTCACAACAATTATATACAATATCTAAATCCCTAATATAAAATCCTTAGCACACGCTCAATCTTTTCGAAACTGTTATGACATCAGACTATGGATTCCGGACAATCTGCTGTATCAACTGAATCAGATCTGTAATATATTAAACCTGCATAATTTGTAATATTTAAAAAAAGGTTTAGCTATAAGTAAGCACATGCAGCTCAGTATGCATTTGCAATGTGACATGTTCAGATAAAATATCAATAAAACAGGGGCACTCATACTTTTGTGAGACTTATATGGGTCTTTGTATGCTTAAATTATATATATATATATATATATATATATATATATATATATATATATATATAACTACTAATTGCCCCACTCATTTTTAAATTAATTATCAGTACGTTATTTCACTAATTTCTCTCTCGTGTTAACTCCTATATTTCTTGTATTTGTTTAAATAAGCATTACCTCTTAATTTACTACAAACAGACAGACGCTGTGCAGAAAAAAGTTGAAGGTGGCGCCACCAGTTTTGCGTATGATGAAGTACTATGTGAGATCTATACACATGCAAAATTTTAGGAGGGTACGTCAAACCAGTCATGACATTTAAGCCTGGATATCTGCAGCCTGAACTTGAATGTAGGTGGCGCCACTTGCCATAAAATCAAAAAAGCTATCCAGGATGAATACACATGCAGAATTTCAGGTGAATAGGTCCATTCACTGCAGAGATATGAGTGATTTTATCCCAAGGCAGATGAATAGATGGACGCTGTGAAAAAATGTTTGCAGGTAATAACACCATTTTTATGTATGTTATAAAGCTATCCATGGGCTACATTTGTGCATAATTATTTTTCCTGATTGGTCAAACGAGTCCGAAGATATGTGGGTTAGTGTCTCAAAACAGACGCACAGATGGACGCACTGGAGAGAGGAAAGGTCAGAGGTCAACGCAAAATATTTTGCAACCAATTCACATTTGACCCGATAATCGTGTAAAGTTTCTGAAAAAAACTGTCCAGTGGTTCTCAGAGTTCTATTCTGGAAACGAACGCGGCGGCGGCGGAACCCGGTCAAAACATAGTATCCGCAAAACTTTGTGTTTGGCGGATACAATAATGAAGGCGGTTACCTATACTTAAAGAGAGATACGATTCATATTGTAGTTGTAACTTGGTTCCGAGGTTAATCATTTAGTTAATGATAACATGCATTTAATGATTTACAGGGACCGATTCACACACAGGTTTGTTAAGTATGCATTAAGTATAGTGTTTTCCTTAAACTATTTAATGGTGTCTGCAAATATTTAGTTCTAAACATGTTTGATTACTCTTGTACTCAAGTGGAAATAAACTTTCATCGGGCGCGATCAGTGACCCAAGACATAAAAATAGCTCGAACACGACCTGGTAGATATAAATTCACAAATCAAGATTTTTCAAGTTTTTTTTTCTTCTGTGTTTCTTCTCTCATGGTTCTTCCCATTGTTTGGGAGTTGTCACGCATGCGCAAGATCGGACCACCAATCACGCAGTCTTTTTATGGAACACAGACACTTGTGGACTGTGTTTACTCGCACACAGAGCCGTAATAACGTATTAATCAGGTGAATCATAGATAGAAAGAGATGTGCATGTGCCAAAATGAACTTATTCAGCCAAAATGAACTAATACCGTTAGACAATATATATATTATTGAAAATGTATGTACCTTTAATTGTTTTGTAATGTATGAAATATTCTTTCCACCGATTGTTCCATTTTCAAGCACAAAATCAATCTAATTAACGATTGGGTTTAGTATGAAAATTCGTTGTAAAAACAACTAGAAATGATTAGGACACTACAGGTCCTAAACAAAGAGTCCCACAATGCCCAGTTCCTCAAAATGGCACCCTAGTGGTCACACTGTATTTCCGATGGGTCTGAAATGTTACAAAGCACCTCGATCCTTTCATGTGTGTCAAACTTCGGTAATTTTTTTAGATTTTTGCTTGAACGTTTCTCGGGATGCTTGAGAATAGAATAACAATATCGTTGCTTGGCGGCTACATTGTTTTTTCGTTGGGTCTATAATTCGAGAAACCCTGTCCTCTGATGGGCTTCAAGATTTGATAACTTTGTGTTATGAAAATTGGTTAAAGAGTTCTGGGGATGATGCACGCTAAAGTAATTCAAAGATCGCTGCCGGGTGATGATATTATAGTCCCCTTGGATGGATCTGAAATTCGATGGCGTACACCCTGTTATGGTTATCACAGGATATATTGTAAAGCAATTTTAGAACAACACAAAGTTAGAATGAATCATTCCCCGTCAGCATGAAACGAGACAGCAACGGGCAATCTATAAAGCAGTTCAAGGCCAAGGGACAAAAGTCGTCAGAGCGTAGAGGCTAGTGGTGGGAGTCGGTTCCTTTTTCATAATCGATCATCGGTTTGAGCAAACCGACTGATGATCGATTATTAATCGGTTCAGACAAATACATACAATTATCAAAGAAATATGCAATTATCTGTGAAACTGTACCTGGGTTTCCTCGGCAGGTATTCTCCTCTCGCGCAGGAGTGTCACGATCTTCAACGTATATAGACACAATCAGACTAATTTTAAGGATCACATTTTACGATCGGCAACGTCGGGTAATATCTGTGATTATGGAAATTAAGAGCATTTAAGAATGTTAGGCCTATAGAGGGGCTGTTTTTCTAGCACATGAAGGCAGATTTTACGGGCCTAGGTGCGCTTGGGGCAGATCATACAAAAAAAAAAATGGTAGACTAGTCCAAAAAAATTCCAGCTGAAATCCAATACTCGACCGGCCGGGTTAGCCCAAACAAAGAATTTTTTAAAACAGTGGCACCTGGCATCGGTTGAATAGATAATTTCTAAGAGAATCTCGCAATATTGGCATAGACCTGGAGAATTTATGGAGTATTTAACGCCTTCCCGCCCATATTTGCAATGTACATCTCGTTAGAAAACTTTCCGCCAATCTGCAGCTCGCTGCGAGTTCACAGATAATAAGTTTAATAAGTCCTCCGTTCTCGCATCTACTGTGTCATACTCAGTTACATACGGAAGTTATTTGGGAACACAGACTCATTATATGAAGCGCGAAATGTGGTAAAAATGGAAAATTATTTTTGCCTATAACTATAAGGCATTTTGGAAAGAAAACAATCATTATTATGATGTAATCGATAGTTGCCTTTGGTAATCGAGCGCTTGAAAGTGGCAGCAAACCGACTGACTTTCGATAAAACTCGATGATCGGCCAACCACTAGTAGAGGCCTTTTAATTTTAAGGATTAAATATATGATAATAAATAGGTTCATCAATCAAAATATGACCAAATAAATACTTGACATTTCTGGCATCGAGATGCCGTACTATCCGCAGACATTGATAAGGTAAACCCCCTTAAAATAGGACCCCTTCCCTCGAAGCATATGTTGACACTTTAGACGCTCAAACCACTGCTGAGATATGAGTGATTTTATCCCGAGGCAGATGAACAGACGGACGTTGTGCTTAAATTATTGCAGGTAGCGCCTCAGGTTTTCCGTATGAGATAGAACTATGTTAAATCTATACACATGCAAAATTTCAGGAGGATACATCTAACCAGTCCTGAGATATAAGCCTGGATGTCTGCATAAAAATAAATGTAGGTGGCGCCACCTGCCACAAAATCCAAAAAGCTATCCAAGATCTATAAACCTGCAAAGTTTTAAACTTGCAATGTCTGCAGCGTAAACGTGAATGTATGTGGCGCCACCTGTCATAAAATCAAAAAGCTGCCCAGGATGTATTCACATGCAAACATTTCAGGTGGATAAGTCAAACCACTGCTCGTGGTTGTTTGTGCTCATACGCCACAAATTCTACACAGTTCTTGCAAACATTTACTATGAAAACTTTCAGAATGTTCTATGTTCATTTTTTTTATAAAAACAAATGCACACACAGCAACAGGTATATATATCCTTTAAATGACAACCAATACCTTCAAGTCTTCAGAGGTTACCAAGTACTCAAATCCGTTGCTATAGAAACCACATTCATATTCAGTTAAATTGTAGCTTGTAGAAAATTTACAGATCCATTTTGAAAACAAAAATATAAAGTGTAGTTCCATTTATGTCACAAAAGTGAAAAGTACACCATTTCAACGCGGGAACCAGAAGTTAGACCTACTATCGTACTTTAGTGGCCGGCAGCGCAAAAACGGTGCGTTGTACACCTAATCGGATGGGGTTTAATCAATAGCATTTTAAATGTGCTTTCTAATGATGTATAGTTTATATATGATTTTGCCGTCGAAGGGCGTTGTACAGACCAGTTCATTATTCAAAAGGACCATTTGTAAAGTTTATAGACATCAGGTTGTCGTACTCTAATTGGTTGAAGACCGAAAGCGAGGCACTTTCCCCGTCCGCACTAGGGAGAAACAGCACTTATCAGAGCAATGACGGTGTTTGATTGACAAGTGATCTATTGGGAATCCCCTTTTGGACCTTTGTAAATAACACAATTTTTCAAGATTTATATTAATGTCGTATTTTAGTGGGCGGTAGCGCAAAAACGGTGCGTTGTACACCTGATCGGACGGGGTTTTATCAATAGCATTTTAAATATGCTTTCAATGATGTATAGTTTAAATTTGATTTTGCCGTCGAAGGGTGTTGTACAGCCCCTGTTCATTATTCAAAACTACACCATTTTTCAAGATTTATATTAATGTCGTATTTTAGTGGGCGGTAGCTCAAAAACGGTGCGTTGTACACTTGATCGGACGGGGTTTAATCGATAGCATTTTAAATGTGCTTTCCAATGATGTATAGTTTATATATGATTTTGCCGTCGAAGGGTGTTGTACAGACCAGTTCATTATTCAAAACTACACCATTTTTCAAGATTTATATTAATGTCGTATTTCAGTGGGCGGTAGCGCAAAAACGGTTCGTTGTACACCTGATCGGACGGGGTTTAATAAATGTGCTTTCCAATGATGTATAGTTTATATATGATTTTGCCGTCGAAGGGTGTTGTACAGACCAGTTCATTATTCAAAACTACACCATTTTTCAAGATTTATATTAATGTCGTATTTTAGTGGGCGGTAGCGGAAAAACGGTGCGTTGTTTACCTGGTCTGATGCGGTTTTATCGATAGCATTTTAAATGTGCTTTCCAATGATGTATAGTTTATATATTATTTTGCCGTCGAAGGGTGTTGTACAGACCAGTTCATTATTCAAAACTACACCATATTTCAAGATTTATATTAATGACGTATTTTAGTGGGCGGTAGCGGAAAAACGGCGCGTTGTACACCTGATCGGATTGGGTTTGATCAATAGCTTTTTCAATGTGCTTTCCAATGATGTATAGTTTATATATGATTTTGCCGTCGAAGGGTGTTTTACAGATAAGTTCATTATTCAAAACTACAAAATATTTCAAGATTTATATTATTGTCGTATTTTAGTGGGCGGTAGCGGAAAAACGGTGCGTTGTACACCTGATCGGACGGGGTTTAATCAATAGCATTTTAAATGTGCTTTCCAATGATGTATAGTTTATATATGATTTTGCCGTCAAAGGGTGTTGTACAGACCAGTTCATTATTCAAAACTACACCATATTTCAAGATTTATATTAATGTCGTATTTTAGTGGGCGGTAGCGCAAAAACGGTGCGTTGTACACCTGATCGGACGGGGTTTAATCGATAGCATTTTAAATGTGCTTTCCAATGATGTATAGTTTATATATGATTTTGCCGTCGAAGGGTGTTGTTCAGCCCCAGTTCATTATTCAAAAGGACCATTTGTAAAGTTTATAGACATCAGGTTGTCGTACTCTGATTGGTTGCAGATCGAAAGCGAGGCACTTTCCCGTCCGCACTAGGGAGAAACAGCACCTATCAGAGCAATGACGGTGTTTGATTGACAAGTGTTTTATTGGGAATCCCCTGTTGCACCTTTGTAAATAACAAAGGTCCATGCGCTTTGTCGGAGCATTGTCCCTGAAAAATGAACTGTGAACCCGGTGCCAGGTTCACTGTCGTAACACGGGGATTATTCAGGGTGTGTATTTTATTTTCACAGTTTTTTAATGGCCTATTTAAGTCTTTAATATTCTGTAATATAAAGGAGATGAATACTTATTGAAAAATAAGTATTATATACAGAAAGGTGGTGTTGTTTGAGAGTCATTATTTATCCAAAGTCGAATTTATCTGCTCAAATTTTTATCTTCCACCGTAAATTTAATTATGCCTGACGTTGATGACGTCGCCAAGAAAACGTTGCATTGTACTAGCTATATTTGAGCACATTTGGTCATTACATATCAAATATTTTTGTTATTTTATATAGGTATACAATTTTCCTTTTTATAGAATAATAAAATTTTGGATAATATAGAATAAGCCTTTAAAACTCCCTAAAATGCACATTTACCTAATCTAGGGCCACTTGCAGGGCAGGCAATTATGAAACACCTTACAGAGGTAGAGAAGGATGATACTGAAGAAGACTGTGTAGGAATAATTTGGAAAAGATATTATTTTATAATATTCCAAGAATTTACTTGTATATTTATATATATTTTGTATATTATTAAATGCGTATGCATGTTTGTGTCCGTACCGAACATGCATACAATGTGTATTGTGTATATTTTATAGAGTGATTGGTTGTTTGGACTTTCTTTGCAGCTTTTCTTAGTATTTAATTTTTAATTATAATGATATGTAAAAAACGCATACATGATATAAACTTTCATATCAGATACATAAGTAAAAACCTTTGGGCTTTTATGTCACCTCAAATGTAAATGAAGTAAATCATTATCTAGAGTGTACGGGTTTTTTTTTTTCTAACAGCGTTAGGCCTAAAGTAAATATTTTCACTTGTTCCAACAGCGGACCAAGTATTCTACCAAAATCTTACTGTCACAATTGATTGAATAAAACAATTGAACTGTTCAAAACTCAAAATCAGGAAACTGCATGCGTAATAGTGTAAGATGTTTTATCAAACAGAATTGATAGGGGTTCATAATAGGCAAAACATTCAAAACTATTTATCCTGATCTTCGACATCGCCCTTTTTAGATATGGAACAACCCCTTTCTTAAGTTTTTAGGTTCCTTTATATTTATTTTCTTTGCTTGCCGGAAATCTTCGATTTCGGCAAGCATGTTAGTCAGTTCCGTATGTCCTTTTGTCTGTTTTTTTGTTTGTTTGTCTCCGCTCTCCTGGCCACAATTTTTCAGCAATCGACATAAAACTTACAGAATTAATTGACAACCGATAACCCTGGAACCCTCTTGTTTTTGGTCAACGTCGGCCTAAGGTCAAGGTCAAGGTCACGAAAAGTATGCAATACCGTTTTTGCTCGATAACTTTGTAACAAACAGTCGAAGCCACTTAAACCATAGCTTGTTTTATTTGTCATTCGAAGGCCTTTCTTCTGGTGTGTAGCTGACTCAAATTTGCCGTAACCATGGTTACGTATTTTTGGGGTAAAGTCAAGATTTTCGAAAATTAATGGTCTTATTTTTTCTAACTTTGTCAGTTTTAAAGCTAGAGAGGTCTAGTTTTTTGCATCAGGTAGCATTCAATTAGTGTTAGTTGATTATATTAAAAGTCTCGCAATATCTCGTACAATATCTCGTCAAACGAGATATTTCGAGATATTGATTAGTGATAGACTAGAGTCCACCAGTATACAGGAATCATTTTGAAACTGATATATCTCATGTCTGACATTAATATCTAGAAACATATTTTTCATTTTCCGGCTATGGCTGCTAGGGGGCGCTTCACTTGAACCTCCACAACATATCATTTTTTGGAAATATCTCCAAAACTATAAACCTCAGTTACAGAAACTATAGCTTGGTTTCTTCCTCTGGGTATTCTCCGTGACCTGGGAAAGTCATCTGGTCTAAATCTTGTTTCACTTTGTCAGTATGTCTGTCTGTTTGTCAGTTGTCCTCAAATTCGCCTGCTTGCTGGTTTTCGCCTATATAGCATTCTACAGGCCTCAGTTTTGAAGGAATCCTTTTGAAACTGGTACATGTTATGTCTAAGCCTAATATCTCGAAACGTATTTTTCAATTTCCGGATATGGTCGCTGGGGGCGCTGCACTTGAACCTCCCCAACATATCATTTTTGGACATATCTGCAAAACTATAAACCTCAGTTACAGAAACTATAGCTTGGTTTCTTCCTCTGGATCTTCTCCATAGCCTGGTGTAATCATCTGGTCTCAGTCTTATGTCACTTTGTCAGTATGTCCGTCTGTTTGTTAGTTGTCCTCAAATTCGCCTGCTTGCTGGTTCTATAGCATTCTACAGGCCACAGAATTAAAAGAATCCTTTTGAAACCGGTGCACCTTATGGCCTACAGAAATATCTCGAAACGTATTTTTCATTTTCCGGATATGGCTGCTAGGGGGCGCTGCACATGACCCTCCCCAACATTTCATTTTTTTGGACATATCTCCATAACTATAATCCTGAATTACAGACACTATGGCTTATTTTCTTCCTCTTGGACTTCTCCATAATCTGGGTAAGTCATCTGGTCTCAATCTTGTGTCACTTTGTCAGTATGTCTGTCTATTTGTCAGTTGTACTCAATTTTGCCTGCTTGTTGGTTTTTGTGTCTCACATATAGCATTCTACAGGCCACAGTTTGGAAGGAATCCTTTTGAAACTGGTACATGTTATGTCTTACACTAATATCTCGAAACGTGTTTTTCATTTTCCGAATATGGCTGCTAGGGGGCGCTGCACTCGAACCTCCCCAACTTATCATTTTTTGGCCATATCTAAAAAATATTAACCTCAGTTACAGAAACTATGGCTTATTTTCTTCCTCTGGGTCTTCTCCATAACCTGGGTTAGTCATCTGGTCTCAATCTTGTGTTACTTTGTCAGTGTGTCTGTCTGTTTGTCAGTTGTACTAAAATTCGCCTACTTGCTTGTTTTTGTGTCTCACATATAGCATTCTACCGGCCACAGTTTTGAAGGAATCCTTTTGAAACTGGTACATCTCATGTCTAATCCTGATATCTCGAAACAGGTTTTTCATTTTCTGGATTTAGCCGCTAGGGGGCGCTGCACTCGAACCACTACAACATATCTTATTTTAGCCATTCTTCAAAACTATTAACCTTTATTACATAAACTTTAGCTTATATTCTTTCTATGCATCTTCTTCATAATTTAGTTAAGTCATCTGGCCTCAATCTTGTTTCACTTTGTCAGTAGGTCTATCTGTTTGTCGGTTGTTGTCAGCTATGTCTGCTTCATGTTCTTTTGTGTGATATATGTCGTTTAACCGGCTCAACTTCTCAGCAATCGGTCTGAAAGTCACTCAATTGATCGAAAACTGACAGTTTGCTCTGTCTGTCCCTCTGTCTGTCATTTCAACTTCCGGCAAGCGTGTGACCTCTGGTCACCTTGTTTGTATCTTCCTTTATTTTTCATCAGACTTAATTTAGTGATTCAATACCGTAACATATCAATGAAATGATACTTACCGCACATGTTAACCAACAAATGTCCCGTTTAGAGCAGCAATTGAAAAGAAAACCCATGAACGCTAAAAACATTTGCATTTCATCACATGACGGGGTTTTGGCACATCCCCATATCTCAGACGCACAATCTACTACCCCCAGAGTATATATAATTTTGTAAAAATTCATAAACTTGACCGATATTGAACCAAAAGCTCATGATCCAGCATCCGCTAGGAAATCGGAACTTTTATCAGAGTTTAGGTGTTCCTGAACGTTGGTAGAAACCGAGGCACTTATGAACGCTCACAGTTCGGTACCATATTGATATATTATTTCAAGTTTGTATACGTGTCATCTTGTTATCCTTGAAATGCATACCACTTGTCTTCGGCTTGTACCCCGCATGGTATTCCAAACCAATTTGTAAATATATTATTACTTGATCATACATAAGCTGAATAACTAGGCCTACTATATAAATTACTTTTATTATGGCATTATAGATTTTTGAATCAGTATTAAGCTCAGCTGACTGTAAGTCATCTGAGCTATAGCGATCACTCTTTGTCCGTCGTCCGTCCGGCCATCCGGCCGTCTGTCCGTTAACAAGGCACAAATCGTAACCACTGGGCCTTGAATTTTTCTAACTTTACATCCAGAGAGGTCCATGAAAAATCTCATTGGAAACCTGGAATTAGGTCTCTCTTACCCATATTCTTTGAGCTATGGGGCTCCGAAGTACCCCCAAGAATAATGAAAAATTTGATACAAAAGCTCAAATATCTGAACAACAAATGCATTGATTACCATGATTCTTTGCATGGATATTGATCATGGAGTGTTTCATCAGATATTGCAGACTGGTGGCGCCACCTGTATTTTTTATTTTTTACGATTTTTTTTCTCTATATTTGAGACCTCAAAGGATGCCGTCATCTGTTAACAGGGCACAAATCTTAATGACTGGACTTAGAATCTTCTGTTTTGACATTGTTACGGTCCCTTTTCACACCAAACAACTCAGGCCGAACCGTAACACATATGCTCAGACACGTTCTCTTCAAATGAATACGTAACCAAAATATGGGTGCAAAAACAGTGCTATAATCATATATTACAATATTTACATTCATACACATATAATATAATAGTCAATACATAACGTAATTTATAACCAAGTCTCTGAATAAAAACTGAGTCTCTAAATAACGAACTGCAACGAAATACTTAACTGAATCCGGTATACGAGAAACTGAAGTCCATCATCAACACATAGTTCGGGCACACACAAAACTGAAGTCCTGTATTAATCCATGTGGCACCAGAAAACATAAAGTCTCTCCTCTTCCTACATAATAAAGTTCATAGCGTGGTTCATGGCATTCCGTGGGCTTGAGGACCAAGAGCCCACGGTCACGGTCCCCGGGGAAAACAGTAACGTGGCGTAGCAAAATCAATAGTCCCGCCTCGTACTGCAGGCGAGTTCGTTTTATAGGCTTTCAACAATGGGTGGAAACCGCAGAAGTTTGTGGTTTTGCTTGAGAGAAACGACAGCGCCGTCAGAACTGCAAAACCGGTACTGAATGGTCCCAGAATAGTGTTTATGTTTCTCAAAGCGCGTCAGTAGTCACTGATAGCGGGGTGGATCCATAAGCGTGGAAACGGGGGCGGCCACACCACTTCGTGGCGCCATCCTACGATGTCCGGGTGACGTCCATGCAACACCCTCACCCTTAAAAGAAAGAAGGTAAGGAGAGCAAAGCATTAGCACTGTATGACGAGTATATGAGTAGTTTGACATCTTAAGCAGTAGTTTATGCTTTTCAAAGCTAATTAATTATCATCATCACAAATAGTATAATCAGCAATATCTTAATACATGTAATATATGTAATACAACTCTTCCAAAGGGCAGAACATATCCGAGGCTATAACAAGAGTCAATCATCAGATCAAAATTAATGACGTCTTGATAACGTATCAGCGATTATGTTATCGGAGCCCTTGATGTGTTTGATAACTAGGTTAAACTCTGACAGGGCTAGACTCCATCTCATTAATTTCTGATTATTATTCTTCATCTTATGAAGAAATGTTATGGGATTATGATCTGTATAAACAGTTATATCATAAGGCGTAGAGCCCAAATATACTTCAAAGTGCTGTAACGCCATCAATAGTGACAGAGTTTTCTTTTCAATAGTAGAATAATTCTTTTGATGAGGTAAAAATTTCTTTGAATAGTAGCAAACCGGATGACTTATGTTAAAGTCATCGTCTTGGATGAGCACAGCGCCTACACCGCAATCGCTCGCATCCGTCATGAGAGAAAACGGTTTATCAAAATTTGGAGCCTGTAACACAGGTGCACTTTGTAAAATAGCTTTGGCTCTTTCAAAAGCATTTTGACAGTTTTTATTCCAATGGAATTTTTGTCCTTTTTCAATAGGTCCGTTAACGGATTTACAACTTATGCAAAGTACTGACAAAATTTCCTGTAATACCCAGTCATTCCTAAGAATCACAGTTCCTTGCGATTAGTAGGAACTGGAAATTCTACGATAGCAGATACTTTACTGGCAATTGGTTTTACACAACCTTGACCTACTTCGTGCCCTAAATATGTTACAGTTGCACGACAAAAATCACTCTTGGCAAGATTAACTGTCAATCCTGCTTTTTTCAGTTTCTCAAAGAGTTCTACCAAACTTTGTTTATGACCTTCCCATATGTGATTGTATACAACAACATCATCAATATAGCAAGTACAGTTATCTAAGCCAGATAATACACAATTCATAAGTCTCATGAAGCAGGCTGGTGCATTTTTCATTCCGAAGGGCATAACTTTGTACTGGAACAAACCGTTTGGCGTTACAAACGCAGATATTTGCTTAGCCCGTTCGGTAAGAGGTACCTGCCAATAACCTTTTAACAGATCTAACTTGCTAATATACGTAGCAGATCCAATCCTATCAATGCAATCTTCCACCCTGGGCAAAGGGTAAGTATCTGTTATTGTTACAGTGTTAACTTTTCGATAGTCTGTACAAAATCTGTAGGTCATATCAGGCTTCTTTATCAACAAACATGGGGAACTCGAGGCACTACTGCTGTTTTCAATAATATCATTCTCTATCATATACTTGATTTCATTCTTTATGGCTTGTAACTTTTGGGGACCAGCTCTATATGGTGCCTGTTTAATAGGGGAAGCATCTCCTACGTCTACATCATGCTGTAGTATATTAGTTCTACTGGGGACATCAGGAAATAAAGAGTCATAATTTAGCAGGATTTCCTTAAACTCTGATAACTGATCAAAATCCAAATGTGACAATTTCTGATCTAAATTATTTAAAATATCAGAGTTGTTCAGTTTTACAGGATGTTCAGTTTTCTTCATGAGAACATCCTCGGCATTCTTTTCAGTTTCTTTAATGAGTACCAAATTTGTTTGGGGAGGACTAGATTGACATGTTTCCGCTGATCTGTCATGATATTCTTTCAACATATTTATATGACAAAGTTGTTGCGACTTTCTACGATCAGGAGTATCAATCACATAATTCAAATCTGATTTCTTCTCAACAACTTTGTATGGTCCAGAGTATTTTGCTTGCAGGGGATGTCCTGGAATTGGGAATAATACCAGAACTTTATCACCAGGTTTAAATTCTCCTTTTGTCGTCTTTTTGTCATACCATACTTTCATTTTGTTTTGGGCTTTCTTTAAGTGTTCTTGGGCGATTTCATTTGCCCTACTTAATTTCTCCTTGAATTCCTGAACATATTTTAACAAGCTACTTTGACAACTGTTTTCCATCCAAGTGTCTTTTAACACCGCCAGGGGGCCTCTTACACAGTGCCCATACACTAATTCAAAGGGCTAAACCCTTAGCTTTCTTGCACTGCTTCTCGGGCCGCAAATATCAAAAAGGGTAAACCCTCATCCCACTGGTTCCCAGTGTCAAGACAATAAGCTCTAATCATGTTTTTGAGAGTTTGGTGAAATCGCTCTAGAGCACCTTGACTCTCAGGATGGTAGGCACTGGATTTGTAGTGTTTTATGCCTAGCTCTGCCATAACCTGGGCAAATATATTTGACATGAAATTTGAACCTTGATCCGTTTGTATTGTTCTTGGTAAGCCAAAAGTAGTAAAACATTTAACCAGAGCTTCAACAATTTTCTTTGCAGATATAGTTCTAAGAGGAATAGCTTCTTGAAATCTAGTTGCAGTACACATGATTGTTAGAACATATTCATTGCCATGTTTAGTTTTTCTTAGCGGTCCTACACAGTCAAGTATTATTGATTCAAACGCATCACGTGTTGTTGGTATGGGCGAGAGTGGCGCAGGACTAATTTGGTGGGTTGGTTTTCCAATCATTTGACACACATGACAAGTTTTACAGTATTTCGCCACGTCTCGTTTTAACTTGGGCCAATAGAAGTGTTGGAGAATTTTGTGTTTGGTTTTCCTGACACCCAAATGTCCTGCCATAGGATGATCATGTGCAAGTTTTAAGATTTCTGGGCGATACTCGGGGGGAACTACAATTTGATAAAGAGTTTTCCACTTTTCGTCCGCTGGTATGGTGTGAGGTCTATATTTTCTGACTAGTACATCATTCTGTAAGGTGAAACAAGTTGGAACTTTATCTGCTTCCTCTTTAGTCAAGGCATTTTCTCTAAGGGAGGCAATATCAGGATCTTTCTTTTGCATTGCTATCAAATCATCAGTTTTCATGCTAACTTCTACATTCTTTACACTCCTATCCTTCTTTAACTGTTCATGCCCATTTTGATCAGGCGATTTCACGCCGTTTGTACTCCTTAGGAGATTTCTATTCAGGGTCTGTTTGCCCTGTAGTACATTTGTAGTCGAGTCCTTTGGACTGGGTGTGCCACTTGGGTCACATGCGGGCGATTTGACATTTACTCGCGTAACGGGCTTTAAGCCACTGACGTCATCGTTTGAATGTGCCATAAAGGTTTGCGAGAGGTCAAGAACAGAACTCTCTGGTTTCAGACTTGCCTTTTTACTCATCGCTCGGGTCACTACACAGCCTGGAAATACGCCCGGAAACTCCTGCTGGAGCAGGTCTGTGTCCCTATCAGTGCTCGGCAATTTTGTCATTCTGGGATCAATTTCACTCTGTCACCAGCTAAATCGTTGCCTAGGAGGAGCGAAACGCCCTCTACTGGCAACTTTGAACAAACTCCTACAGTTACAAATTCAGAGACTAAATCAGATTCTAGTTTCACTCTGTGTAATGGAACTTCTAAAAATTCTGAATTAACGCCCTGGACTAGAACTGAACACCCCGCGTGACTCTCTTTAGAGAAGGGAAGAACAGATTTCAAAACGAGGCTTTGGGTTGCCCCGGTATCCCTTAAGATTTTAACACGGGCCTTTCTTGCATGGTTACCCTCTAACTGAACAAAGCCATCTGACACAAAGGGCTGAAAGCTCTCGTGGACAGGGCTTTGTGTTTCACCTTTAGTCTCTAGTTTACTGGGCATTGTTACCGGTTTCATGCTCTGCGTAACAGTTAATGCATTAGGTTTAGGCTTACTTTGACCGTATCTTTTTCTATAACACTCAGATTCTGTATGCCCCTTGAACTCACAGAATGTACAATATTTGGGTCCAGTCCTAGGTTGTCCCTCTTTATGTTGAGCAGGAGAGTCAGATTGACTTTTATACTGGGGTTTACCATGATCGGACTGTGGTTTACCTGAGCCGGAGTGACCCCGATAGTAGGGACTACCCTTACCCCTACCCAGTTTTGGGCTTTTGTTACCCTCTCTTTTCTCACCATACCTCCTCCTGTGACTGGTATAACTGGGGCGGTGCGTCAAGGCAAATTCATCTGCCAGGACACCAGCCTCGTTTACATTTCTTACTTTATGTTCATCCAAAAATATTTTAATGTCACTACGGATATGCCTTTTGAACTCTTCTATCAAAATTAGTTGTTTGAGTTTTTCAAAATCCTGACCAATTTTCATAGACTGACACCATCTATTAAATGCACTTTCTTTGTCTCTAGCATATTCAACATGAGTTTGATTTTCTCTTTTTGTGGCATTCCTAAATTTTAAGCGATACGCTTCGGGGACTAATTCATAGACTCTCAGAATGACCTCTTTTCCAGTGTCGTAATCCCTGCATTGTTCGTCTGTGAGCGCAGTGTAAACGTCCTGTGCGCGACCAACCAGAACGCTTTGTAACAACAGGGTCCACTGGCCTTTAGGCCAAGCCATTAAAGTGGCCACTCGTTCAAAATAACTGAAATAACGCTCCACTTCATTTTCATTGAAGGGAGGTACTTTTGTCCAATTTCTGAATAGGAATTCAGACGGCTCATGTGCTTTACGATTTTGAGGATTTTGTAACTCTAACTCTTTCAACTTAATTTGCGTTTCTCTTTCGATTTCACATCTACGGATTTCATATTTCAATTTAAGTTCATACTTTCTCAATTCTAGTTCTATCGGGTCAATAGCTGTTCCCCCAAGAGGTTCCTTAATAGGTTTTTCCTTCAAATCAGATTCCTCTTTACTATCTACATCACCATATAATGATTTCTTAAGTACATTTCTTAAACCCTCTACAGTGTATACATCCACGATGTCAATATTTAAATGTAGAGCAATAATTTCAAGTTCATTTTTCTTTAACGTATACAATAAGCTCCTATTATCTCTTAATTGTGGTATAATTTCATTTGGTTTAAATTCCGTACCCATATTTGCAAAGTATCAAGATAACGTGTCTGAGAAATATACGAGTTCAATTGTAGTTAAATACTAATTCAATAACTAGAAGTTATAGAGACCACTGTGAAATTTTACATCCAAATGTAGCCGTTATTACGAAATACAGGGTCTCGTCGCGGTCGCCATTATGTTACTGTCCCTTTTCACACCAAACAACTCAGGCCGAACTGTAACACATATGCTCAGACACGTTCTCTTCAAATGAATACGTAACCAAAATATGGGTGCAAAAACAGTGCTATAATCATATATTACAATATTTACATTCGTACACAAATAATATAATAGTCAATACATAACGTAATTTATAACCAAGTCTCTGAAGAAAAAGTTAGTCTCTAAATAACGAACTGCAACGAAATACTAAACTGAATCCGGTATACGAGAAACTGAAGTCCATCATCAACACATAGTTCGGGCACACACAAAACTGAAGTCCTGTTTTAATCCATGTGGCACCAGAAAACATAAAGTCTCTCCTCTTCCAACATAATAAAGTTCATAGCGTGGTTCATGGCATTCCGTAGGCTTGGGGACCAAGAGCCCACGGTCACGGTCCCCGGGGAAAACAGTAACGTGGCGTAGCAAAATCAATAGTCCCGCCTCGTACTGCAGGCGCGTTCGTTTTATGGGCTTTCAACAATGGGTGGAAACCGCAGAAGTTTGTGGTTTTGCTTGAGAGAAACGACAGCGCCGTCAGAACTGCAAAACCGGTACTGAATGGTCCCAGAATAGTGTTTATGTTTCTCAAAGCGCGTCAGTAGTCACTGATAGCGGGGTGGATCCATAAGCGTGGAAACGGGGGCGGCCACACCACTTAACAGGGCACAAATCGTAACCGCTGGACCTGGAATCTTCAAACTTGATATCCAGGGAGGTCCATGAAAAATCTCTGTGGAAACCTGAAATTAGGTCTCTGTTACCCGTATCCTCCGAGCTATTGGGCTCGTAAATACCCAAAATAATTAAAAATTTGATACAAAAGCTGCACTATCTGGACAATAATGCATTAATTACCATGATTTTTTGCATGAAATTCTTTATGGAGTGTTTGATTAATTCTTGCAAACTGGTGGTGCCACATGGATTTTGTCGAATTTTGACGCATTTTTTCCTCTATTTTTGAGACCTTCCAAGAAGTGCTATTCTATAAACAAGGCACAAATTGTAACTATTCCACCTTGAATATACTCACTTGACACCCAGGGAGATCCATGAATAATCTCTTGAATCCAATCTGAAATTAAGTCTCTGTTACTCATATCCTCTGAGCTATAGGGCTCAGAAGTACCCCCCCCCCCCCCAGAATAATTAAAAATTTGATACAAAAGCTGCACTATCTTGACAGCTAATGCATTGATAACCATGGATTTTTGCATGAACATTTTTTCATGGAGTGTTTCATTTGTTCCTGCAGTTTGGTGGCATTACATGGATTTTTTTTTTCAAAATGTAATGCAATTTTCTCTATTTTTGAGATCTTCAAAGATGCGGTCATCCATTAACCTGGTACAAATGTTTACCATAGGACCTATAACCGTTTAACTTGACATCCAGGAAGGTTCATAACAAATCTCCTTTTAAAGCAGAAATTAGGTCTCTGTTACCCAGAGCCTCCAATCTATGGGGTTCGTAAATACCCCCTAAAAATCTGATACAAAAGCTCCAGTATCTGAATAAAAACTGCCTTTCTGAAGAAGACCCGAGCAGAGAAAACAGAGACCACTCTGAACAGCTGATGGAACACACAGGAATGCTGTTGTTGTATGAGTCAACCAAGGACTGTATGGAGAAGAATACTATGTTAAAAGTGTTGAAAAATAATTGGTTGAATTGGCCTGATGGACCCTTATGCACAGGAACATTATATAATAAAATTTCTTGTTCTTAAGAGTTATATGCTGGCTTGTGTTTCAACTTTCAGACAAATATCATTTGTGCACTCTAATAATCACAAAAAGCATTAACTGTATAAAATTTTCAGTTGCATGGCTTTTAACAATATATTTTTCACACAATCTGTATATTTAAGAACTTCATTAGACATAAGGTGTTTTGTCAAAGTGGCCTACAAAATATGCTATAATTTGATTAGAATGTAAGAATGTAATAATATTAATGATGTCGGAATATTGGAATATAAGTAGTTGTCTGTCAGTAGGTGTACCATATAGGATATCAGATGTCAATATTAGATAATTATCTGCCAAGAGTGTTTGTTTTTGTGAATCTCTCTGAGATGTTAGGTTCAATTAAAATCCATGGTGACAGCAGGAAACATGTTAATCATGTCTTTTGTTAAAAAAGCCAGTTAAAATGGGAAATTTCCTGTATTATGATCATCATGAAATTTTTTCCTTGTTTCATTTTGGATAATGTGTCTATCTCCAGTTTGTTTCCTTCAGACTTCAGTTAACAAAACTTAACCTGAGTATGGGTTACTGCAAGTATCAACCATTCACTTGATTAAATGTATCTGTGTTTACTGTATGTTACAATGTAAATGTATTGTTTTATGTTCAGGAAGAGACCAATATGTTATACTGATATTTTGTAATAGTGTATAGACATGTAATCGGTCTTTACTTAAATAAATAAAGAAAAGAAATAATAAATAAATACACCACGACTTCCTACTTTCGACATGCATGTTTCAGTCTGCACGTGAAGGTTTAGTTTCTTACTCGGACACACGGTGGCGCTCGAGTTGGGATGGCATCTTTCTCCACACTGCGCAGAATCGGACTCTCAAGAGTACGACACTGCTTTCTGGGGATTGTTGGAGTCAAAATCTGACTCCAATAATGCACTGCGCGGCATCAACATGTACACTGACAGCGGAAATACACAAGTGGTGAAAAGGCGCCAATGTAGTCCGTTAAAATGCGTTGAATTTTGTGTAGAGTAGTTCTGTGTCATGTAAAACGAATTTACTAGGCGACTCTTTTGCCTTATTTATGCTGAAATACCGTGGTTGGCAACTTATCGGCACTGCTGGACAGTATATTCGTCCATGGTACACTTTCAGTGTCTATGGCTGCGTTTTGTGTTCGTTAGACAACAGTGACGTCACAAGACGTTACAATGATCGGTCGCGCGTCACCTTCAATTGACTGACGTCATATGTTTGACTGGCTTTTTTTATTATCAGTTCTCAGACAAGGAATAATTCATAAACGCTGTAATCTGTTTTGTCATATTATAGATTGTCTCATACAAAATCAAAACAAGGTAAGGCATTACTTTTTACGCAGGTAGTCGGCGGAAGAGCTCCTGCAACCTTTGGACAAGAAAGGTTTACACTGCTTTACACGTATGAAAAATTATCCAAGAAAAACATGTTGACACGGGTACTGGGACGTACTATATAGGTGCATAATATATACGGGGCTGAACTTCGGCAAGTTAAGGGAACCCACAATTTCAGCTCAGCTGACGTCTGACTATTAGCTGATAAGTAACCCGGTATATATGTGCTGTAGTTATGGTTAATCGTCCGTCCGTCCGTCCGTTAATTTCGTGTTAAGAGACTTTGGTACCAGGCTACACTTGTCAAGTAGTTCAGTCCTTCCCACAGTGCCCAAACAGAAGAGATTCGTTTTGAGTAGAATTAAACGACCTCTGGCGGAAGGGTGATCTTTCTCAACTTATTTTGAGAGCCAATATTGAGCGGGATACCAGTCTAGTTTCTTTCACACGTCACCAAATGTGGAATAATGCCGTATATATATATATATATATATATATATATATATATATATATATATATATGTTACGCCGGGCTTATCACTATGGACTGTCATTGCCGGGCGGCGGAGTTCTTGTTAGAAGAACATAACGAAAGCGGACAACACAACAATTCTTTTATTTCCTCGGTGTATATATATATACAGTGCGGTGCAGGTCTGACCTGCAAAGACAAAGGACTGCCGGTAATACACAGTGCACACGTCCACTCCGGGCACGTGCATGAAGTGTTCTGCGCAAGGCCACGGTCAAAATCCCTGGTGTCGCCAGGCAGGACCGTGACCTGCGCAGACAATGAGCTACCGGACAGTGTGAAAACACAGGGGACAACTGAGAAAAACGGAGGGGATCACCATATACCAAATGAAGAAGCAAAATATTCCACGTATGGATGTGATATCATTTGATGGCGTAACACTCTCCCCTGTCAAGTGAGAATGATGGCCTCTAATTAATTAAGCAATATCAATAAATGCGGTTTGCGGGTACTTAAAGTATTAAAACTGTCCGATATCGTAGTATATTTGAGATAATTGTGAAGATAGTGTAGGTGGATAATCTACAATGTACTCATTCGATCTCATCCAACCGGGACGTTTTCTTTGTCTGGACGGACGACTCTTGACATTAGGTGTACAAGACTCTATAGAGACATGAGAATTTGCATCTGGTGCATCGCTATCTGCATCAGCTATGACAGACTCATGTCGTGTAGGATTCTGATTACTCATATCCACTGAATCAGCTGATGTCTTAGATACATTGGTAAAAGAATGATCACTGCTTTCTCGAGTTTGGCCCTCAGCTCTTGTTACGAGAGCTGATCTATGGGATCCATTTATACTCGTTTCACTGAGACTCCGATTAACGTTAGTTGTCAGGTGATCAGTATGTTCAGGCTCATTCTGAATACTTCTTATAGAATGTTCAGAGGAATGATCTGAAAACGGCTCATTGGTTTCAGCTGTTGGAACATCATCCTCTAAATTACCGGAGGACCTACTCTGTGCTGCCGTAGAAGTATTCCGTTTTCTTAAGAATGGAACAATGGCGCACTCAGTATCTGAATAATCAGATTCATCTGAGCAAGAAGCATGGCTCAAGGTCTGCATATCAGACGATTTAGGGGAACCCCGACGTTTGGCGGGTTTGGGTGTTTGACTGTTAGATGGTAATTGATCTGTTAAGGGTATAGTATTAATGGGAAGAAGAAGATTCCTGTGTAACGTACGGGCCGGCCCTGAACGGTTTTCAGGTTTTACCTCGTAAACTGGAATGTTTTTATATGGTGTGTTTACCACAATAAAGACGGTATCTTCCCATCTGTCAGCTAATTTCTGTTTGCCCTGTATATAGGTGTTACGAACTAAGACTCTGTCTCCCTTATCAAGAGAATGGCCCTTGATCTTCCGATCATAGTGTTTCCTACCATGGGCTTGAGACCTGATATCTCTTTTTGGGCAATACGGTATGCATCTTCAAGTTTCTGCTTTAATGACTGCACATAAGTGGAGTAGCCATTTTGTGGGCTGTTTTCAGTTAACCCTAGAAGGATATCAATGGGCAAACGTGGATGGCGACCAAACATCAGGTAAAATGGCGAGAAGCCAGTTGTTTCATGCTTGCTGCAATTATATGCATGGACAATTGGGCCAATGTGAGACTTCCAATCGGCCTTCTTTTCGGGAGATAAGGTCCCTAACATGTTAATAAGCGTGTGGTTGAAACGCTCACATTGCCCATTGCCCTGGGGTGATATGGCGTTGTATGAGATTTTGTGGTACCAGTGAGCGTGCACAGTTCCTGAATCACACGTGACTCAAAATTACGACCTTGGTCGCTGTGTAACCTTTGTGGCATATCGTAATGACATACATAGGTGTCAAACAGTGCTTTGGCTGTGACTTTAGCTGTCTGGTTTTTTGTTGGAATGGCTTGGGAATAACGGGTGAAATGGTCGGTCATGACTAACACGTTTTCTAGTCCGCCCTTACTGGGTTCTAGGGTGAGGAAATCAACACAGAGGATCTCCATTGGCTGACTAGAATCAATATTGGCTAGTGGGGCTCTCTGATTGGTTGTTGTTTTTCTGCATAAGCAACGAGGGCATTGAGAGATATACATATTTACCTCCGTAGCCATACAAGGCCAATAGCATCTCTCTTGGAGAAACTGAAGGGTTCTCTCTTGTCCCATATGACCCATTTCATTATGGACACATTTGAGCACGTCATCGCGAAACTTTGAAGGAAGGACTAATTGGTAACATACATCTCCATTGATATTTCTCTTTCTATAGAGGACATCATCTTTCAGGACTAATTTCTTGCGGTCCCGAAGGAACACGCTTACTCCTTGGTTTTGCCTAGTAGACATCGACAGCTTTGAGTTGTGTTTAAGATGTTGCAAAACAATACTAATGACGGGGTCAGCTTTTTGTTCTTTTGACTATTTTTCTTTGTTCATGTGAGATAAAGCAGATCCTATGGTTGGAACATTCAAATTTGCTTCTTTAGCAAGGTGAGACAGAGCAAAACAGGTGTCATTCACAACGTGACTATTTAGGATAGCAGACACTACGTCTGAGGACGTATCAGTATTTGACTCTGATCGGTTTGGTGTGTTATCAGTTGGAATAAGACACATGGATGCGACTTGCGCCTGAGGTAGCCTAGACAAGAAGTCAGCATCGATGTTTTCCTTCCCTGAACGGTACAATATGGAAAAGTGATATCCTGCTAATTCGGCAACCCATCTCTGACCAGTAGCGTCAAGTTTAGCACTACTTAGAACGTATGTCAAAGGGTTGTTGTTAGTCCTAACGACAAATTTGGTACCATACAGATAATCTCTGAATTTTGTACACACTACGCATTTTAAACAAAGGAATTCTAGTTATGTGCAGGATAGTTAAGTTCAGATGAGGTGAGTAATCGACTGGCAAAAGCGATAGGATGCTCACGTCCATCAAATTCCTGGTACAAAACCGCACCAAGCCTTGCTCTTGAAACATCAGTGTGTAGTGTGAAAGGCCTAGAAAAATCGGCATAAGCTAGAACAGGGGGTGAACACAGCAGTTCTTTAAGCTTTTCGAATGCCAGCTGGTGTTCGTCAGACCACTTAAATGTGTTGTTGTTTACAGTGGTAGTTTTCAGACCGCAGTTAGTATGTTTAGGTCGTGTTGGTGTAGTATCTACCGTTTTTTCCTTTGACCTTCTTTAGGTTTTCGCCACGGTTTAGATTGTGTAGGGGCTTTGCTATCCTACTGAAGTCTTTAACGAATTTCCTATAAAACCCAGCAAAACCGAGGAATCTACGGACTTCCTGGACTGATGTTGGAACCGGCCAATTTTTCAAAGCACTGATTTTGTCTGGATCTGGTTTTATACCTTCTTTAGACACCATGTGTTCAAGGTATTTGACCTCTTTTTGTAGGAAAGTGCATTTACTAGGATTCAGCTTGAGATTAGCTTGAGACAGCCGCTCAAACACCCTATCTAGATTTTCAAGATGACTCTCAAATGTCTTACTTTAGACGATCATGTCATCTAAGTAAAGAAGACACTGACTGAGGCGGAGATCACCGAGAGTCGCCTGCATTACTCTTTGGAATGTCGCGGGTGCGTTAGAAAGACCAAACGCCATGGTGTTAAACTCGTAGAACCCGAGCGGTCCTATGGTAAAGGCGGTTTTCTGTTTGTCGGATTTGGAAATTTCATTTTGCCAATAACCTGCCTTTAAATCCAAGGAACTGAAATACTTAGTCCCGGCAAGTGAGTCTAAAGTCTCGTCTATGCGAGGAAGTGGATGGGAATCTTTGATAGTGCGACTGTTTAGTTTTCTATAGTCCACACAGAAGCGCAACTTTCCGTTCTTTTTTCTAACTAATACAACGTTTGATGCAAAAGGGGACTGACTCTCTCGAATTACATTGGCATGCAACATATCCTGAATGTGATTGCGGACTTCATCATACAGGTGTGGAGGAATCCTCCTGTGACGCTCTTTAAATGGGGTAGGATCACTTAAGTTAATCCTATGCTCAATCTTATCGGTTCTACCGATGTCTGTGTCACTTGTTGAAAACAAAGGTGACCATTTTAGAAGTAATTGTTCGATTTGCAACTTTTCCTCGGGGCTTAAATCAGGCCCGAATGTGAAGTTTTTAGGAAAAGTCTCTTCACGTTCTACAGAAACAGTTGTAGACATAGAATGTACAGGAACAGCCTCATGTAAATCGCAAAGGATTGACCTGGCTGGGAGTGTCACAGCTCTCTGTTTAGAGGAATGGAAGAGCTCGATTGACTGGCTATGTGAATAGACACTGCTAAAGATGGAGTCAAATTTAAGCAACATTTGACTGTCATTGCCGGGCGGCGGAGTTCTTGTAAGAAGAACATAACGAAAGCGGTCAACATAACAATTCTTTTATTTCCTCGGTGTATATATATATACAGTGCGCTGCAGGTCTGACCTGCAAAGACAAAGGACTGCCGGTAATACACAGTGCACACGTCCACTCCGGGCACGTGCATGAAGTGTTCTGCGCAAGGCCACGGTCAAAATCCCTGGTGTCGCCAGGCAGGACAAATGCAGAGACCGTGACCTGCGCAGACAATGAGCTACCGGACAGTGTGGAAACACAGGGGACAACTGAGAAAAGCGGAGGGGATCACCATATACCAAATGAAGAAGCAAAATATTCCATATATATATATATATATATATATATATATTTTACATGGTAGTCTGATTTAAGATTTTATTGAATTTTTGCGCCATGTGGACTTTTGATTTTGAAATAATCCCTCGTTATTTGATATCAGACGTCGATGCCATGGAGGGGTATTCATCTGTGTTTTTTTAATTTCAGACATCCGGGATTTAGTCAAAGCTGAACCATTGCTGAGTTCAATGTCCGTGAGTCCGGCGCTACGGCCAAAAACAAACAAACAAAAACAACAAAAACAAACAGTCTGTTGTTAAATTACAGACACAGCTGTTCGTGTGAGAACTGTTGAGAACTGTAACAGTGAGCTGTAATTAGTAACGGGAAATTGACAGTGAAACTTTGTGGCTGTGAAGCAGGCGTAAACAAGGTTCGTGTATATTTGCTTGGCGGGAAAATTCCATGTTTTAATGTCTTAATATAATAATGAGGCCATATTTATTATCAAAGCCATATTTCAAGCAGAACAGTAGATTCATCGGAACAACGTCACCACTTGATTTTGTTCATTTCACTTTGAAGAAATTCTTTGCTTAAAATTCCAAGTGGAACGATGTTGGGTGATAATCAGGATATGTATACATGCAGTTAAATTTGCAAATTGGCTTTGTGGTGGAAGCGGTATGGCTCATGATGGATAATCGATTGAAGATTTAACTGAAATAAAGATGCATATGTACTGTTAAAGGAAAAGATGTATTGGTAAGCGTGCAGTTAAAGTGACCTACCACAAACTATCATTACTCATTTCTTTTGAATCAAATTTGATGTCTTATATTTATGTCAGTCATATAGAAATTTGTGGATCATTACTGGATGTTGATGGAATCATCAAATAAGCTCCATGTTGGAGCAATAAATGACACTCCATCACTGGAATTAGTAAGAAAGCCAGTATTTTTTTGGCAGGTCACCTGTACTGCACTTTTACCAAGGTAAAAGTAAAAAAAAGTTAAAATCTCAGCAGATTTCATGCACATTTAATGAGGTCAAAGGTTACCAGGCTGCTTTGTATAGGCCACTTGGTTGTGTCAACACGATAATTTACAAAGAATATGAAGGACTTGGATCAAACTCATCAGAATTTTTAATCAATAAAATATCTCACCTAACTTCAATTTCCAGCAAAATCCATGCATACTTAATGAAGTCAAAGGTCACTGCACACTGGTGACTTAACAAAAGTCCTATGGATTTTCATGAAACTCATCATACATATTAACCAATAGAGTTTCTCAGCTGATATACATTCCCAACAAAATTCATGCATATTTAATGAGGCCAGAGGTAACCAGATACATGACAGCCGTATTATGTATGCTCTTGTTACTTCATCCTTACTTATGTATTCAGTTCATAATAAATATTTCCAGTACTGTAATTTTTTTTGCTTTATGTTTTCAGGTACCTGCCAAGACCAAACCAGAACAAATCCAGATCAAATATTTCACGAACAAGAAAAACCAGATAAGAGAAAACCAGATCAAAGATAACCAGATCAAAGATAACCAGATAAAAAAACTAGATCAAAACCAGATAAAAAAACTAGATCAAAACCATATAAAAAAAACGAGATTTAAAAACAAGAAAATAAAACCAGTGCAAAAATAAACCTGACGTTATTAAAAAAATTATCATTTACTGAGTTTGAGTTTGTCATTTATTTCCATTTTATGAACTCTGTTAAACAGACGCATCTTCACCATATTCCCATTTCTTCCTAGCTACTCTTGTTTTCATTTTCATAATCAGTTCCATTAAATACACTGTGCCTGACTTTCTGTTATCCAGTACTACTGTTTTCATTTTTAGGTTTTATCAAATTTTTGTAAACTTTTAACTTTAAATTTATTTGCAAAGCTATGGCTTCAGCTATACCTGTCCCGGCTGTATCTATCAGTAAGATTGTTAAAGGCACTTTTCACCAAGGTGATCGCCAGTTTCCATCAGACTCAGTTGGCAAACAGTGTGTGCCTAATTCAATTGTTGCTCTGCTTTATGCCACCCTGCATGATGTTGCTGAATGGCAAACAAATGATATGGACACAATATTAATTTAAGGTGATCATTTGTACAGAACATTGACAGATATCCCAGATAAAGGATACATGGCTTGGGATGAAATACCAGATTATATACAATGCCTTGATCATAATTTCAAGATAAAACCAACCTTGATCACTGGTGGTTTCCTTAATCATTCTGATGTACAAGCACCCTATATGTTTTACCAGGATGCTTTGGCAGAAATCACTTCCATGAAATATGGTCTTATTATAGTTGGAGGAAACGCGATTGCAATTTCATATCAGCAGAATTGTTACTATGTGTTTGATCCACACAGCAGAAATCATCATGGTTATCCTACATCTTGTGGCACATCAGTTCTCCTTGCATTTGAATTGCAGTCCGAATTCTTTCAGTATATATCAAACTATGCAAATATGATGAATGCAACTATGTTTGAAGTGACATATTTAAGAATAAACCAAGTCACCAGTAAAGCATTTAAACTGGGACTGAAACGCCAAACTAAACAGTCTACCAATTCAAATAACCAGCTAAATCATGCAACCCAGTCAACAACAGACCTCATGGACACGGTAAATAAAAGCAGACCTGAACATGAAAATGATTCTCAACAAGGTGTTTACTTGATCCAAGAATACTTTAAAGATCAACAACTAAAAATTAACAGAAAACAATATTTGAAAGAGTACATGCAACAGAAAAGAATGAATCCAGCTCATAGGGATATAGAACGCCTAAAAGAACAACAAAGAAAACTGTTATCAAGACAAAATGAAACATTTGGACAAAAAAGAACGTTCTGCAGAGAAAGCATATAATCAAAAGATACGAAAAGATCAAGTTCGACGGGCACAAGAGAGGCAAGCTGAGAAACAACAGAAGCAAACTGCCAGACAAAATGAAATCTATAGACAAAAAGAACTTTCTGCAAAGAAAGCATATAATCAAAAGATAGGAAAAGATCAAGTTCGACGGGCACAAGAGAGGCAAGCTGAGAAACAACAGAAGCAAACTGCCAGACAAAATGAAATCTATAGACAAATGGAATGTGTGAGAGATTCAACTCGTAAAAAAGAAAAAGATCTGAAGACGATTTTTTTAAGAGAAACTGAGAGACTCGCCAATAGGAGGAAAAGAGCCGATCCATTACATAAGAGAACTGAGACTATGAGAAACACAGCTACTAGAGCACAAAAAAAGAACTGATGAATCATACAGACAAAATGAAAAAGCAGTTAATCTTAAGAGAAAACAGGGTGCAGATCTCAGAGAATGTATACAGAAATTTCATACTTCGATATCTGAAGGTCCCATATATGCTTGTTGTTGCTGTAATCAGACATGGTTCAAACACTCTGTAAAGAATTCTGATAGCTGGCCAGACAGACTAGATTCCACTTTCCTAGCAACACACATTACAGATGTAAAATCAGTGGACAAAAAAAAGTGGTTATGCACAACTTGTCTTGATGCTCTCAAATGCAACAAGACGCCAAAACTTTCTGTATTGAATGGAATGCAGTTTCCTGATAAGCCACCTGAATTGAACTTGTGTCCACTAGAGGAAAGGCTTGTTGCATTACGGATACCATTCGTGCAGTTACGAGAATTACCTAGAGGTTCACAGTTGTCACTGAAAGGATCACTGGTCAACGTACCTACTCAGATTGAAACAACCGTGGATATGTTGCCACGTACGTCAGACTCCACGGCTACTGTACCAATAAGTTTAAAACGTAAACTTGAGTACAAAAAAGTACAGTGCACCCAAAATGTACGTCCAGCTGTCATACTGAGTGCACTACACTACTTGATGAGACATAGTCAGTTGTATAATGATGCAAACATTACAATAAATAGCAATTGGCTTCAGACTTTCAAAAATTCACAAGAGCATGAACCTCTTGCCACTACTGACAATTCTGTGGATGCTAGTCTATCTGATGATGACAATTTTGAAGAAATACATAAAGATGAACAAGGAGGAATTCTAGATACCATTCTTGATGATACTGAACTCACAGGGAATGATATGATTTCGGTGGCTCCTGCATGGTGATTGACAGAAACCTTTGAATCTGTTTCAAGACAAAGATGCAGAATATATGTCATTTCCGTCAATATTCTGTGGGCAAAGGAGATTAGATAATGCTGAAAGAAAAACTTCTGTTCATTACAGTGACATTTGCAAATGGGAACTCCAAGCACTTGATCGCAGAGTTGCTGCAAATGTTCCAAATCTTTTCTACAAAATTGAAGAAATTACAAATAGAACAAATTACAGGAAAAGTTAGCTTAGCAATTCGTCGAATCAAAACTTAAGGGAAGAAGTATTCTGTCCAGGATGTCTTAAATGAAAGCAAAGTTCATTAGTTGACAAGATTGGATGAGGGCTACAGGATTTTCAGATCCATACGAGGCTCCCCTCCATTTTTGAAGCACGAAAAAAAGTTCTCTCTGTAATGATTAGACAGCTAGGATTGCCAACATGGTTTATATCTCTTTCTGCTGCAGACACACATTGGGAAGACCTACTGGTTATGCTTGGAAAACTGATTGATGGCAGAACTTATTCAAGTGATGATATTAGACAAATGGATTGGTTAGCTAAAACACGCTTGGTTAAGGCAGATCCTGTAACCTGTGTGCGGTATTTTGATCACAGAGTTCATTCCTTCATTCACACCATCTTACAAAGTGCACATTCACCTCTTGGAAAGCTGAAAGATTTTTTTTTACAGAATTGAATTTCAGCAACGTGGCTCCCCACATATGCTTATGTGGATTGAGGATGCACCGATATATGGTCAACATGAAGAAGATACTGTCACCAAATACATTGATGAACATGTGACATGCTGCAAGAATGATGAGGACCATCAAGATCTGATAGATCTCCAAATACACAGACACTCCAAGTCTTGTAGAAAGAATGGAAAGCCAATTTGTCATTTTAACTATCCATTGCCACCCATGCCACAAACTAAAATCCTTACACCTCATGACACAGAAGTTAATGAAAAACACAAAGAGAACTTCCACAAGATCTCTCAGGCACTTGCAAACTTAAATGTTGAAAATGACCTGTCCTTTCATTAATTCTTAAACTCTCTAGAACTCTCTCTAGATGACTACTACATGGCCTTGCGTACATCCATTTAAGGTCTAAAAGTATTCCTTAGAAGGTCACCATCTGAAATAAAAACCAATGGATACATGAGACTTTTGTTTACTGCATGGAAAGCTAACCATGACCTTTAGTTTATTCTTGATCCTTATGCATGTGCAACATACATAGTTTCCTATGTCAGTAAAAGTCAAAGGGGAATGAGTGCTTTGTTAGATGCTGCTTGTAAAGAAGCTAGAAAAGGGAATACAACTCTCAGACAGTAGGTGAGAGATATGGGAAATCAGTTTTTAAATGCTGTGGAAATAAGTTCTCGGGAAACAGCATATCTGGTATTACAACTTCCAATAACCAGAGCCACCAGGGATGTAATATTTGTACCCACTGCCCCTCCAGATGAAAGAACTTTTCTACTCAAGAGTAAAGAACAGCTTGAGCATCTCCCACATGATTCAACAGACATAGCAGCAAATAATATCATTGACAGTAGTCGAAGAGACCAAAAGCATTTGAAAATTGCTGTCTTGCTGATTTTGCATCACAGATTAATATTGAATACCCCTCGGAAAGAGCAGATGATGCATTCCATGACAACACTGATGATAACATCATCATTGATAAAAATGAAGCAATTGCTAATATAAACACAGGAGAAAAGCTCAGTATCACCTTACCATATGGTACAACATACACTCGCAGACAAGTTCCAAGAGTTCTAAGATATGTTCGTTATACTGAGAAAATAGACCCGGAAAACTGCTTTCGTGAAAGGCTGCTGCTGTTCACATCATGGAGAGATGAAACCAAGTACCTTTTGAATGGTTTACTCACATACTTGGAACAGTATAACAAGAAAAAAAAATACAAATTGAATTTAAAAGAAAACAATATGGGCACAATGCAGATGTCCTACAAGAAGCACAGGACCAAGCTGAATATGACCGTGAAACTGAATATGCACGAATAGCTCCTACAACAAAACATACAGAGAATGAGGATTTGATTCAACAGCCAGTTCCCAGTGAAGAATTTGCTTTTTTTTACCCAGAAAGGTCAGATCATCTGAGAAACTATGATTTGACAACTGATCTTGGACCACTACCAAGAACCACTGCACAAGAACCACTTACATTGCCTGGTAGAATACCTGAAGTAGAATACAGACAGTTAATACACGGTCTAAATGAGAAACAACTCACTGTCTTCAAACACATTATCAAATATGTAAAATGTTCTACTAAGCCTTTACATCTATTCCTTACTGGTGGGGCAGGTGTTGGTAAATCAGTTTTGCTCAACGCTCTCTTTCAAGCATTACATCGTCACTTATGTGGGAATGAAGGTGAAAATCCATTGGACTGAAAAATACTGATCACTGCACCTACAGGAAAGGCTGCTTACAATGTTCAAGGATCCACATTACATAATGCTTTTCGAATCGATCCAAATAAAGGATTTGATTATAGAAAATTGTCATCTGACATCCTTAATACACTGCGAACACAGTATAGGCACCTTCATATATTAATGATTGATGAAATAAGCATGGGGTAGGAAATCGCACGTTCAATTTCGTTAATTTGCGCCTCCAAGAAATTAAAGGCAACAAAGAACCTTTTGGTGGTATCATTGTAATTGTTATTGGAGACCTCTTCCAACTTCAACCAGTAATGGACAATTGGATTTTCAAGAACTTGTCTGATAGCTATGGACCTCTTGCACTCAACCTTTGGGTAGACACTTTTCATATGTATGAGCTTACTGAAATCATGCGGCAAAAAATGATCATGATTTTGCAGAACTTTTGAACAGGCTACGTGAAGGAAAACACATACAAGCTGACATTGATACCCTAAAATCTCGTGTTGTTTTTGATAACAGTTCATATCCCTCAGGAACTACTTATTTGTTTACAAACAACACCTCTGTGGACAATCATAATCTGCAAATTGTCCAGTGTACAAACACAACTAAAGTAATAATTACTGCAATTGACACAGTGATAACGGATGTGACAGATGATGTGAAAAAAGATGTACTTTCAAGAATACCAGATAACCCATCAAAATTGCAGGACTGCTGAAAACGCTTCAGATTGCTGTTGGTTTACCATATGATATCACCTGCAATGTTGCAATACAAGATACGAAATGATCATCAAACAACAGGTTCAACATACCTATCAAAAAGACCACACTATGGATTAGCATTCTATGTCCACAAAGACCTCTACCCATTCACTGAAGTGCATCATCAGTCTAATGGAAACATTGATGCATCTGTATTATTGGTAAATACACCAAGCTCTTCCTTACAACTGATTAGTGTGTACAGATCCCCTCAGTCAAAACTGTCTGACTTTAGGTCCAAGCTTTCTCAGCTTATGACACATGTTGATATCCAAAAACCATTGTTAGTAATGGGAGATTTTAATATAGATGTTAGTAAACAAAACAATATGTCAGCGTTGAATGATCTTTCACAACTTTTACTCTGTCAACAACTTGTAACAGAATGCTACAACTTCAACAATAGAGGCTACATGGTCGAATCATAAAGTCTTGTTCACTGTTGTTCCAAAGAGTGTTTTCCAGTTTCATACTGATTGATCATTTTAATATTGGTTTAGAATGAATTTGACTCCCAATTTCTTAGTAATGGTTTGATATGATTTAACAGACATAAACTTACCCAAAGAGAATCTCTAATTCAGAAACTTATAATAGTAAGTTATTATTCACCATACACAGAGACAGGTCCCGACCTCTGTGCTGTGAATACAGACTTCTTATCATCATATTTATATTCAAACTTGTCAGCCACACGCATCAGTAACTGTATGTGACATGAGTCGGACCTCCCCATCAAACCTTGTATCAAAAGAACATGTCTTTAGCAGTCTATTAGGCAGATCATGAGAACAAATTGTAGCAGTTTGACAAAGCAACTTCTAACTTTCTTTAGAGGACTAATCTATTTGGAAAACCTTAATAAGGTTACCGTAACTTATGGACTATTGGCAAAATGCATGATTTTCAGCACTCTGCAAGTCATTTTGCTCGTTGTTCAAGGTTTCTTTAATTCAACTGAGCGTCATGGCTCATGGGCAAGATTCCAGGTTTATTTTAAACGCTATTAATCAAATGAAATAAAATTACGTAAACAAAGGCAGTTAAAACGACACACTACAAAAAGAATACGGGATACGCGGTCGCTTAAATTAATCTGATCAGTTATGCATGCCAGGGACGATTCGTCAGAAACCGTCTGCTGCCAAAACCCAGTTATGATCGTTAAAGAACCGGAGAAACTGAACAATTCTAGCAATAACAAACATCTGATTTGTAGAGATCGTGCACCAGACATCGTCATTTGCAAGTTCTATTATATAGCCCTGCGTCATTTGCTTCATATATTCACGGTGCCGCCGGGATCATAGCTGGAAAATCGAACTCTCAAAAAACCGAAGGCGATGTGATGTCCCTGAACATTTCCTGCCAAAATTGTCATGAATGAAGTCGCATGGGGTGGATTTTACTACGAACTTCCTATTGGCTATCTGTTACACTTCATCTCTCCACCAATCACAAGAACGTATGCGTGCACTGGCCAGGCATGGATGTATGCAAATCAACTGCATGTCAGTCAATGTGCAGCATGGTTTAAATGCCAGCATGGCCGGTTGATAGTATGAATGTCTTATTAAATGCGACAACGATGAACTTGCGCTTTATTTGTAATCCAACGAGACAGATTGCTTATTGCTCAATGTCTCTTTTAACGCGATTCCCCTATTTTTATAACGTTTGCGCATGTTAATAAGTCAGTTCATGATTCTTTTACACTCATGGAAGTGGTGAGACTTTGGGAGCGGTTTACCGGCAGTTTTTCTCCTCTCACCGGCGTACGAGAGTGTACTTATGTAGGCACAATCAGACTTATTTTAAAGGCTTAAATTAAATGATCGGCTACTTCGGGTAATACCTTTCATTATGGAAATTAAGAATATCTACATGGAGACTGAGGGAGATTAAAAATAGAGGGGCTATTAGCCTAGCACCTGAAGGCAGATTTTTACGGGCCAGACAAGCTTGCACCTTAACATGTCATGGGAGTGAGCCAAAAAAAAACAAAAACGGGTGATTGGCCCGCGGGCCCCTTAAAATTTTGAAGCCTGTTCACAAATGCAAGCTGAGTACATTCAAAGAAGGTCAAACGTGCGCGGCCTCGAGCCGGCCTGGAACCCGTTTACCCCGAGTCACCGAGGCCGGAAGGCTCGAGGCCGAGTCAAAGTCCGAGGCCTGGTCTTCCAAGGCCGAGGCCGGCGAAACCCGGCCTCGAGACCGGCCTCGAGGCCAAGACCGGCCTCGAGACCTCCAACACTGCTGGGGTATACCTATGGCATTTACTTACGATTAGTCTGAAATAAATGATACATAAAATCTTGAAAATTATTAAAATAGACTGTTCAGAATTGAGATTACAGAAGTAGCAGCAAGGCGCCGGTCAAATTAAACCACGTGATTTGAGGCAAAGAGCCCACGTGGTTGTTGAGGCGAGATGCCCACTGGGCGTGTTACCCCTTCAAAGCAACAATAAGTGGGGAGTTAGATTTTTTTTTCCAAAAATAAATTTTATTTTAAATTGAAACGAGGTTATACATTAACACAACCTTAACACAGCGAGAGGGACTCCGTGTATCGCCCGGGCCACAATACCTTCCATTTGCCCAAAAAATGTAATTCATGTTCCCGCTGGTTGAAACATCGCCGGTTGCAGTGGATCAGGGCCTGATACATGGGGCACATGGTGCGTGTCATTGAGGCCCGTGGACCTATCGTACAAACTTGTTGAAATAGGTTCTACAATGAATTAATTTACATTCAGCAGATGGGCTGTAATGTTAATTCAGGACCGTAATGTCCATCCAGCGGAGATATATCAGAAGACATGAATGTCTGTGTATGGACTAGTTTGAACTACTCTTTGTTTATAGATCTGTCGCGGATGCACAAAAACAGACCTCTGGTTACGCGACCTTGTTGTGGTAAACAGTAACACGTGGACCATGCTTACTCACACACAGAACAATAACGAGGTCCTAACAGGTAGCTATATGAGTGGTAATGAGACTGTGTGCTGGGTTGTTTTTGCTGGGAAACTTTTGTATAAAGCAAAACTGGACTGATAGAGTGAAAGAATAGGTCTAGGCAAAATATTGCTCCTGATTACATCCCTTTAAGCGTTTCTACATGAAGGCTTCGTGTTACTTTGTGAATTACCGAGTGAATGCGGCATGTGTGAATTAGTATTGTTTTTCACGAATTGGTCATAAAAAAAGTGTAACCCACTTTCTAGTAATTCAGCATTCAGCTTTGATTCGAAGTTAGGCTGTAATTTTCCCTTAATTATAGTACTATAGGCAAATGAGTTTGCACTGTGGTTATCTAAAAATGGAAGCTCGAGAATGATTTTTACAATCTTGAACGTTAACATTTCACGGGAGTGAGCCAAAAAATACGGGTAGCTATATGGGTGGTCTTAAAAATATATGTTAAATGGAACAAGATGATATATATATATATATATATATATATATATATATATATATATATATCAACTAAATTATATCTTATTTTTTAATTGTTGAAAATGATTTAAAATTTGAAATGAGATAAATAATTTTCATAAACTTTGTAAATTTCATGCCCGAAATTAGTGGTACTCCGTCCTATAAAAATAAGTTTAAACTAAGATAAATTTTATTTAAAGTCGGTTTTCTATAATCAACAAATACAACATAAGCTGACAGAGCTTTTATCACCGACTACATAGATAAGACATGTTAAGATAACCAATACATTAAAAACACGAGTCAAGATTTAAAGATAACAGGTATGGTGTTCACACATTACACGCTAGTTTACACCAATTAATATGGATGAAAGCACTTAACTTTTACGTGTTACACTTTTTCTCTGTGTTATTCCTTTGCATCATCCCGCTTTTTTCACGACCTGGCCCAGTGTAAGAGATCAAAAGACTCGCATGGTAACACCTGATTAGACCAAAGTCACCATTTCTTATGCACAGTAATTAAGATCTGCTAGAGTTATACAACTCGCGTTATTGACACACGGTATTACGAAAAGAGTGTTTGTGACACACGGTGAACGCCCTGCCATCTAGCGGGAGTGTGACAGAATAGACGCATGCGCAGTTAAACCGTGTGTCAATAAGGGCGGTCCAGTGTTATACCATTTAGTTGTATTCTGTGTATGGCCATTCGCGATAACCGAGTAATGATTAAAAACGCGACTCACAGATGGCACCACTGTAGGCATTGTGTTTGCGCAACCAGTATTCGGTTCATTCGCCGGAGGGCAGTTTAGATATCACTGTCGTGAAGCGCATCACAAATTGTGGAGTCCATCTAGACATCTGTACTGCTATACAGCGGAGTCTAAGTATTACTGGGTCGTAGAAAAGATACATTCCCTTTTCGTTTCTCTATTACTTTTATTTCAATAAAAGAGTTCAAACTTACATGAACGGATGGATATATGCATACATCAATCCACACCAATATTTCATCAATCCACACCAAATATATATATATATATATATATATATATATATATATATATATATATATATATATATATATATATGTCGTAGGCTGAATAGTATCAGGCACGCACATATAGCATTAATTTCACAGAAACGAAAGTAGTTGACAGAACGTGGTTTTAATCATAATAGTTTGAATGTAATGACCCCTAGTGGCAAACCGAGATCTTATTGTATTTTGTAACTGAGACCAACTGCCACATTCACCCCGCCAGACTTTAAATGTCGTCCCGACATTATGCATAAAAAGTCATGAGTCAATTGTTACGGAACCTTATATCAACAGAGTGTAGGATATTCCATCTGCCCCTATGCATACACCCCCTTTAGAGACAATGGGCTCTTTCACTGGGTGATCCGGTAAGAAGGTTACACATGCGGGGGGAGGGCAGTTGGGGGTAAGACTGGAGAAGGGGAGTGAGATGTTACGCCACGGTGAAACATAGTAACCGGCAACTCTTTTCCTGAGACGCTGGCAATATATTCACTACTGGGCATACTAATATTTTAATTTTGAGAACTTTCGGCCATTTTTGGTGGACTTATAACTTAACTACAGTGTTGTTGTATTTTATTCTGGGTTAAATCCTACATTTGGCTAGCGTGCCAACTTACAAAGCCTCCTTTTTAAGTAGCGGTACGAACCTCTTTACTTTTCCAAATTAATTTACAAAATTCAAAGCAGATAAGTCGATAGGTTTCTGCCGCATGTCTCATTGAGAATCTTATAGATGAGTATATAAAGTATACATGTGTAGAACTTAACTACACTCATTCATGCAACGCTGCACACAGCCGGACTGAACCGAAGATGGCCAGTCAGCTCCTGCAACAGGTAGCTGACACCCTGAGGGACAAAGCGGACTCTAACAGGTACGTGATGTCACAGACTAAATTGTCTAGAGTTATCAGCTCAATCGAGCCTATCACTAAAACTTCCTTCACTAAAACCCGAGCTTGGTTACGCGCAATGGACCTGGCGTATATAGATTTAGACGGCGATGATGCCGCCATGATAGAAGTTATGAGAGGCACCTTGGGGGGGGGGGGATTAAGGAATCTGTTGATGATTTTTACATAGAGAATGCCGACTTTCATGATGCTATTCGAGAACACGGTATTTCTGTTAAACAGGCCGTCAAACCTAAGTGGACTGCCATTAAGGCCTATATAGAAAGGACATTTCTCCCTGACAATGAACTTCAAGAATTGAGAAAAAACCCTTAGCTATATTAAACAAGACCCCAGTCCACATTACACTTTTATAATGATTACTTTCGCCGAGCCGCCCGCCAGGCATTTCCAGTAGCCACGCGAGCGCCCAGTGATGAAAAGAACTGGTTAGATTATACTCTAAAGGGTTAATCAATAACCGGTTAGCACTGGCCTCCTGTATACAGTCAACTTTGGATTTTGTGATGGAGACCGCCCTGAAAAAAGCCCGAGAACTTGCATGTTACGGCGAACCTGACCGGGGCGCCCCAAGGACTTTAACCAAATCATGTCCTACCGCCAAAAACGTAACTCGCGTGGACGGACCGGTAGAGCTATCTCAGGAGATACGCGCTATCTAGCGCACCGCATCCAGTGCTTTTACTGCAAACAATCCGGGCACGCACAGGCGCGGTGCGCATATCATATCATACGGCCATCATCTGTGAGCAGCAATTTACCCCTATCACAGGTTTGGCAGTCAAAGCGACCTACCAGTCATTATCAGCGCGGCCGAATTCCTGAAATGCGCGCCCAGCGCCCGATTGGGAGTATCCAAATATGGAGTCTGTAATCCATACAGTCGAGGACAGAGATTACGCTGAAAATTCGCACAATGAATCTCCGTGTGGCTGCCACAGGTCTGAGCATACTTACTAAGAACACTCAGGCCGCAACTAATAAGTCAAACAGAAACACATAATTAGACCGTGTCCCGGCCAAATGAATCTGTGAGCACTGTATTAGTGCCACGTGGGCGTCCTTTTCTGTCACCGTACTTTCAAAATCGGGCATTTCGGCATTACTAGACACAGGGGCTTTACGAAGTCTGATTCTATTTGCCGCTTTTCAAGAGTGACAACAGCTCAATCTACAATTGGTTTTAAGTTCACCGGTCCATGGCCTGCAGGCAGTAACAGGTTCAAAATTGCTAGTCACGGGGGTCCCTTTTGTTCAATTCAGCACACTGCCAACACTCAACTTTTTTTGTGCCTCAGGACCTGCCTCATGAAATCATTATTGGCAGTGATGACTTAGATAGTGGGGATAGCCACATTGATTTAGAGTCCGACCAGCTTATCTGGTTTGATAAATGTTACTCGTTGTCAAGGGAACCCTTTATCAACCCCCAGGTATTTTACCCACAATCCCTGTCAGGGAGGATAACTCTGTGTGCGAACTCATTCGCCAATATGCGCATGTGTTTCCTCAATCAGATGGCCCATGCCCCTCTGTACCTTGGAACCTATGAAAATTGAAACCGAGGGTGCTCCGGTGGCACAGAGGCCGTACAGGGCGCCACTATCAGCACGCCAGCTTATCGAGGATGAAATTGATAAAATGCTGAAAGGTGGGATAATCCGCCCCTCCAGATCACTTTGAGCGTCTATTGTCCCTTTATTTCCTAAGCCAGGTGCATCAGAAGTGCGTTTTTGTATTGATTATCGCCGGCTTAATTCAGTGACAGTAAAAGACCGTTTTCGAGTGCCCCGCATCCAGGACATTTTTGATTCATTACAGGGTGCAACCATATTCACACCTTTATATCTAAAAAGCGGGTACCACCACTTAGCCGTGGACGAGGAATCCATAGAAAAGACAGCTTTTGTTACACACTGCCGTCAATACGAATTCTTACGAGTTCCGTTCGGAAGCTGCGTAAGACACCCCCCACCCGCCAAATACCCAAGGGGATTAGAAGCTTTATTAGGGAAGCTTGCCAAGGTCAATATAGATGACGCTGTAGTTTTCTCTAAAACCCATGGAAACACATGAATCATCTCAGGCATGTCTTAACAAGTACAATCTTAAGCTGAAAACATCAAATTGCCATTTTGCTCAAACAGTGGTCAAATTGTTAGGCCACATTATTTCAGCAGAAGGCAGGGCACAAGACCCCGATAAAATAGCTGCTGTAGCCAACCTGGCGCCCCCTACTTAGTTGAAGAAATCAGATCGTTCCTGGGTATGAATGGTTATTACCGGCAATTCGTGCCTGATAATGCTAAAGTGGCTGCATCTCTGGCCGACCTCATCAGAAAGAAGGTAAAGTTTTCATGGACTGCTACCCATCAAAAGGCGTTTGAGAAATTAAAACAAATGCTAGTGTCCGCCAAAGTTATGGCATACCCACGGACTGACCTAGAATATAGGTTATATACTGATGCTTCGGATAACGCCATTGGTGGGGTCGGGGTGGAACGTGTTATCGAGTATGGCTCTCATCAGCTAAACGATACACAAAAATAAATACCCTGTTATTTAGAAGGAATGTCTGGCGATGCTGTATTGCTTGATGAAACTGAAACCTTATCTGTATGGTAGCCCAGACATGGCTTACGTAGACCATTCCCCCTGGGTGGTATTTTTTCTTCAAACATTAATAACAGCAGGGTACAGCAGTAGGCTCTTACGCTGGCTATGTTCAACACAAAAATCGTGTACAAAAAGGGAACTTTAAACAAGAAAGCTGATTTTTTGTCACGCATTCCAAGCTAAGCCCTTCTACCTTACACCGAAGAACTGGCTTTACTTGACATTGACAATGATGGGGCTGAGTTACATAGCTCACGGCACACATACGATAACCTTAACATGCAGAAAGCCGAAGCAGATCAGAGGCTCTATATGGTGCACCAACGCCAGAAATGTGCGTCAAGGGAGGGGCACAGCTCTTTTTGTCTCATAGATGATGTATGATATGTCGTTCCCCGACCCCCTGCAACCCATTCATCCCCATTTGGTGTTACCGCCTACCTTACACACGGAGGTGATTTCTAATGCCCACAATCAGGTTGGCCATCTGGGGTCGCAAAAACAGTGCACAAGAAAGCTACACCCCTTCTTAACATGCGACAAGCGGTCATATATTTTATTTCAAAATGCCCCGTCTGTATATAACAACGAACGCCCAATGAGATGATAGCAATAGGTGAAATGCCAGTCCCAGATAGTCCTGCAGAAGTGGTAGGTGTGGATTTGATCAACCCATTTGTCTCTTCAGCTCACAATAACCGATATGTGTTGGTTGTTATATGCCACCTGACAGGCTGGATCGCGGCATACCCGATCCCCGATAAAATCAATCAGAGCGTTTGGAACGCGTTTCACAATCAATACTTTGCCCGGCATGATGCCCCGCGAAGAATTTACCACCAATGCCTGGTGCGATTATCTGGCCGAATTACATATTGAGCAAGTCCGCAAAACACCCTACCACCCAGCGAGCAATGGAAAGTGCGAAAGGGCCAACACAACAGTCAATGACTTCCGGTTGATCATGGCCGCCTAGTGCCACAACTGAGTGCAGCTCGCACAAAAATCGGGAATACACCTACTGAGAATGGCCGAAGGCCGGAGTATGAAAACACGATTAATGAGTAAGACAGATTCGCCAAGCCAAGGGAAGGCAAGCATCGAAAAATACCTACAGCAAACCAGGCTTAGCAAAAACACTGCCAGCAGAGAATCACAGACAGAATCGTCCATAATGGAGGCTAGTGACCCCATGTTAGCTATGGTGGACGCGAATGTGCTCAGTTGGAGAAAACACTGATGTCAGTGTTCGAAGATTTACGAAAATTGCTGGTAAGTGACAGTGATCAAATCAAAAGTGAGGTTACAACTGTAAACAATAAATATACTGCTCTGGATGAGAAAATTAACTGCGTTATTGGGAGTCTTGACTTCACCCAAACAGACATTGAGAAACACACTACAAAAATAAATGCCCTACAGAAAGAAAATAAGGCATTAAAAGATGAAATCGAGAAGCCTGAAGGCAGATAAAGGCACAACAGAAGATAAACTGACCAATATCAAAACAAAAATATTGGACATTGAACGTTATAGCCGTGAAATACAACGTCAGGCAACTCCGAGTTCCTGAACAAAAGGGCGAAAATTGTTTACGAATAGTCGCCAAAGCCATTGATGAACAATCAAAACATGGACGAGATTGTAAAGACTATAGAAACAGCCCATCGAACAGGCAAGAAAAAGAATGGAGTTGACCGGCATATCATTGTCAAATTTCACAGCCGACCAATCAGAAACGACTTTTTGTGTAAAGCACAAAAAACAGCAAAACCCCGAACGGAGCAGAGCCCAAGCCTTCTTCGTAGAAGACCTCACAATAGATGACTACAATCTGAAGAAGAAAACCCTCAAACAAATGCGCCAGGCTAATTGCGAACAAAAGAAGGTGAGGTACTGGCGCGGTCGTCCTATTATCAATGGTAAACAAACCCCCATTGAGGACTAAACACCTGCACACAGTACTAAGAAGTACCGTGACGTGAACACGGATATTTCCCGCCATCATCTTCAAATCGTCAGCGCCATCGCGAGTCTGTTATTTAAACAAGCCCATCAACCACAAGTGACGGCACCATACGGCATAGTCATGGACTATCTTAACTGGTTTAATGAGAAGCTCCAGCTCTGGATATGAGAGAACTGTAATTGCTGGATATGAGAGAACTGCAATTGCTGTATTATCGCCCATGTAGCTTTGAACTTCACATGAGCATACCATAATTCTTACATCACTACGAAGATAAGACAAATCAGCTAATATTAGACGACAACACTGTTACTCATACTCACAACCACATAGTAAGTTTATGAAACTGGTTTTTAATTCGTCTAGTTAGTCAGAAATTGGCCAGAAACTTGAAGTGTTAATGTAACCTGGTGACTGTAACTGGTTCTTTGTTACAGTCAAGAGAGCCCACACGGCTGTCGCGCTGTGCATGTGTCAGTGCTTAACTAGCTTTATCATCTTTTTAAAAATTCTATACACTTCAGTAATTTCTCAGAAATGGTATATGGAAATGACAGCCAAATATGACAATCCAGATTTTAATAGTGAATTCTTTATGATAATGTCTCACAATTTTATTGACTCTTTGCAACGAATTGACAGAACAGGTGTCTCCACCATCCATGCATAAATAACCACTCTTGAGTGTTTACATGACATTATTTGGTTAAGGCTGTTCTTCTACATGTAACCAATGATCTTGACTGTTATGGGTATGATTTGTTGAAATGTGGATTGATTTCGTATATTACCAAATAACACTGTTTATTAAATAAGGCCTAAAGAAGATTACAGATCTAACATGTTCGGGTATGGTACATGGATGACATTATGTTTATTCTTTCATAGTCAGATAATGCTACACTTAGTCCTTGTTAGACGACAAGAAAGTGTTACTTGTATACATCACGATAAACATAGTTTTATGAAACAGGTTTTTAATATGTCTAGTTAGTTAGAAAATGTTACTGATGTTACTGTTAATACTGTAACTGTTACAGAGGCAACACAGCTGTTCACAAGTCTGGACAAAGTTGACCAGGTACTTGAGGCACTAATGTCAATGTAACTATACTCCATTAAACCAAACTATGTTCACCTGTCTTGTATAGAGAATTTTCCCAAAACTTTATACTATTCAATAACTTCTCAGAATTCAGTATACTGAAGTGACAGCCTAATATGACATTTAAGACTCTTACAGAAAATTTGTATGATTATGTATCACAAATTTATTGATTCTTTACATAATCTGACAGAATAAGTGTTTCCATGCATGATTAGACATATTTGAGAATGTTTATATGACATCATCCAATTAGCACCTGTTAATCCAGTTTATTTTTACATGTTATAGATGATCGTGACTGTCATGGGTGGTCAGTTGTGATACGAAATGTAGACTGATTTCTCATATTTTTAAATAATTCCGTTTCCTAAATAAGGCCTTTGGAAGGTTTCAGGTCTGGAATTTTACATGTATGGTATATGGATGACATTACGTTTACTCCTCCCTTTGTTTTGGTCATATATTGTTAGATTTAATTTAACTCTTGTGAAAGATCACTGCAATAATGAGATCAAACTGAAATGTTTATGAATGAAGGGCCATCCCATGTGAGCTGATTATACATCTTCTTTTATAAATGCAGGTTCGCAGGTACGGCTAATGTGGGTTGCATGAAAGGCATTCTTGCATTGATATATTTGTGTTAGCAATTACTCCTCCGTGTAGGCCAACATCTGGATGTGACTGATGCCCCAAATTTCTAATTACTATATATTACTATATATCATATATTGTTATCCCATCTCTGGTGTGCTAAATTTGTTGATACAAACAATTCAGGAAGAGTGAACAAGAAGCATTTAAGCTGTTATTATTTTCCTTGTGTCACCTATGAGAGGCATTTTTGTTTGATTTTAACTAAAAACTGCATGGCTGATCTCCACACAGACTTTGAGCAACTTCCAATGAGCGACACTTAGGAAAATATGAGATCCGGAACTTTTGTTCACCAGTTCAGATCAATTAAGTGGAGCCGGTAAACTTCAATTCCAATTCAAGTCCAATTCATTTCATATTCACTTTTTTCAATTCAATTTCAATTCATTCGATTTTCCTTTAAATTCCATTTCAATCCCAATTCAATTCAGAATTGACCCCAGGTCTGCTTATTAGCGTAAGTTTAATAGGAATGATGTGAAACACTTGTTTGTCCCGACTATATCTATATTTTGAAAGACATTACAGTGTAAAACAAAAGTTCATGTAAACAAAAATATCCCCACATAATAGTTGGGGAAATGCTATTTATTTAAATTTAGCCTTATGGATCCATAATGGAATGAATGGAACTATAACTTATGATCATTTTACTTTAAGCAAATTTGTATGTGGTACATGATTTTCCACTTGAATCTTTAAGTGTTTAGCTATTGATTTTGACTATGAGCTTTGATAACACATTCTATTATGTGCAATATATCTCATAACACAATGGGTCATGAAATAAGAACTTTCATCTAGAATTAAAAAAAATAGGACTTGGCCTAAGATCATGTCTTAGTAAAATCATGGAAAAACTACTGAATTGATTTTTGTCAAACTACAGTGCAGGCTGGTATGCTAAGGAAAGGCATATAATATATAATTTTACAATAGTTAGCGATAATTCTCCCTCTCTCTCTCTCTTTGAACTCTTTATTATGAATACATGATTAATAATTATGATATAATATCACAACTTTAGTTGACAGTATACACAATAATAAATTGCAGTCCTGTACAGTTCCTGAACATAGCAAACATTTTATACAGGACATTGTTTATTATTTTCATCCAAAACTGCAATATGTGCAAGAGCAACTCTACTCCATTACTGTATACCTATTTGTTTACGCACACTAGTTCCAGCCATACTATATGATAAGCACTCTTCTTGTATATTCAGGACTTACTGCTCACCAGCTTCCGGAAGTATCTAATATATATGTTTCCTTCATATGTTATTCGTGTATATGTTATCAAATTTTAATTTATGTACTATCTTATCATGTTCAATGTTCTACTGTTTGTTACATTTGCCATGATTGTAACATTATTGTTACTCACAGGTTTCAAATCAATATCATGCAAACTCAGTTTTTTTTCTTCACCAGCCATTTATATCATGACTGAGATCTCTTAAAATTAAAACTTATAACAACAGTCAAAGAGCGACTCAGAATTCCGTTTTTGATAATCTGTGCACGCACGGTAACTTCCATCAGGTTTTGGCACAAAAATACATGGTGAACTCCAGAGACTGTTACTAGGTTCAATAAAATCATTGTCTACAAATATTGAACCTCATCTTGTAGATAGTTTTGCTTTTCTGGATTCAGTCTATAAGGGTGCTGCTTGACTGCGCTTGCCTCGCCAACATCGACGTCATTGCACAATATGTTAGTTCGCGTTGGAATGTCACTAAACAAATGTTCATGATTCCGCAGCGGGTTCTTTAGGTCTTATTGTTGTTGTTGTACGGTAGGGTGTGACACTTTGGCATCCAGGTTGTTAAGCACGGCTGAATTTTTTAATGGTACTGTACCACACTTAATGTCTACATCACACTTACAATCAGTATCTACACTTACTGGGTCAAGGTGTTTACACAATTTACAGCAGTAACATTATGTACAACAGCTGATGTGCTATTTCTGTCCTTATATTGTTTCAACAAGTTAACATGGCACAGTTGTTTTTTCTTACGCCTATCTGAGGTTAAAAGTTTGTAATTTAAATCACTGACTTTCTTGTCAACAATGTAAGGACCAAAATACCTAGCTTGCAGAAGCCTACCAAGGATGGTTAGTAAGGCAAGGACCTTTTCACCAGGCTCAAACATCCTACTTACAGTGTGCTCGTCATACTTTGTTTTCATTTGAATTTGTGCAGATTTTATATTTGACTTTGCAATCACACAAGCATTGTGAGTTTAGTGCGAAAGTCTAAGACATACTGCAATAAACTAAGAGAATCAGGATTTTCACACAAGAGTTGTTCTTTAAGCTGTTTTAATTGACCGCGAACTGAGTGTCCAAAAAATAGTTCAAAGGGACTGAAACCCAAGGACTCGTGAAAGGATTCTCTGACAGCAAACAGCAATAGGTGGATTCCTTTTATCCTGGTCTTTCTCTGTATCATAGCAATAAGTCCTTATCATGTTTTTTAATGTCTGGTGAAAACGCTCGAGGGCGCCCTGACTCTCAGGGTGGTATGGCGAAGAGCTGTACTTTTTTATACCTAGCTCATGCATAAGCCAGACATAAAATTAGACCCTTGGTCAGATAGGACTTTTTTGGTAAGCTTTGGGCATTACTGTTTGTTGTTTGATGGCCCACTCATCAGGTGGTTGCCATTTACGCATAAACACTTCATTTTTTACTTAGAAACAAACTGGGTTCTGTGACAGTTCATCTTGAGAAACTGCCCTGTGAAACAAACAGGTAATATCATTGATATTTTGTGATTTGCATTATTTCTAATTCCAATGAACCTTCAACACTGCCAGGATCAGAACTGTGCAGATTTCATTCCAATGTCCTGATTCCAAGTAATGATGCAATGTGCTAGAATAATTTATATATCGCAAAAATTCTATATGATTATATTAATAATATATAGTCACAGATTCATGTGAGCTGCATTTGCTGTTCACTTCTCTTTCATGATTACATAGCTGTTGTCGGTTCTATCGATGTGTCTCTTCATGATTTATTGAAATATTAGGGTAACCTGCATCCCGGATATAGCATACATTAATAGTGACCATTACTGGAGTCGGATGTACCATATAATATTAGTGACTTACTGGAGAAAACACTTACTGGTGTATTTTTCATGCTTGAAGGGTTAGGTTAACCTGTATCTGGGATATAGCATATACCAATAGCGACAAACACTTACTGGCTTATTTCATGAAGGGTGAGCGTAACCCGTATCCCGGATAAAGAACATATTAAAAGTGACAAACATTTACTGGAGTATTTCATATCCGAAGGGTTAGGATAACCCGTAACCCGGATATAGTATATGTTAAATGTGACAAACACTTACTAGCGTATGTCATGCCCGAAGGTTAAGGGTAACAAGTATCCCGGATATAGCATATATCACTTTGAGAAACACTGACTAAAGTATTTCATTTGCGAAGGCTTCGGGTAACCCGTATCCCGGATATAGCATATATTAATAGTTACAAACACTTACTGGAGTATCTCATGCCCGAAGAATTAGGGTAACCTGTATCCCGGATATAGCATATAATAATGGTGACAAACACTTGCTAGAGTGTTTCATATCCGAAGGGTCAGGGTAACCCGTATCCCGGTTATAACATATATTAATAGTTACAAACACTTACTTGAGTATTTCATGTCCGAAGACTTAGGGTCACCCGTATACAGGATATACCATATATTAAAAGTGACAAACACTAACTGGAGTATTTCATGCCCGAGGGGTTACGGTAAACCGTATCCCACATAAAGCATATATTAATAGAGACAAACTCTAACGGGAGTACTTCAAGCCCGAAGGGTAAAGATAACCCGTATCACGGATAAACCATATAATAATAGTGACAAACACTTACTGGAGTAAACACTTACTGGTGTATTTCATGCTCGAAGGGTTAGGGTAACCCGTATCATGGATATAGCATATATTAATAGTGACAAACACTAACTGGAGTATTTCATGTCCGAAGGCTTAGGGTAACTCGCATCCAGGATATACCATATAAGAATAGTGACAAACACTTACCTCTTGTATTTCATGATCGAAGGGATAGGGTAATCTGTATCACGGGTATGGCATAAATTAATAGTGACAAACACTTATTGGAGAATTCATGTCCGCAGTGTAAGGGTAACCCGTAACACGGATGTAGCACATATTGATAGTGACAAACGCTTACTGGAGTATTTCATGCCCGAAGGGTTAGGGAAACCCATATCCCTGTTATAGCATGTATCACTAGTGAGAAACGCCAACTGGAGTCTTTCATGCCCAAAGAGTTAGGGTAACCTGTATCCCGGATATAGCATGAATTAAAAGATTACAACACTTACTGGAGTATTTCATGTACGAAGACTTAGGGTAACCCCTATCCCTGATAGAGCAATGACATCAGGCTTTCTCGAAGCTTTTTTCACACTTAGCCCTAAGTGTTGTCCCAAACGCAACAACTGTTCCTTTGTCAACTGTTGAAGTTGATCAGGGCCGGGATCCTCAACAAATGTCTCAGATTTGAAATATGTAATGTTAAGATGTTAAAACAATAACATATAACCACTGAGGTAAACCATGTAAACAATGTATTGTAAACAATGTGTCTAGGTCAAGGCCTAATAAATTTTCAAAACTATATAGCCTCCCGGACGAGCCCACAATTTCATGTTACGGAACCTAATATCAACAGATCACGTAATCGTTACGAGCATAAATTTGGTTATGGAGATAAGATTCTGTAAAATGAATGAATGAAAAAAGAAATAAGTGTTTTTGCTAACAAGTAATTATGATTTATTCTTAAAACAACCCTAACATTACAATACACTAAATCAATACAATTTCACAGTGTAACAACGATACAACAGCAAATCAATACAATTACACAGTATAATAAATAAAGTGTACAGTACCTGGATACCACCACTGTCACAGCTTTATAAGTCCTTTTAAGCATATAATCTAAATGAACAGTTCGCATGAATCTTCTCAAAGAATGATAGTCCAATGCAATTTAAAAATCAGTTTGTTGTAATCCAAAAATGAAGTTCTGGTAGCGATCCTAAAGGCAAATTGAAGACTATATAAAATCCGTTACAAATTTCGAAGAAGATCTATAACTGCTATAATATCAGAAAGGTCCACAAACTGACTCACACTCTTCTGTGTCCGCTTGAATACTTCTCTCTCTTCTCCTTGGCTCTAAACAAAGCCCCTTATTTATAACTTTTACCTCAAGCCGAGAAGTATTCATTTCCCGAACAATCCAAAGAACCCAACAATACATAGTACACACGCGCCATAAGAACAGACTAGAACAAAGAACGCTGTGTTTCTAAATGTCAGGTTTACACGTGGGCCGGCCCGGCTCGGCCAGGCGATGCTGCCATAGCAACGAGCTATGCGTGCTACACGAACCAAATATCATCAATACATGGCACACCCCTGCGCACAATTAATCAAACACAATGTTAATGTAAATTTTTAGTTCAACGTTATTTCTTAGTCTATACGTACATAATATTTTTTACTACAGGCCTATACAGTGATCACATCTTACATGTTTTATGACCATATATCAAACTGATAAAGATCATTTATTATTACAGACACGCAAACAAACACGAAAGGCTTATTGTTTTTTTTTATTTCATTACACATGATATACACGGGTTATGTGATTCTGTGGTTTAGATAACACAGAATCATCCGTGCAGAATCATGCAGGTGCTTTCTTGGCGCGTGTGGACCACCTCGGAAATTACATGGTGACGTCACAGTGTCAAGTTCGCGCTTTTGGTCTTCGGGGGGACTCATTTCTTGATCAAGTGTTATTACGGTTGACTGATCATCAACTGTATGTGGGACCGATTCGTAGGTAAACGTCGAGGAGATACATATAAGTCAGTCGAAGTATTTAAGTGGTAACCGGAGTCTTCTAATTCGCTGTGGTTCAGAGGAAGGCAAACGCTCAGATCTTCCGGATCATTGTCAAAATTACGCTGCTCAGCAGGTAGAGTGGAAGGTGTCCCTTCATACACATACATTTCAGATTCGGAACCAGAATCTGATAATTGGGAATCAGGGGTATTATTAACATTTCTGCTGGTTCTTTTGATTCTAGTGGGTGTTCTCTAAGTGGATTCACTTCGACACTCAGTTGATATATCAGGTCTTAATTCACCAACAGGCAGGATGTGATTTCTCTGTAATACTCTGACCCATTTGAATTTTCTTTCTTTACAGAATACACCGGTATATCAAGACTTTTCTGATCCACCACCACATATATATCAGATTCCCACTTGTCAGCGATTTGCGCTTTATCTTTCACATGGAGATTTCTTACCAAACCTCTGTCTCCTTTTTGTAACCTGGCTCCTCTTAAAATGTGTTATAAGGTTGGCGATGCTTGTTTTTTTAATCAGCCACTTGATTTAAAGCAGTCTTATAAGCTTTTTCTAATTTATTTTTTTATGTCGGAAGTGAATTAAGTATAAGTGTCATGGGGTTTTGAATCTAGATTGGTAGTAAGTACTAAATCTACTGGCAATCTGGGCTGTCTACCAAACATTAGAAAGTACGGAGAATACCCCGTGCTTTCATGCTTTGTACAATTATAAGCGTGGACTAAAGGAGATACATGCGCTTTCCAACCACTTTTCTGTGACGGATTTAGGGTACACAGCATGTTAAGTAAAACTTGGTTCATGCGCTCACAGGCGCCATTACCCATTGGGGAGTATGGTGAAGTGCGTGATTTCTGCATTCCAGAAATATTACATAGCTCTCTTATAACTGAGTTTTCAAAGGACCTACCTTGATCGCTGTGCAGACGCTGAGGAAAGCCAAAGTCAACAATGATATTATTGAACAGAGCTAATGCTGTGGTTTTGCGGTTTGATTTTTGGTAGGAACGGCAACTGGATAGCGAGTGAAGTGATCTGTTATCACCAGTATGTTTTCAATGCCGCCCTTGGACTCTTCAATCGTTAAGTAATCTAGATTAAGGAGTTCCAGTGGCTGCGATGTATGATTAGGTGTTAAAGGAGCGTTTTGGTTTTAAAGCTTTTCTCTGCGTACAACGACCACAGGATCGCACATAAACTTAGACATCGCGAGTCACGTGTACCCAGAAAAAAAAAATTTTCTAGGGCTAAACCCAATGTTCCATCGCGCTCCATATGACCTACCTGGTCGTGTAATCCAAAAAGAGCCTTTTCACGCAGATGTTTCGGCGAACTTTCGCCAAAGCTCTTTACTGCCATGGATTAAACGCGACCGATACAGTACTCCATGTCTGAAGCAAAGTTTATGTCTGAATAATAGTTTAGCCTCTTTACTGAGTCTAGAATCAGACCGTTGATGTTTTAACGCGTTGATTACTTCCACAATCATCGGATCTTTCGCTTGTTTTTGAATTCAGTTACATTTATTCATACACGTCAAATCTAGATCTACAGGATCTACGGGCTGCTTTTGACTCAGAATGACAGTCCGCATATGTTACTGGTTCTGATGCGCCTGAGAAAATAGCTGCTACGGAATCAGAATCTATACTACAGTCTTTACATCTTGAAAGACCGTCTGCATCCACGTTCTTTTTACCGGATAAGTGACTATGTCAAAATCAAACTGCGATAGCTCTGCGACCCATCGATGCATAGTGGCGTCAAGTTTAGCTGATGACAAGACATGTTAACGGTTCTGCCCACTGACTAATATGTCTATAAAATGATTTAGCGGTGTCGCAGTCACAAAATAAATGCACTACTGTTTCTGTTTCTTTTTTGCAATATGAACACATATTGGTATCAGTTATTTTCCATATGTATAGCTTTACATTCACAGACAATATATTATGGATAATTCTAAACTGAAATTGCCTCAAAAACATGTCCATAGTGGTTTTATATATATAATCAATTGCATCTTTCCAGGAAAATACCTGAGGTAAGCTCTCCTCTAGTTTAATTTTATTAGCCGGCTCATTTGTATAGTCATTTATAACCATATAATACACCTTACGGTAATTGACTTTTCTTAAGTCTAGAGCTTGATTATTCAATAATAAAGTGTCTTTTACGTAAATATCACTCATATTCTCTGATTTTAGAACTAATTTCCACTCCTTTGGTACCGCTTGTTGTATAGAATACCAGAACATCAGGTATTTTTTATAGAGTTTATTTTCAGGTGGAAATATTTCCGAAAAATTCTTAGATTCTCCATTTGGTTCGTATAAATCATGGATACATTTAATTCCAATGTTATCAAAAATTCTAGAGTATACTGATTTACCTGCTATTTTGACATATTTGTTGTTCCAAACGGGTTGTAATAAGATTTGTTGTGGATTCGTAGGCCAAAATGTAGCAATTTTATCCCAAATTTTAAAACATTGTGAATAAAATTTAGATATTTTTCTTTTCATATTAAAAAAATCTAAATTGGCATTCAATTTTTCTACACCGCCAACATTTCTTAGAAACATATTAGGTATGACTATACATTTTGCATTTGATAGCTTTTTCATTCGGATCATCCACATAATTCTTTGGCTTTTCAATATGGCATTAATGTCTGGCATATTTATACCACCATTTTCTTTTTCACTTACAAGTACCCCATATTTAATCTTTGGTTTACGTCCAAACCATATAAAATCTACCATTATATTTTTAACTTTCTTGATAAATTCTGGGGTTGGAGTCATAATATTCATAACGTATACTAATTTTGAGATTCCAATGGTTTTTATTACTGTATTTCTTCCAAAAACTGTTAAAGTTCGCGATTTCCACATATTAGATGAGATTTTTATCTTGTCGTAGACTTTATCGAAATTGAGTTTTTGAGAGAGAGTTTCATTATATGTAAACCATATTCCAAGGATTTTAATCGCGTCCTTATGTAAATTCACCCATTTCATGTCTCTCAACGATAAAGCTGTAGGAATTGATTTTTCCCTACCCAGCCATGCCGCTTCACATTTTGTATAATTTATTTCTACTGATGATACGCTGGAATAAACATGCCTGCACTGACTCCGCTTCTTTTATATACAGGATGTGACAAAGACCATGCCAATAAACGTATAATAGATTTGTTATTATTGCTACAAAAATATGTAATTTTAAAAAATAAAGAATCGGGTAATTTTCCATCTTTCACTGTATATATATCACATGTTAAGAAATTGGAAGGATTGGAAAGAAGAGTAGCTGAAAAAAATAACAAAATATATATTCATAAACAAAAGTGGGGTAACCTACTTAATATTTTTTAAAGAGTGAAGAATTTTGAGAATTAGCTGTAGATATAATTTTGAAATGTGTATAAATATGTAGGTAAGAGTATGTGCATGTGTGTGTATGTATATGTGTGTATATAATTGGGTGTATATATGGGTATATATATATATATAAATGTGAACGCGTGATCCTTCATGGATGTATATATACGTATGTATGTATATTTAAATTTTTATTCGGATCTGGTAAATATTATGTTGATTTGACCAAACCAGTTAAATCTACAAATAACATTGTTGTTCTTATTAAATTAAATGTTTGTTTCCAATGATATTGAAAATATATCGACAGAACGAGATATAATTATAATTGTTGTAAAAAAAATAAAAGTCTCTTCACCAATACTCGGTTGGTATCCTCTCGGCAGAAATACGTCTACATGGTCCATATGCACTTGTCTTTGAAAAAGTACAAACAAGTAGCAATATAAGCAATTTTATAAAATTCTCTTGTTAACTCCTTTTTGTTGATATATATATATATATGTATGTACTTTGTCAGAAAAAACTTGAAACATTGTATTTTAAATCTTGCAATAGTGAAGATGTTCATGTTATAAACACAAGATTTGTAATTTTTTTTCTTGTTCCGAGGGATGTCGATGATGAAAAAGAACGTTATAAATAAATATTTAGTAATACTGAGACATCCAAAAAAAAAAAAAAAGACATGTTAACGGATTGTTATCCATATAGGCAGTAAATTTTTTTGAATACAAGTAATCACGGAATTTGTCCGTTACTGCCTACTTTAACGCTAGAAATTCAAGTTTGTGCACTGGGTAATTTCGCTCGGATGGAGATAATGTCTTGCTTGCATAGCCGATGACGCGGTTACTACCGTCTTCATCCTGGTACAGGATAGCGCCTAACCCATCCCCACTAGCATATGTATGAAGAATGAACGGTTTGTGGAAATCTGCGCAACCTACGACTGGTGCAGAGGTGAGAAAATCTTTTAATTTGTCAAAAGCAGTTTGTTGTTCTGATTTCCAGTGGAAAACAATCCAATGAGATTTTACATGCCCCTCATTTGTTTCTTTCAACAGGTCATACAGTGGACGTACTAAAGCATAGTAAGAAATTAAGCGACGGTAGAAACTACTGAAGCCCAGAAATTTTCTTAGCTCTTTGACGTTAGACGGTACGAGCCACTTCTTCACACACTTTACTTTATCTGGGTCAGTATGCACACCACTTTCTGATACTATATGGCCCAAATAATTAATTTTCTTCTGGAAAAATTTACATTTCGATGGTTTTAGCTTTAATACTTCATCACTCATCCGCTTCAAGACGTTTCAATTGTTCGTCAACGGTAGTTGAAAAGATTATGATATCATCAAGATATATTAGACATTGTGACCTATGTAAATCTCCCATTAATCTCCATTAACTTAGATTAAGTTTCAATTAATCTTTTAAATGTTGAAGGATTTTTTTTTGTCGTAGGCCGAATAGTTTCAGGCACGCACATATAGCATTAATTTCACAGAGACGAAACTAGTTGACAGAACGTGGCCAACTGCCACTAGCTGACAGAACTGTGACCAACTGCCACAGTTGTATATATATATGTATATATATATATAAATATACATATATATATATGTGTATATATATATATATATATATATATATATATATATATATATATATATACTGTGGTTGGCTTTATATTCGCGAGACTGAAATTCGCGATATTTTGATTTTGAACTGTTCGCGAGTTATATATAAAATCTAATAATAGCTGCAGTATTTGTGTATAATTATAAAATAAGAATAAATCCTGCTAAACCTCACTCATTTCTGTTACAGTCATTATATAGTAAGATCTGTGTCACAGTTGACATATTCGAGGTGATGTTTTACAAAACATAATGCGTGTTTACAGGGACCGCCCTTTAATACCATGCATTGATAAGGTTCCGTATCCATGAATCATGTTTTCAGAGGTGTTCTAACTAATCTATATAATATACATATACTATACATATATATATTCAGGCAATCAGCAGATAGATAGATAGATAGATAGTTTTATTCAGGCAATCAGAAAATACCATGACTTATTTTACATATATCCCGAAATGCAACTAGGATAGCACTAAAAAAATGTATTTCCATAGTAGTCCATATAGCATCCAAGGAGCAAATTAAGAATTACAATAATAAATAATCCATAAATGTAGACCATGCAATATATATATATATATATATATATATATATATATATATATAAGTTAAAGCTAGACAAGTTTAAGTGCAGACTAAATTTATGGACATTGGCGAATTAAGCGGAGATAGTCACGGCAAGGGGTTTTGGAATATGTAAGCTCTATCTTTGCGTTGTTCTAGGTGTTTGAAGTGCAAATACAGTAAAACCTCGTTGTGTCGAAGTCGAAGGGACCGGTGAATTATCTTCGACACATCCGGAGTTCCGGACAACCGATATTCATTATATTCAACCATCTAAGACTTAATTATTATCAATAAATACTGCTCATGAATACAGAGCCTGTATTATATAGTTCTAACAAATGTTTTCGTAAACGCAAAACAGAGATTTAATAATTAATTTATTTATTTTAAAAAAAGCGCACAATTACCACCAAAATAAGATCTGGAAAATCAAGAAAGTAAAATGAGAGCACATACAGGTATAAAAGCGTACAAATCATCTAATGCAATGTCTTTGTCTTGCCACCACGTTCTACCTGGACCAGCGCTTCGTACTTTTGCTCAATGCATGGTCTTCACATCGAACTTGAGCAGGCCTCGACGCCATAGCAAACACTATAAAAGTGAAGAAAGATAGCAGTATTACGTACTCTATGGTACAAAGAGGAGTCAGTCTGAGATCTGTGTGTTCGTATCCCAGACACATCAAAGGTAAGGATTCCACTATCTTTGGTTTATTAATAACTTCTTATTTCGAATTGTGGCTTTGTTGGCGAAAGAATAAAGGCCTGATCTTGAGTAAGTAATTGCCCAAAAAAGAACACAACCGACTAGGTGTGGCTTAATTGACGAGTAAGATCCTTGCCGGAATTAATTATGTAACTGATCATAAGGTCCTAGGTATGATTAATGGAGCAAGCAAAACTGTTATCCAAACATTCAAGCGACATGACTTCGAGTTAAGCGATATAAATACTAGCTGCGGACCAACAAAACACTTCGACACATCAGGTTTTTTTACGCATCCGATTTCGACACAAAAGGAGTTTAAAGGTTTTTCTGCAGGGACTCCACATTCGACTTCGACACATGCGGCATTTCGACTTAACCGAGTTCGACACAACGAGGTTTCACTGTATAATGAAGTTGGCGTACTTAATAACCAAAGTTTCATTGCTTTGACGATGTTTATGATCTATTGTGCCAGTCGGTAGGTTGCAAATGTTAGCTTAGTGCTAGCCAGCAGTAGCCCGTCCCGGCCATCCCCTGTAAGACATCAGGCCTACTACCCCTCAGCTATCAGTATTTTGACTGACCCATTAATAGGCCACCCCTTTTGTTAAGTAGGCTGGCCTACAGCCGGTAATGTTCAGGCAACGCCACTCTTCTGCATGCTTGCCCTTGAATGATGGAGACGTAGGCCACTGGCCCAATTATGGTCAGCACTAAGTTTAGTCATTTAGCTGTGTTAAGGGGCTAAAGGATAATTGACATAAGGCGAAGTTCAGTAGCCTGCCGGGACCCTTCTAACTCCCTGTTTATCACGTTTAACTATAAGACTGGCAGTTTTTTTTCAGACAAATTTTTCGGCAATTCTAGCGGGTAATTTAAACCTTAAATTGGATGTTGTTTTTTATTATCTGTGGGAAAAATCCTAAACCTCTAGCGGCACCGACCGGCGTGGCCATACCAATATATATATATATATATATATATATATATATATATATATATATATATATATATATATGCATTTTGGGACCTGCGGGATATAGATAGCTTGGTGTAGGAAGGATTGGCAGAGTGTGATCGATGGCTGGACACAGAGGTAGACAGCCGGAACTTTACACGTGAGGTATGCAGGGATCCCCTGATCGAGACAGAGGGTCATCTGTTGGTGTAGTTTAGGGTGTCCTGCAGGGCTGGCCAGTTGACTTATTACCTATGTTTGTGCTGTACACCAACTTGTAAATTGAAGGTGTCTTACATCGTCCGCACTGATTTTTGTTTTGTTGACGACTCTGAAGTCCAAGCCCAATAGTCGTTACATGGACACCATACTGGAATCGATGTAGGATGTCACAAGAGAACTGAGACAATAAAAGGGTAGCATAACCGGATGATTGTTTCAATAATTTGTTATACATTAATATGTAGTAGCATGTGTCGATGTTAGCATGGGAAGTTAGTTAACAGAATCCAGGTGTTTTATTTGATGCTTGTTTCAGTACAGTTATAATACTGTGGGGATCGGTTCATGCCGGTTTAAGGCTAGACGGTTCTTGTACTGGTATTGTTACTGTAGAATACAAAGGCAATGCACCTGATTATTTGTTTTCTCCCATGCCTTGCTCTCTGGAGGCGTGTCCATTTTAGTATTCATGCAATAAATGACAGGCCGCTTAATATTGTGAGGCGATAGGCCAAAGGCGGTCAGGATGTGTGACGTAAGCAGGCGTATATAAGCGATAGACGCAAGATAAAACAAGCTCCGAGGTCAGCGCACTAGATGGTGTAGTCTGTCGTCGGTCCAGAGGAGGGTCCGGTATTGCCGAACAGCTGAGGGACGATTTCCCTGTGTAAAGATTACAGGGGCGTGGCGTGGTCTTGGCTCGGGGTGGTGTGATCGTGCACATTTCGGGCAATTAACCAAAACCGTATTTGTTTACGTACGGATACTCACACGGGTGAATATACGCATATAGGACACTATAGGACCTATGTTATAGTATATAATATTATATAAACGCATGTACGCTTTATCAGGTTCATAAGGAGAATTCCTTTATTCCATCAGTTACTTACATATATACAGACGTAAAGAGGCAATCGGAAAATTGATCTATTTCACCTATTAAAAGTATCAACTTGTCAGCTCTTTTATTGACTGTACATGTACGTATATAATGTGACATGCACTGTTTTAATTAAATGAATGTGACTCGTCTTTCATATAATAAGATATCTATTTAAAAATATGACTTGTCGTTGAAAAAATTTGATACTATATTTTGATTGAATTTCATAAAGCGATTTCATATGAACCAGAATACCCCTTGAATTGGTTATTAAAACGCGAAATAAAATTGCTAGAAAATCAATAAATAAATAGCAAACTAAGTGTTTAAGGCCTCCGATTTTCTGCGAGGTATAAATATATTATTGCTTTATTTTTCATCAGTTATGTAAATGTTGCCTTTCTGCTCGATTGTTGAGCCCTGCCTCTATCATCATATATACATTTCTGCATGAAACGACTGCCTTTCGGTCCTGCTTGTCAGTTGTCATGAAACTTCATATCCTCTTTATTCATTTGATCTAATTTTGTCTGCAGAAAACCAAATATTGGTCTGCTGGTTCCTCTGAACTTTATATTTAAAAATATATTTAAAAGTAGTTGCACCCTCTTCCATTTATAAGGTAGTCTTTTGTATAATTAAGAAGTTTGGTGGACTGGTAATACCTAACAATATATATATATATATATATATATATATATATATATATATATATATATATATGGTAAAACAGCATTTTCTCGATTATATGACCTTTACTTTTGCCTTTAAAGCCGAATTTGACCCAAATAGGTATCAAAACATCTGATAAAAAGCGCCGGTGTAAACTTATGATAGCCGCTGATTGGTTAAGTGAAACTACGTAGGCTATACACATATTGGGGGGGGGGGGGGCAAACGCACCAACCGCACCCCTCTACCCTACGGATGTTTAGAACGTCAGTGTCTTTGGATACCAACTGGCTGCTGGCTGGTTCTCTCCCATATCGCTGCTTTGCTTTGCTACTTGTGAACCACCTATTTTTCATTCTTCTTATTTTTTTGTGGGCAGTGTTACCTCCCAACCCCGGATGAATGGAGTTTCCAGGTACTTTTAAAAGTTAATAACACGACAGTTCACTTGGCAAACACGAATGCTAGTCACCTGGCCGTTGCGCACGTGACATTGGAATGCACTCTTTTAGTTCAGGCCACTTATCACTGTGTATACACAGGCACTCACAAGCGCTTCTCGTCGCTAAACAAAACTGGCCTTAAACAGTTCTCCATTGAAGTACGCGCTCGTCATTAAATATTAAAAATGGTGAATATCCTGAACCAGAAACAGATAGGCTCACTGTTTTCTCTGTAACAACACAAATACCATTTCTGTGACTACAATATACTCATGGACGTATCTAGTACTTTGTACCTGACATGCCACAACACAATATTCGGTAGCACACGCAATCAGTCATGCAATTATCCTGGGTTTGTTCGCTGGGCTTCTCCACGGCAGAAAAACATCGACAGTTTACAAGTCCATCTGTAAACACGACTCAGCCCTGGTGTCCGTTTCTGTAAACACATCTCTCAAGTCCGTTAGTATCGTTGGTATCCAAAGACACTGACGTTCTAAAAATCCGTAGGGTAGAGGGGTGCGGTGGGTGCGTTTGCCATGTCGATGGCGCACATGTCCGGCATTCCAACCGCTTCGCTAGAAAAGCAAGCTTCACTAGCGAGACAGTTCGGTCCGTTTTTATGTCCCCCCGTACCCCCCCCCCCCCTTCTTAAGAGTGTTCTGCTATCAGAACAAGACTATTTATCCCAGGAGTCACACTTTTGTGAGCTTATTCCCTGGGCCACAACGTTTACCGTCACGTTGGAAGAGCACCAATTATGTTACGAAGACAAATTGCTTAGGGGAAAATACTGGGCCGATCCGGGATTCGAACCCATGTCGGTGGCGCACATGACCGGCGTTCCAACCGCTTTGCGCTTTGCTAGAAAAGCAAGACAGTTCGGTCCGCTTTTATGTCACCCTGTAACAATATATATATATATATCTATATATATACAGTAGAGCGCCGTTTTTTTCCGAAAGCGTCGGGGGACAAGCATTTTGTTCGTTAAAACGAACATTCAGGAATGCGGACAAAGCTCTCGCGGCAAGTTAGTACGACAGTTAATGATTAAATTAATGCCATTTTACCCGAGGAGCACAGTGTTTCTTTTCGATATTCTTAATTGACGACCTGAACGTATTAAAAAGGATTGGATTATTGCTGAGCGTAATTGGCAAAGATTAGTCTAACCTGCTTTAAGGATACGTTCGTGCTATTTTTTTCATCAAATTCGCTTGAGGGAAAAGTCAAATGACATCCCAAAGAATACGGAGTTTCTTATCGATCTACGTGATTAAAGACCGGGGCATTTAAAAGCTGCACGAGCACAAGCGTTTAATGAATTATACCCCACCAATGCTGATGCGAGTAAACTGTTCAGTTATTTGGCATGACATCCTGTCCAAAGCCGACGAACTATGCTTGCTTGAGTACAAAAGAGATGTAGTTGATAAGACACAAGTGCTCTTTGAAAAACTGCTCAGTCGCTTGCTAGGGGTACAGGGGGCCGAGCGTTGCGGGGCTAGTTGTAGTTTTCACACCTTTGCCCGGGCGACATTATCGGCCCAGAACTAATTAATTAAGGTCACCACTGGGTAACACATAACTGCAGGCCTTGTGACTCGTAATAACAATACTCATTTTAGGTTTTTACATACTTGAAATATATTTCGGAAATACGAATTAATTTGCGGTTCCCAATTTTAAATTTCGGAAAAACGAAATTTTCGGAAATTTGACTTTCGGAAAAACGGTGCTCTACTGTGTCTATATATATATATATATATATATATATATATATACATATATATATATATATATATATATATATATATATATATAGACACTGTTCATATTACGGAAACCCAATTTGTTTGTACTTTCCCCTTTTTATGTACAAATAAAGTATTTTATAAATACTTGAAGCGTAAGCATCATACTTTATGCAAATCGTAATTAGATCATAATTATAAGCTATTATCATAGTTAGCCTTAATTTATAACTATATTAGAACTTATTTTAGATGAAATGGCCAAAATTAAATTCTCTTGAGATAAGTCATCTGACCAGACGGGAGTAGCGGACTATGAAGCACATAAATAAGGTCATGATAATCCCCTTAAAATGCCCCGACTATAGAGTTGGATTGTTATGTCTAAACGGGACCCGCCAGACCCAACCACCCTACGATGCTGATGGGTATTTTCTTTCTTGAGGTTGGTTACTGGATTCTTGAAACAAATTAGGCCGAAAATGTCTGCCATTCTCTATATTTGCCCAACTTAAAAATTGCGAAATACACAATAAGGCGATTACCTTTATCATCACTTCCACAACATAACTAAGCAGATACTATTTGTTTGACAAGCAGTATATAATTTTTCTCAAATTTAAAATCAATATTTTGTATACAGAATATTGTTTAAAACGGTGTATTAGCATAAAAATTTGAATTTTATTTTAAATATAGCATTAGAAATTAAACATATAAATATGATATTCCAAAGTCTATTCTAAATCAATAATTTTATTGCCACGGGAATGTATACACCATATACATAAACAGTTTTTTTATATATAATTGTACCTGTGATAAAGGGGACTGTTTCACAGGATATATGTCCTCTCAGTATTAACAATAAATAGTGTGGGATATATGTTGCAAATACAATGCAATAAGAAAACTAAAATTATACATTTTGTAATATAGAGAAAAGAAAATAACAAACATTTGATTATGAAAATGATTTAAATATACTAGAAGTTAATATGATTCCTAAGTGGAGAAAAAATATTCTTTCAGGCGATGTTTAAATGTTGATATTGAACAAGAAGGATCACTCTCTTCAATTATATTGTTCCAAATTTTTACCCCTTTAAATTGTTGAGTTTAACTGTAGGCTGCAGTTTTTCATACTGGCACATGGTAAAAATACATTTTTTCTTATTCTGTTATGATGTAAATCTAAGATTGTGTAAAATCATTCATATATAATCAAAGGTAACATTTCTCAATTAACCTCATACATATGGAAACCAACTCTATAATTGTAGATATTTTCTAGAGTTAGTCACCTAAGAATAATAAACATCACGTGTATGTGAATTGTACCGAGATGAGGTGATCATTCGTATAGCCCTCTTCTGCAGCATGAATGGTGGAAGTAGTGTAGGCACCCCTGCAGAAGCCCACACCTCAATACAGTAGGTTAAATTTGAATTGATAACAGAATAATAACGTATAATAAGAGAAAACCCTTGTAACATCTTCATTGCTTTTCCTATAAGTCCGATACCTTTAGAAATGTTAGTCTTTATGTGCTTTATGTGTTTGGACCATTTCAATTGTGAATCTATGATTACTCCTAAAAACTTTGTAGAGTCTACTCTGGAGATATTCCTTTGATATTTAAAAGGAAGAAATATTCTGCGTAAATTTATTCGAAGACGTCATATAAAAAAAGAATACAATTTGATTTTGGAAAATGTCTATATTGAAATGCAAATGTTTAGTTTCTTTATCCTTATTTTACCGGAAACTGGAAGTCATCTTTGACAAATATTTTGTTGAAATTCATTAGAAAGATTTATTAAAGCAAGATAACACACAGTGTGCCCATGCAGGTTGGTTGCCATGGTTTTGACTATATAGGGTGACAACGACTCCGATGCTGATGACGACGACGGTGATGATAATGATGATGATGAAATGCAGTGCATTAAAGAGGATCGAAGGCCGTAACCTTTTGTTGCTACTTCAAAAGTGGCTTATGTTCAAAAACAGAACCGAGGTAATACTGATGCCTGCTAACGAAAGTATTGTATAACCATAGTGTCCAAGTGAGATGGTATATTTGTAGCATTTCATTACAACCAATAACACCTTTCATTCAGAATTCTGCTATGGATTATTATTAGTTATCATTATCCTTTCCCACACCCTCAGTCACTTTATTAACCTACATATGCCTCGCTTCAATTTCAGTGAGATATACATTTTTGCACACTGTATTGATGTTACAGTTGGACTTTGAAACAGAAGGATCATTGTACTAAGTGTAGAATAATGTGCACTTTATGATGACTAATGGGAATTTATAACAACTTTTCGATAAATTTAGATAGAGGTGTTTTTTGCAATAATGGTATCTGAACTTGGAGCCGAAGTCCTCGCCCAGAAGACATCGGGTGCAAGTCCTAGTCCAATAAAAATTATTGTTTAACTTTATGCTTCATTATTTTAGCAAAATTTTCGTTATATTTGGGCATTCAGGAGGGAATTTAATATGACTGATCTAATTGCATTTGAAAAACTCTGTCAGTAGTTTGTATCTTTGTCTTTCTGTGTTTTCCAGTCATAACGTCAGACCTTACTTGACAGAAGTTTTTTCCACTGGATTTGAGACTAAATCCGAACTCGGTCGTACATACTTGCATATATATATATATATATATATATATATATATATATATATATATTTAAAACCAGCCAAAAAAGGTCTAAATTCAAAACAAAAGAAAATAAAAATTTTATTCTATTCTTAAATCCACTTGTAAGTATTTTGTATTTTGACCTAGACTATAGCTTTACTGATTGGATGTTGTATTCTATTACATTGTATTCTTACTATTATATTGTAGTAAGATTTTGTTTTAAAGTACTTGATAAGTAGAATATAAGATGATAGGTCAGAAACCTTTAATGTTTTTATACCTTTTACATAAGACTAGCCCAGTCTAAGCAATGGTTAAAACATAGTTCCTCCCACGAATAGGCCATAATAGGTATGGTTCTTTTGTCTGACCCATCTCCCATTTTGACACTTGATTCCCAGACACTTGGAAGACAATGCGTCTGACCCACCTTAAGATTGGTTATTGGGTCGGACCACCGGGCAACATTGAATATTTTTACGGAACCTAATAACAACAGATCACGTACTCGTGACGAGCACAAATTTTGTTATGGATATAAATAAAAATCAGATTCTGTAATACTAGTCAGCGTGAAATGTTTAGGGGAATGGATAAAGAAGTCAGTGTTTTTGTTAACAAATAATTATCATTATTCTTAAAACAACCCGAACATTATAATACTCTAAATCAATACAGTTACACAGTATAATAAATAAAGTGTACAGTACCTGGATACCACCACTGTAACAGCTTAATAAGTCCTTTAAAGAATATAATCCAGATGAACAGTTCACATAAATCTTCTCAGAGACTAATAGTCCAATTCAATCACAAAATCTGTCTGTCCAAAAGAGATGTTCTGGTAATAGTCCCAAAGGCAAACTGAAGGCTATATAAAATCCGTTACAAATTTCGAAGAAGATCTATAACTGCTGCAATCATCGGAAAGGTCCACAAACTGACTCATACTCTTCTGTGTCCGCTGGAATATTATTTCTCTCTCCTCTCGGCTCTAACACAGCCCTTAATTTATTGCTTGTCACGCCAAAGCCTAGAAACTTCTTCTATTTCACGGACAATCCAAAGAACACAACAGTACATAATACACACGCGCCCAAAGAACATACAAGACGCGCTCATAGAGTGCGATCAGCCCAGAAAATTCCAGATAAGCATGAGCGCTGTGTATATACACGCCAGGCTTCCCAGTACGTATTAAACCAAGCGCTGTGTCTCTACACATCAGAGTTCACACGTTGGTAATAGCTGTCATAGCAACGACCTATGCGTGCGCCACACGAACCAAGTGTCAATAACACATGTAACAGACATCTGTAACACACCCCCTTTTCTGTAAGAAAAAAGAAAGTTTTCTGAAAAAAAAAACTTTCTTTTGCGATCACAATCACTAAATTATTACAACATTTAAAAAATCATCTTATTTACAACATTACATAAACATCTCGTTTACATGGAAAACTATAATAAAACAAAGTAAAAGTACAACTACAACCAAGACTTATACGTACAAGGCAGACGGACTGGAGAGAAAGAAAAGAGTAACAAGTAATTTATATCGAATTAATCAAAGGAAAAATTGAATCTCCACATAGCAGCATAGCAAAATGGAAATCAGAATTAAACATACGCGATGATGAAAACATATATAATGGTTTTAAAAATATATTTAAATCGACAATATCAGTTAAACTCAGGTATTTTCAATTTAGGACCCTTCATCACAGATTATCTCTCAATACTTTCTTATATAAGATAAACGTAATCGAATCAGATGAGTGTACATTTTGTAAATCTGAAAAGGAAACTATGATACATTTGCTTTGGAAGTGTATTTTTGTTAAGCTTCTATGGGAGGAAATTTTAATTGAATTGAAAAAACAAGGTTCACTATAACAATCATTTCATTTGTCAGTTGAGGAAATGATTTTTGGTTGTCACGAAGAAGGGTGGATAAATTTTTTTACTTTGTTAGTAAAGAGATATTTATATATCAGTAGATGTGGAAAACGAAAACCAGACATGATGAACGTTAAGCTCTTTATTTTAGATATTTTTCAGACAGAAAGGTATATTGCAGTCAAGAACGGAAAACTGATAAAACACGACACTAAATGGGCTCCATTGAAATGTCTGATTAACACTGCATGTAGAGAATAAAAACACAAATGATTGAAATTACTGTCCTTGTTGATGAGGTATCTGAGTAGATTAATTTATATGATGTGTATATATAACCATATTTATACCTCTCAATGTAAAAAAAAAATCAAAGATAAAAGTGTGATTAATACTGCGAATTTCTAAACATTTTCAGGGTAACGCCGGAAGGAATGCGCACAAGAATATCAAAGAGACTGTAGTATGTGTATATTTGTGTCTTGTACTGTGGATATATATATTTTTGTTTATGTATCAATTGACCAAATATTCCAGTGAGATATGTTAGAATTGGTACTTAAATACAAGTAATCAAAGATGTATGGCATATTCAGTAATTAGATGCAATCAGCGAAGAGTTGTACAGTGTATTTATTATATACAGTAATTTATAAAATCAAAACAGTTTTTTTGTGATCACCAGATTTATCCGATTGTTCATGACTATAGTAAATGTGATGCCTATGCATGTTATTGTAAATGCAATTTTGTTTATGTAATAAAATATGGTAAAAAAAAAAAAATTTCGTTTACAACATTTCATAAATGTCTCGATAAACAATAAGCAAATACATTGGCTTTCCCTTTAATGTGTCTGATTTCAAGATTGTAATCCTGTAAAAACAAACTCCATCTCAACAATCTTTGATCTTTACACTTTAACTTGTTCATGAACGTGAGAGATTTGTGATCACTGAAGACAATGATAGGCTTGACTGATAAAGTAACATGAACTTCAAAATGTTGCAATGCCAAAATCAAAGCCAAACATTCTTTATCAATAGTGGATTAGCTTTTCTTGTTTGCATTAAATTTTCTTAAAAAGATAACTTTTTCTAAAATGCATTTTCACACTGATCATTCCATTCAGACTTTTGTTTCTTCTTTAAAAATTAGTTAAAGGTTCAGCTACAGCAGAAAAATTTGTACAAAACGTCCTGTAGTATCCAACCATACCAAGAAAACGCATATATTTCCTTTTTTTTGTTTTCTGGTCTAGGAAATGCAGAAATAGCACTTATTTTAGCATCAACAGGTTTTACTTGACGTTGATGGTCAGACGTGCTTCACTGAGTCTTTCGAAGAGGTCACGTAGAATTTGCAGATGTTTCTCCCAGGTGTGGCTGTTCACGATAAGGTCATCAATATATGCGTCGCAGCCCTGAATGTCCTTGACAATCATATGAATGAGGCGCTGCAATGTGGCCGGCGCCTTCTTCATGCCAAACGGCTGGTACAGTCCTTGCGGCGTAACGAATGCGGACACTTCTTTCGATCGTTCTGGCAGCGGAACTTGCAAGAATCCTTTTAGCAAGTAATACTTGGAGACATATCTTGAGCTACCGACTCTATCAATACAATCAATAATTCTCGGAATCGGGAATGTGTCAGTCTTGGTGACAGAGTTCAGTTTTTGATAATCTGTGCACAAAAGTAACTTCCATCTGGATTACAACAGGTTGATGTCGTGATTGAATTGGACTATTATTCTCTGAGAAGATTTATGTGAACTGTTCATATAGCTTATATGCTTTAAAAGGCGTATGTGTTGTTACAGTGGTGGTATCCAGGTACTGTCGCTTTATGTATTATACTGTGTAATTGCTTTGATTTACTGTTATACTGTTGTTATACTGAACACGTCTGAGTTTATTAGTGGTACTATTCCACACTGAATGTCTACATCACACTTACAATCAGTATTTACTTCAAGTGGGTCAGGGTCAGTTTTTACACAATTAACAGCAGTAACATTATGTACAACATCTGATGTGCTATTTCTGTCGTTATATGGTTTCAGCATGTTAACATGGCACAGTTGTTTTTTCTTACGCAAATATGGTGTTAACAGTATGTAATTTAAATCACTGAGTTTCTTATCAACAATGTAAGGGCCAAAATACCTATCTTGCAGAGGTGTGCCAGGTATAGGTAGTAAGGCAAGGACCTTTTCACCAGGCTCAAACGTCCTTCTTACAGTGTGCTTATCGTACTTTGTTTTTCATTTTACGTTTTGCAGATTTTAGATTAGACTTTGCAATCTCTCAAGCATTGTGTTGCCACGTGCGAATTCTGAATCATACTGCAATAAACTTAGAGAATAAGGATGGATTTTCACACAAGAGTTTTACTTTAAGCATTTTAATGGACCTCGAACTGAGTGTCCGAAAACTAGTTATAAGGAACTAAAACCGAAGGACTCTTGAAATGATTCTCTGACAGCAAAGAGCAATAGGTGGATTCCTTCATCCCAGTCTTTCTGTGTGTTATAACAATAGTTCCTAATCATGCTTTAATGTCTGGTGAAAACGCTGGAAGGCGCCCTGACTTTCAAGAGTTGTACTGATTTATACCTAGCTCAAGCATAACTTGCTGGAATAAGCCAGACATAAAATTAGGCCCTTGGTCAGACTGGACGGATTTTAGTAATCCAAATATTGTAAAAAAAATTCAGAGCCTTGACAACACATTTGGCATTAATTTTGCACAATGGTATTGCTACAGGGAACCTGGTAGATGCGCACATAATTGTCAGCAAGTATTCATGTCCAGATTTTGTTTTTGGGCAGTGGTCCAACACAATCAACAATAATCCTATTAATTGGTTCCTCGAAAGCAGGAATAGGCCTAAGTGGGGCTTTAAGAGGATTCTCATTGGGCTTGCCTACCATCTGGCATGTGCGGCATGATTTGCAGTATGTACAACATCTGTCCTGAGATAAGGCCAATAGAAGTGTGTACTAACTCTCTGATAAGTTTTATTTATAAATAAATGGCCAGACAAAGGAGCCTCATGTGCCATGCTTAGAATTTCATTGCGATAGCTTTTGGGCACTACTATTTAATGTTAAATGGCCCACTCATCAACAGCGCATACATCAGGTGGTCGCCATTTACGCATAAGCACTCTATTTTTAACATTGAACAAACTGGGTTTTGTGACAGTTCATCTGTAGAACTGCCCTTGGAAACAAACCTGAGGCCCTTGGGTCCTTATGCTGTTCCTGTACGGGCGAGTCGTAAGACGAGTCACTAGTGGCTCTCAGAGTGTTATTATCTGGACCATAATCCTCATGTGTGTTTTTCTAGGCCATAGATCTAGTTACAACAGTGAAGGATACAAACAAGGAATTTCCTAATTTTAAGGACCAGTGTCCTAATAAATTGACGGCTTTTCTGTCACTATTGGTACAGGCTGTACTTTTGTCACCTGCAACATCATTGCCTAGAAGCAACTGAGTTCCCTTAATGGGTAAATTAGAAATTCCTAGAAATATTCCTAGAAATTAAATCTGATTTTAAATGTACACTGTGAAGCGGAACTGAAGTGTGCTTGTCTGAAAACACGCCATTAACAAGTGCATATGCACTAGTAAAAGACCTATTAGGAAATGGCAAAGTGTTTGGTAACATGACAGTTAGGCCCGAACCAGTGTCCCTCAAAGTTCTAATATGAAAAATCTTTTGAAAGTGATGCAAAATCATCATGTATGAATGGCTCAAATAACTCCATTTCAGAGTCAAGAGAGGAATCTACTACCCCAATTTTATCTAACAAAGAACTGACACTGACACTGTCAGTAATAAAGCCTTTTTCAGAGTCACAAAAGGAATCTACATCCTTTTCACAATCAAACTCCTCATACTCCCTGAGCTGGGGTCATTCGCGTACATGTCTCTTTTAGAGCAAAACTTTATTTTTTCCTAATCTACATGGCGAGACTCACAGGAAAAGTTGGAGTAACACTTTGAGATCAAGTACGTTTTCTCTAAAATGGCATTTTAAGCTCTCTGGATAAAGATCAACCGATGAAAAAGTAATATTTAAGCTGTTAGTAATAACTCCCAAAATATTGGCTATATTACCGTTGTTTTGGTTTTAATTATTTACACAGAACCCAATAACTAAATCTGAGCATGGGTCATTGGTTTAAAAATCGGTTGTGACACTGAGTGACCTATCTTAACTCATTCTGTGCCCAAATTTTCTTCCGATTTGAAAGAAGACTCAGGTTTGACTGTGCTGATTCATGGAATATTGCTGACAGAGACACCAAATTTAGTCAAAAACATGCTTATTTAGTACTTATAGGAACCGCATCTCCATATAGGTGTGTCATTTTTGGGGTTGGGCATTATGTGTGGCACTTTAAAATAAAGTCACCCCCTACCCCTTATTTGCCGCTTTCGGCGTATCTCGGTAAATAATGACATCTTTTTAAGCTAGTGTCAAATAACAATTTATTTTGCATCTTAACATATGATTTGATTGAAACAATTGTATGATTTCATAACTTGATCCATATCTCTACTTAAGGTAAAAAATACCTATTTTTGTCAATTTTGGTAAGAATTAGCCCTCAATATGGAAATATTAAATAGTTTGAGCATGACTCATTTACTGCGCATTGCGTCCAGAGTTGCCTTATTTGGTGAAAAATGTCCTGACATAGCATTCCGAAAATTGTAAATTTAATAAGGGTATATTACAGGTCTTGTCGGGGAGGTGGTGTAATGGTTAAGGTGCCGGGCTCATGATCGAGAGGTCGTGAGTTCGAATCCCGGTCAGACCTCAACCGTGCCAAGACCCTTAGGCAAGATCCTAACCGCAAGTGTGCCTGTGTCCACCTAGCAGTAGAAATGGGTACCAGTAAATACTGGGAAGGTGACCTGCGATGGACTAGCGTCCCATGCAGGAGGAGTTTTCTCTAAAATGGCATTTTAAGCTCTCTGGATGAAGATCAACCGATGAAAAAGTAATATTTAAGCTGTTAGTAATAACTCCCAGAATATTGGCTATATTACCGTTGTTTTGGTTTTAATTATTTACACAGAACCCAATAACTAAATCTGAGCATGGGTCATTGGTTTAAAAATCGGTTGTGACACTGAGTGACCTATCTTAACTCATTCTGTGCCCAAATTTTCTGCCGATTTGAAAGAAGACTCAGGTTTGACTGTGCTTATTCATGGAATATTGCTGACAGAGACACCAAATTTAGTCAAAAACATGCTTATTTAGTACTTATAGGAACCACATCTCCATATAGGTGTGTCATTTTTGGGGTTGGGCATTATGTGTCGCTTCACGCTACCGAAACCGGAATAAGCTCAGGCCTGATGAGCCATTAGGCTCGGGTGTAAAAGCCCAGCAGACTTAACCTACCTTTACTATTACAGGTCTGCTCGGTTCGGCAAGCCTCGTTTACATATAAAAATAACCATACCCTTTAATTACCTCTTTAAGCGTATTCCTTCAAATGACGATAATTTGAAGAGTGTCATGCATCCGATAAGTGATTTGTCTCAAAAGAAATCATGGGTACCACTTTGTTCAGTTGGACTTGATGTTATTTATATCATAACAACATTTTCGCATGTCAACAACCATCTTAATCTTACCTAAAATCTCTTGTCAACAGTCAATATAATAAAATAATTCCAGACATTTCAAATTTTTTAGACATTTCAAATGACTTCAAATTTTGTTAGTATTTGCAGGTTTAAATGAAAGTAGCAAAGGTTTTCTTGTACATGAAACATACTGACATCCTCAGGTAAAAGCATAATCAAAGGTACAAAAAACTTCAACATCTAATAGCCAAGGTCGGATCAACCTTTGAAACAACAGGGCTATCAGTACAAAATTTTATCATGTAAACATGTGACAATCAATGCAGAACTAGTGACATCTAGCAGTGTACATAAACTCTCACCTACATGTTGCCTATATCGGGCAGTTAACATTACTTGTCAGTCAGTTGTAGCTATAATCAAAGGCAGTAATTGAATTTTTTTTGGCATACTATTGACAATAATTGGCATACAGGCATACACCAACAAAATTGTACACATTTGACCCCAGCCACTTTACAAGGGCAAGTGGATGTGGAACACTTGTCACATGAACAAACGACCAACCAATGATCCTCAAGTGTTTTCTAATCTGATATGGGCTTCAACTGACCCTCATCAACCTCATAGCCATAAACCTCAGCTTTCAGGAATTCATATACGCTTCAGGGTTATAGTAGCTTTCCAAGGCATGCATTATGGTATGGGCATTATAGATTGCTCGATGAATGTGAGACAATAGTCATTGGCTAGTTGGTGGTAGGCTTTGTAGAGAGCTTAACTTGCATAAATGGAAGACCTCTGCTCTCAGCTCAGAGAAATTGCTTGAATTTCTTCCGCTTCTAAAACCTTATCTCACTGGGCTGCAACAGCTTTGCGACAAATTGCGATTGCATGTCGCAAAGCTGTCGCAGCCTAGTGAGATACAGGCTTTACTTGTCTAACAATGTTTGAACATGTTAGAAAATTCGCAAAACAAAATATCTCGCAAAATAGTCGCAGAGGCGTCGCTGGTGACTCACTACCGTCTCAAACATGTCTCGAACTATTCTCAAGTCAGTTTCCGCGAGTCAGGAAGTGCGAGAACTGCGAGACAATATTGAGAGATGTTAGCGACCTATGCAACTACATTGCGAATATTTGGAGATAAAAATGAGAATCTGACATTCTGGGCCAATTCGTCGTGCGAATATTTCACAACTGTCGTGCAAATGTCTTGTGATCATGGCACGACATTCGCACGACGGGTATTTAGCCAAATTTAGGGCCATACACACGTCCGATATTTACAACGTTTCTTAAGTACGATTCTGTGTGATTTCAATTGAAATTTCGCTGAATCTCGTATTTTCTCACAATTGTCGTGTCTCCAACTAGTTTGCAAGGCTGTCGCAGCCCAGTGAGATACAGCCTTAAGTACTTAAACTAAATATGACTCAGTTTTCCGGATGGTTGCAGATGAGAGAAATGGTGACTTTCCAAATTACTTTAGATGTTTCTCTGGTTCAGCCTTTGAATCTGCCTTCTTGGTGCCAATCTTGCTGGTGATGTCACAACCCGCGAGGCTGTGCAGAGCTGGCAACACGGCACACACCTGACGGCCAAGGCGCTAAAGCATGGCATGTAAGGGTACATACCGAGTTGTTTCTCCTACTCCAGCTCTCTGCCACAACTCTTCAAGTCCATGCTATTGAAAGGTGGGGATGTTGTAAAGAAGCGCCACAGTCACATCAGTGTAACTGGAGAGAACGAAACATACTTTGTATCCCGCATCATGTGCATTCAATACATTAGGGAGTATGCGGAGATCAGCTTCTTCAAATGACGACTGAAGGTTTTATACTGGATCCTCTTAACAAATGTGAACTATGGCGCACTGGCAGTTTTCGTTGTGTCTGCTCACCTGGCCTACCGCAGTAGGGAACTCTTTACTTTCAACCACTTTTTCACGAAGCTTACAGTAGATTAGCTATTCTAGGAGGAGCCTGTTTTTCTTTAAATCCCATAAACTCTCCATCTCTTAAGGTAAGGTTGGCCCAGTTTCGATCATGCTCTGTTCAATAGGCACAGTAGTAGTGCGCCGCATTCTCTCACCTCCCTTTACTGAAGCTTCTTCATTGTACAAGTCAAACACATAGTCGCATCCCCCAAACTGGTGTAATACATTTGAGAAGGACATGAAACCTGCAACAAGATCATTAAAGTTTGAAATACTGGAAACATGAACCTTACAAACATTTGCCATGATGACAATTATACATGAAGAGCTCGACCAGTGGCGATAGTTATAATCCTCAGCTTTCAGACACGATTTCAACTCTTTCGTGAGCTTGTTCTTTGCTGGTTTGGTCATTATCCCATCATCATCAAACAAGATATGGGAGGGAGCTACATCATTTTTTATAAGATCATCGGTTGTGACACTACGGTCGCGGGCGATTTCCATTGCTCATCAGCCTTGTTCATATCCTTTACAACCTTCTTGATCGTCCTTTGCTTTTGAGGGTGGCCATTGTTTTCAGATTTGTTCGTTGAATGCTTTCGCTTGGCCCTTCTATATTTCTGGATGAATCTTTTACTTCGGAATGAGGTGTACTTGTCCTCTCCCTTTAACAAAGTAATTCATTAGGTCTTCCCCGACGCCTGTGGTCATGAGCTCCTTTGTCACAAAGTTCTGTAGTGTTGGAGACGTATTTGCTGACATTGGTGAGCCCTTTTCCTTGATAATCCTCACCACTTCCTGAATGAAAGAGTAGTTGCGCCAATAAACCAGCACACTCACGATGGAGATTCTTAACATCCATCATTTCGTGGTGTCACCACCAACAGCAGTGAAGCGTCCGAAAACAATATAATCATGTCAATTTTGATTTAATGAGATCGAAATATATATACCTAAATGCAAAAATCAAGTTTCTGTGGCACTGATTTGATGCATTATGGCCATTTACAAAAATGCGCCAAAAGTGTCATTTAAGGGGTCGGGGTGACTCTGCTTTGAAATACGCTCCATGGAGCCCGGCAGGAAAATTACACGCCTTTATAGAGATCAATTTCCTGTAAGTATTAAATAAGGATATTTTTGGTCAAATATGATATCTCTGAGTGCAAAATGTAATGAATGAGACGCAATCAAATTTAGACCTACTTTTAAATCGGAAGGAAATGTTAGCACAAAATTAGAAGAAAAAGGTCACTCAGTGCCACAAACCGAACTTTTCATCAATAACTCGTGCTCAAAAGTTGTCAGTCAGTTACATGTAAACACCATAACTGAAATAACAGTGAAAAAAGGTGCTTCTCTTGGTGTAATTCTTTGAAAGTACAATGTCATTATTTTCATCGGTTGACCTTCATCCGGAGACCTTAAAATGGCTTTCCAGAGAAAACGTTCTTGATCTCGAAGTGTTACCCAAACTTTTCTTGTGGGTCTTAGCGTGTAGATTAAGAAAATGTAAAGATTTACTTTAAAAGAGTCATGTACACGAATGACCTTAGACCAAATTTTCAGCTACCTTCTCAAAGTGTCAGAAATATTTATCAACCTCTTTTTCTTGAAAAGGTCGGACAAGTCTTATGTGTTTAGTAACATCAAAACTGTTAGTTTGGGCAACATGTACACCATGTTCTTATTTAAGTCTTTCTAACTCCAACCGTTTTAGCTAAATTTCTTTTTCATTTACAAGTCTTTCTCTTTCTAACCTTTAATGTATTTCTAACTTTTTGTTATAATTATAACCGCATAGCAAGGCTGTCATTTTTTTTTTAGCTCAGCTGTCTGTAAGTCATCTGAACTTTAGCAATCACTCTTTGTCCGTCGTCCGTCCGGTCGTCTGGTCATCTGGTCGTCTGTCCGTAAACAGGGCACAAATCGTAAACGCTGCACCTGGAATCTTCTAACTTGACATCCAGAGAGGTCCATGAAAAATCTCCTTGGAAAACTTGAATAAGGTCTCTGTTACCCATATTCTTCATATAAATCATATTGATCATCGTGATCTTTTGCAAGGATATTGATCATGGAGTGTTTCATCAGTTTATGCAGACAGATGGCGCCACCTTTATTTTTTTCGATATTTTAAGATTTTTTTTTTCTATTTTTGAGACCATTAAAGATGTGTTCATTTGTTAATAGCGCACAAATCATAATGACTGAACCTAGAATCTTGTATTTTGGCATACAGGAAGGCCCATGAGGCCCTCCTTAGAAACCTAAAATTAGGTCTCTGTTACCCATAACCCCTGAGATATGGGGCTCCGAAGTACACCCGAGGATATTGGAAAATTTGATACAAAAGCTAAAATATCTGAACAACTTATGCATTGATCATCATGATTTTTTGTATGGTATTGATCATGGAGTGTTTCATCAGTTTCAGCAGACTAGTGGCGCCACCTGTATTTTTTCCGATTTTTTTCTCAATTTTTAAGACTTTTAAAGATGCACTCTTTTGTTAACAGGGCACAAATTGTAACAACTGGATCTAGAATTTTTTTTCTAAACATACAGTGGGGCCTATAAAAAAGTTTCCTTGGAAACCTTAAATTAGGTCTCTGTTACAAAAAACCCCTGAGCTATGGGGCTTCAAAGTACCCTCCAGAAAAATGGAAAATTTGATACAATTTTAAAGTATCTAAACAACTTTTGCATTGATCACAATAATTCTTGGCATGGATATTGGTCATGGAATGTTTCATCAGTTTCTGCAGGCTGGTGGCACAACCTAGATTTTTTTTTTTTACATTTTAAGCATTTTTTTCTATATTTTTGGAACCTTCAAAGATGTGGCTCTGTTAACAGGGCACCAATCATAACTACTGAATCTAGAAATTTCTTTCTCGTCATCCAGGGAGGTCCATCAAAAGACTCTTTGGGCACATGAAATTAGGTCTCTGTTACCCAGATCATCCAAACTATGGGGCTTAGAAGTGCCCCTAGAATAATTTAAAGCTGAATGCTCTGAACAAATGATGCATTGATCATCATGATTCTTTGCATGCATAAAGATTCAGGAGTGTTTCATCAGTTCCTGCACACTAGTGGTGCCACTTCATTTCTTTTTTATTTAACACATTTCTTTCTCTCTCTTTGAGACCTTTTATGATGTGGTCACCCATTAACAGTGCAAAAATCGTAACCGTTGGTCATAGAATCTTCTTACATGACATCCAGGGAGGCCCATGAAAAGCCTTCTTGGAAACCTAAAATTAGGTCTCTGTTAGTCATATCTTCCAAGCTATGGGACTTATAAGTACCCCCAGAACAAAGCAGGGCGCAAATCATAACCATTAGACCTAGAATCTTCTTGCTTGACATCCTTAGAGTTCCTCAAAAGTTCTCCTTAGAATTCAGAAATTAGGTCACTGTGACCTATATTCTCTGAGTTACAGGCCATGTTTGAGGACCCCAAAAATAATGCAAATACACACAAATTGCCCGATTCCTCAGGAATGGCTGAATGCATTGTCATAAAAAATTGGTGTGCTTATGGGTCTTGATGAACTTGAGCATGAGCTATGATGCTACCTAAATTATCTTATTCAGTTGCCTTTCCAAGTACATATTATCAAAATGTCAGTCGGCGTCATGATCCATGGATCACTTGTTATGTTTCCACTTCACTTTCTTTAATAATCCCTTTGCTAACTAGATCTTGTATGGTTTTAGCAATGATATCAGGCTTTCTCAAAGCTTTTTTTACACCTAGCCTCAAGTGTTGTCCCTAACGCAACAACTGATCTTTTGTCAATTGTTAAAGTAGATCATGGTCTGGATCTTCAACAAATGCCTCGGGTTTAAAATCTGCTATGTTAAGATGTTAAAACAATGAAAAAAAAATACTGAGATAAATATTGTAAACAATATATTGTAAAACAATGTGTCTAGTTCAAGGCCTAATAAATTTTCAAAACTATTAAGCATCCCGGAAGAGCCCCCAATTTAATGTTACGGAACCTAATAACAACAGATCACGTAATCCTATTAATCGCATAAATTTTGATATGAAAAAAATCAGATTTCGCAACACTAGGCAGCTTGGAATGTCTAGGGGAATGAATAAAGAAGTCAGTGGTTTTTTGTTAAGAAATAATTACAATTTATTCTTAGAACAATTCTAATACTACAATACACTAAATCGATACAATTATAAAGTATTTAAAACATAACAATAATAAAAATGTACATTACCAGAATCCGGATCCTAGGCTTTGCTTTTCGGATATCACAACTGTCACTGCACAGCAAGAGTCCGTCAACACAAGTTATCCACGTTAACAGTTCATATAAATCTCTCAGAGAATGGTCCGATTTAATCTAAAAAACAATCTGAAGGTCTGGTAATAATCCCAAAGGCAAACTGGAGACAATCCGTATAAAATCTGTTACAAAGTCCGTAGAATATCTGTAAGTTCTGCAATTATCAGAATAGGCCACAATAAACTGACGAGAGAGTTACGATCTTCCGTGTCCGCTTGTATTTTCCTCTCTGCTCGGTTCTAAACACAGCCCTTATTTAAATTTTTTTTTACCCGAAGCCCAGAAACTTCCATATTCACGAATATAATATTTCAAAGAACACAACAATACACGCGAGCCCATGGCGCATGAACAGACACAAAATTTCTTGACTACAACGACCACAGGCCAGAGTTCAGCTAGTGTGGTTCCCATAGCAGCGCACAGGGTTTGCCAATAACACGAATCAGATTGCCTAGCGCATGCCAAGTTATGTAATATCCCGGACATGACAAACAGATACATGTTACATTATTGAGACAATATCCGAAGGCCTACAGGCCTAATGCGAACCTGTTCATCGGGATATAAACCAGGTATAACGCTTCAATGCTGAACCATTACCATATATATGAACAATGCAAATACTAAACATTTTGAACAAGAAACAATTACACAAACATCACTGCTGAAATTCTGCCACGGATGCACACAACACAAAAATGATTGTAGCTGGCACCACCAGTCTTGTATACGACAAAGCTATTCGATATGTATAAATATGCCCAATTTCAGGCTGATATATCAAATTCCTCCATAGAAATAAGCAGGCACATACACTGTGCAAAAGACATTGTAGATAACTACACCTGTGAGTCCGATTCTGCTCAGTGTGATACAATACCGGCAACTAAATCGATCTCGAATGACGTAAACATCACGCTGTGTGGAAAACACACATGATTTGTCTTCTGGGAAACGTCGCTTTCAAAATATTCCAAATTGCATGGGGAACCCCATAGTGCTCTATATTCATAGAAACAGCGGACTCTGTACCCTGATGAATGCGGCCCCGAAATCTGTTAGCAGTGATTCCTATGTTATTATCTAGTGCTCTCTACTGGGTTATGATCCACGAACAAGGGACCTCGTGAACAGTACGTGTATCATGCGGACACTGTAACTGTGCCCTCTCGTTGTTTTCTCAGAGGGAATGGCCTAAATTTAAACAATATCCAAGCTGCAGATTTGAAGCTGATTGTTGGACACAGTGGTTAAGCTGCTGTGATCCCTATACCTTACAATATATAATAAATATACACACATACACAAATCTACACAGAAGGGTGTGTGTGCGCATTTATGGCCGTTTATACATAAAAACCTCTCCTGAAAGTTGTCTCTGTTACGGCTTTCTCTCTATTACGACTAACCCGTTATTAACACATACTATTACGACTATCTCTCGAATAACGACCAACCCGTTATAGGCAAACTAAGACTACACCTTTCCATTACGACTTTTTCTCTATTATGCAGTTGCGTACCTAAGGGGGGGGGGACCGCGCCCCGGGCGGCACATTTTTGGGGGTGGGGGTAGGGGTGGGGGGGGGGGGTGATTTCAGCGAATTATTGTTCAATAAAGGGACATGAAGAGTTCCTCAAAAAGTATAAATTTAAAGGTACAAATATGACCTTTTTTAAAGATTATTTGGAAAATTTAAATATTTCGTGTTTTGGCGGTGTTCCCCCATTCCAGTTATTTCAGGAATTATAAACTGGACAATTTGACCAATCATCTGATTCGCGAATAGGCTCTTTATGCAAGAAGAAATACAAATCTGTTGTTATGGGGTTGATGTTTTTATCGGCATTTGTTTGTTTGTTTTTTCTGTTTTTCTGTTAGTAACTTTCCCTATAAGGTCTTAACGGATTTTGTTGAAATTAGCAAGATAGCTCGGCAATGATACAAGGAACAATTGATTAAATTTTGGGATGATCCAGATCACCATCTGAATCTAGGAAAGTTTTGAGGGGAAAATGCTGTTTTTCCGACAATGCCATACGGGGGTAATGAGCTGTCTTGGCGGAGGTCTACACTCACTGAGTGCAAAATTTAAAGGTGTTTATTAGATTAGCGGTCAAGCAGTGCTGGAGAATCTGACCAGTCATGCAAAGGCATGCATTTTACGGTTGTCTATGTTTACAGTAATCCCTAGGTAGCAATTACTTGGTATTTATCCTAGCATTTAGTAGGTAGTTAATTTTCCATTAACTTAACCCAAAACTGTCTCCCTTGACACTGTGCGGTCAATGTTTTGACGAATTTTGTTGCCAACGTTTGCGCTATGCTGACGATATTGAGTACTACTTAAAATGTTGTCTTTTGATTTACCATTGGTTATAGATTTATATGTTTATATGCTCTGATCTTTTATATAACTTGAATAATATTAATTTTTCACCCAGACCGATGTAGGAGTTAATAGATTGAGAACCTCCGCCAAGGCCATAACCCCTAGATGGCATTGTTATCAATGCAACATTTTTCCTATAAAAATTCCTTGATCCAAATGGTTGTCCGGATCACTCCCAAAATTTAACCAATCGTTTTTCTTATCATAACAGAGCTATCCCGAACATTTCATCGAAATGTTGCCAACAGCAAACAAAAAGACAAACAGGTCGAGGCTTGCCGGAAGAGGATAAAACAGCCAAACACACACAAGCAGGCAGGCAAGCAGACAGACTGGGGAACATTTACATTTGAAACTGGTCAAATGAATAAACCCTATCCTTGGTTAAGCAGAAACAAATGAATTTCTATATAGTTATTCTGATTTTCAAAAAGTCGCAGACGAGCAGATAGACGGTAAAAAAAAAACAGGTCAAGGCAATGTACTCTTGTCATAGAGATTGTAGCCGAATAAAATAAGTTACTGTTCAATACAATTAATCTCCATATTTTGAACTTCAAGATTTGTAACCTATATTATGTCACCATGGTAACCTCAGAATATGACAGTCTCCACAAGGATATATTCCTGCATTTATCTCAGGATTGGTTGAATTTATCAGCCTGAAATTTTACAAGTCCATATATCTTGGGTTGCTTCATCTTGTATAGAAGACTGCTGGTGGCATCGTACAATCGCTTTTGCATGATGTCCATAGGGTACATGTTTCTCCGATCAAGGTCACAGTTGTATGCAAAAACGTGCACAGCATCATGTAGATATTTTTAATAGAAATTCGAAGCAAGTAAAGAACAAATGCATAAAATGACAAATTATAGCAAACAATATTTACTCCGAACGAATTTTCTATATATGCTACTGCTACACTATCGGTGCAAATAATTAAAAAGTGCGCCCTTTTATAAAAAAAATAAAGTTCTTGAGGGAAATATTTACTGTCAGGTAAAGGTACAGATATTCCACGGACAGACGTTCATGTGGAGTGCCAGAACGTCACCCACTTCTATCAGTCTGCAGCAGCATAGTTCAAAGCTGTGGTTCCTGGCTTATAATAAATATACCAAACCGCTTTGTTGTCCCTTCGTGCCTTACCTATAGTGTGCGCACACTCAGTTGTTGATATAAGGCCCGCAGCGATAAGCTGTAATCTGCCTTGCTAGTCTTTTCTTGCTTTACAGCAAGAGTGCAAACAATTGATCACTTCATAGATGTAGAGTCTAAGATTCCTTATTTACAGAATGCGGCAAGCGGCACGCGCAATGCGAGTTCAGAGATTTCAAATGTACCGGCATGGGAGCATGCATGTTTTTATGAGTTGCTCCTGGATACCATGCGGAACCGGCAATAAATCGTTACATGTAGCGATTCGTTTTACCGGATCCGCGCATAAGGACTCTTGTCTTATTTATTTATCCAATACCGATTATATCCACATTCCGTACATAAGGAATATTAGCTTTACGCTGCAAGACCGGCGGTGTGACACATATGGTAATGATTATTTAGATTACTGATCAATAGAGATTCTGTTTAACAAAGTGTACACAGTGCATTCTAGAGGGCGGGATTAAATAAAAACTGCCTTGTAAATGGGAATTACAATTAAAATATTGTACAAAACACCAAGGCGAAAATGATCATGTAGTTCATCAGCTGTCATGCAGTAATTTTTGTATACACATGATTTCTGACAAAGTTTAAAACACACAGGCACACGCACATAGTCAAATACTTGTAGCTTTGATTAGATGAGATATACCGGTTTGGCTTTAATATATGTATAAAATACTATGTATAAAAGATTCCATTCTTGAGATTATACGATAATTAATATATCTATAAATGAATATGTTTGTTCACATTTTCTCTTACATGCTAATTTAAAAAATCTACATTTACAGTAAATAAAGTTTGAGGAAATGTCACGATATTTCACGGTATACCACTGCACTGATGCGATGTTTGGTTTATATATGGTCAAACACATATTCAAATGACCCTTGTATGCGGGAGGACATGAATCGTTTTACACATCCCAAAAAAAAAAAAAAAAGAATAGAAGACTCTGCAGAAAAACAGATTCCTTGTATCTCCAAAATCTCCTTCACAATCCAGATATTAAACAGAGGCCAGAAAGAATAAACGGCATAATGTTTGCTCGGAGACAAGTTGAAATGAGACAACACCCTTCTTCAACTTCAGGAACAGATCCGTCAGATACTGGTTGCATTCATTCCATGATCAGCTGCATGATCTTCGAAGTCTTCTGTTTTAAAAATTTTGTGGGGGTTATATTCTAAGATTAAATAATATTATTCTCCATGCTGTACACGGGTTTGAGCTCTTGCAGGGGGACAATTATACAATGGGTCGAGCGCTATCCCAGGTGTCTCTGAGGCAGGACAGCGAGTAAAAATGCTGCTCCCACCCCAGCCACACCTGGGCCTCTTTATATATATCTTTCAAGTTCGGTGCTCAGATTGAGGAAATCGACTGGGAACTCGTGGTATTCCCACAGAGAAGGCTGAATTATAACCTCTTCCTTCCAGTCCTTGACTTGTGTAAAACGTCCACATAAGTTCGGTTTCTTAAATTCCATGTATTTCTGCAAAATAATGCCAGCGTTCATCTTTGGAGAGGCCTCTTTGTTGGACTTCTGGTAGAATCTTCCTTGTACTTTCTTTATGCATTTACAGGAATTAACAAGTGCTTGTTTGAGGGAAACGTCCCCGTCTTCGTTTGTTCTGATAAGGTCTTGATCTTTGTACTTGTCAACCGCGGGGTCTGTTTCCTCAGCGACATGGCGTACAGATTCTATAATTAGGCGTATGTCCCTCAAGTTGTTGTCAACTCTTTTCAGATTAAATACAGCCCACTTGACAGGAGGATAGCAGAATTCCACGAACTTTCCATTTTCATCCAGAATTAATACGCAGTTGTACATAGCGTCATTTCCCACGTGTTCAGTGTTCACTTCGTGCCATGTGGCCGTTCTGTACAACTCGTATCCATTTTTCTTTAAGTACCGTTCCATGCCGCGATGAGAGAATTCCCTGAAGACAAACGAAGACCTGAAAAGCTTTTCCCCACGTACGTGATTTCCGGTCTTCTCACCCCAGTGATGAAAGTCTGATATGGTCATCTCGGGCTGTGGCAAGGAATCAAACATGTAAAGCCTGCCGAAACAACCGGAAATGCGAAGACGGCCATGATCTGCCTCTCGGAATGTTGTTCGCAGCAACGCCAGCTGTTGACTGAATAATGCACTAAATTTTGTATGTTGCATTGGGTCTGAAGAATCCATTTTTGCTTCAACAAGCCGGGGTTCGTGTAATTTTCGTCTCTCGTGCTGTTCCTGGCATGGTCCGTTATAGTAGGTAAAGTGAAGCATATCGTCATCATCAACACTACCCTCGAAGAGGGTCCTGTACGCCCCAGGCATGAACTTGGTGTGTAATACAAGTCTAGTGGGAGGATCTTGAACTGTTAAATCTTCTAGCGCAGCTCGGATATCTTCGATGTAGTCATCTAGAAATATATAAAGATATCAATCAAGGCAAAACATCTAAGAGTGCCAAATGAATATTGTTCGACACCACACTCGGACATCCACTCGATGTCAAAAGACACATTTATATTGTAGAGATACCCTGTAACAGGTGTACATCAGTTTGTTTAGGCATGATATCTTTATCTTACTTTTATTTTGAACCAAGTGGTAATCTAAGCCATTTGATCAGAAAATCATGTTCACCCTCACAGCAGGTGCAAAGGTCTCTTTACTGTAAATCAGCACTTTGGAAAGTACACCTACATTTTATTTATATTTGCACCTCACTATATAGATCAATGCCTCAGGGACGGTTGTTCTGTCGTCATGACCGGAACTGATTCCTCGTCCCACATCCTGGTGGTGTTAGTCTTGGATTAGCGATCACATCACTGTACTTAACAATATACTGATAGTGGGGACGTGTGGCTTCGTGAAGGACATCAGTGGTTGGGGGCAACCTATCCAAGTCTGATTTTGAAGAACCACCATGATTAATCTTACGTTTTAGATATTGATTTTATGTTAATTAAAGAAGTTAATTTTTGTTAACGTTTAGAACTGAAATCGTACAGACCTAGCAAACCGTAGCTATTCAAGTTGGAGACGTTTCTCTTAAGCCCGCTTAGTTATACAAGGGGCCGGGGAACTTACGCTTCAGTGATCACTGATCACACCCTAGCCAGTCAGCTGCACGTTGTGTTTTGTCGGTGATCCGCCAAACCATTATCCATTTATCGCGTTATGTTTGTGTCGGTCATTCTTCTTGTCAGATTACATCTAGTGTTATGGTGTACTTATTATCGTTGTTGTGCCAGCAAAGCTTCCAGTGTTATTTGCACCGCTCAGTGCACGTAGAGCGGAGAAAGCAGCTGTCTTTTCCAGACCCAGTGGTGTGTGTCACCCTGTGTCCTGTACCGGTTATTAAAATATTTGGACACATGTCCCATTACCACCTGATTCTCAGTACAAACACATCTGTATTCAGGAACAGGATATAAATGGCCTTAACACCAGATCTTGTATGTCATGAACTGGACTAAGTGATTCGAATTCCAGCTTTCTTGATCAAATGGTTTATATACGTGTTACGCAACAAAGAGTTTGGCAACACAGGGCGCTGATGATTATGAATCAACCTTGATAAATACAATAAAACAAAGTTAAACAATTTAATTTTTTTTATAAAAAGCTCTCCAGACCTTCCAAAAATAAAAATATCTGTCACAATAAAAACGAATGAATGGGTAATGCTTGATTAATCAATTGTTTCATGTATCTGTTTATAATGCGCATGGCTTGACATTTGCCGGGCGTTCTGATAGGCGCAAACTCTGTGCGTTGCTATGGGAGCCGCACTAGTTGAACTCTGGCTCGCCCGCAGAGTGTGGGAACACGACATGTTCGTTGATATCTAAATTGTTCGAGTTTATTCTTTGGAATATTCCGGACTAGAAGCTTCTGGACATGGGGGCAAAAATCTATAAATAAGGGCTGTGTTTGGAGCCGGAAGAAAGGAAAATACCAGGCACTAAAGGGTCCGACTTTCTCGTCAGTCTTGGGACCTTCTTCGAAAATTGCATAGTTACAGATATTCTATGGACTTTATACAGACTTTATACAGATTTTATATAGATCGTCTTAAGTTTGCCTATGGGTTTTACCTGAACTTTACTTCTGAATCACAACAGATTGTCTTCGAGATTTAATTGGACTATTCAGCAGGAAGGTTTACTTGAACTGTTCATGTGGATAATTTGTGCTAAAAGACTCTTGTTGGAATGTGACCCCCCTGGTGACAGATTGTGGTATCCAGGAATCAAAGCCTAGGGTCCGGATCCTGGTGATATACATTTTTATTATTGTTATGTCTTAAATACTGTGTAATTGTATTGATTTAGTGTATTGTAATATGTTAGGATTGTTCTAAGAATAAATTATATATTTGTTAACAAAATAAACACGGACTTCTTTATTCCCCTAGATATTTCACGCTGTCTAGTGTTGCAGAATCTATTTTTTTGGTCTCCGTAACCAGGGTCTGTGCTCGTCACGATATCGTGATCTGTTATTATTAGGTTCCCTAACACAATCAATTCTTGATAGAAGTTAAAAATTGGATCAAAGCCCACAATCGGCACAAGAGGAATGCTAGTAGCGACATCTGGAGACAATAAGTGAGATCATCTATTTTTTTTATAAATTATTGCGATCAAGTTGCGAGTTGAGGTTCCTAGAAAGTTGGTCCTTACGTTATTTTTTTTGTTTATAAAGCTCGGGCGACAGCACATTATTATTGTTATAAAACTGTGCCATGTACCAATGTTGAGCTTTGCTATGTATAAATGTTGATCTCTACTGTGATCTCTACTCTATTGGCTATGTGCCAATGGCGAACTCTATTGTTAATTAATGTCGAGCTCTCTTATGTATTATGTCCAGCTCTCTTGTGCATATATGTCGAACTTTGCTATTTGCCTATTTCAAGCTTTATATGTATCGGTGTCTAGCTCTGATATGAATGTCGAGCTTTGCAATGTATCAATATCGATCTCTATTTAGTAGCATTGTCTGGCTCTGAAATATATATCAATTTTCGGCTTTGCTATGTATCAAATTCGGTCTCTATTATGTAGCAATGTCGTGCTCTGATATGTACAAATGTCTATCTCTGATATATATTTATATATATATATATATATATATATATATATATATATATATATATATAATATCAATGTCCTGCTTTGCTGTGTATCATTCCGAGCTCTGTTAAGTAGCAATGTCGAGCTCTGATATTTATTAATTTCGAGCTTTGTAATGTATAAATATCGAGCCCTGTAGCAATGTCGTGCACTGTAAAGTAGCAATGTCGTCTTTAACTATATATCAATGGTGAACTTTGCAAAGTATCAATACTGAGCTCTGTTATGTAGCAATGTCGTGCTCAGCTCTGTATGAATGTAGATCTCTGCTATGTGCCAAATTCGAGTTTTGCTATGTATCAATAGCGAGCTCTGTTATGTAGCAATGTCGCGCTCTGACATGTTTCAGTGTCTAGCTGATATATATCAATGGTGAACCCAACTCTCTATCAATAGGGACGTGTAATATACATGAGAGCGGTACGGCCGCGCTGTTAATTTTGTATATTTAGATACATGTATAGCGAATACGTACACATGTGAAAAGCTTACCGTTTGTATACTTCAGACTGGTCGCCATGGTTAAATTAACAAATGATCAGGTTCTACATAAGATGTGTGTTACTGGTTGTTCTAGCTTGTTATGTGAACACAAGGATCATTCCCGGAAAGTTCAATATACAAACACACTCTGTAACCTGCTGTAGATATTTATAGCTGACGGCCAAAATTTCCATATCATCCCACTCACGCTGGCTTAGCTTTGTGAAAACCAAGGTCCCTGTGTTTCCATATATCATGGACGCTGAGGAATTTCCATTCTATAAAAATACGTTTTAAGTTTCAAAAATAAATAATCTTTTTTTTTCATAAAACATTAAACTCACTGATTTTGTACAGCGCCTGTTAAATGATGTGTGGATACTCTTTCGACATGTTTATTTGCATGCATGCGCATGTGAGCGTATTCAATGAATATATATATATATATATATATATATATATATATAGTATACAAATAGAGGATTGAAATTTTGTCATACATTTTACTACTTTGTAAATGGTTCCACTGGGAGCAATTTTACACGTCTACGAGGGACAGTAGTACCTAATTTGACCAAGCCATCCACCAGTCTTCTAATATTATTATCAACAGTAATATCAGGCAACTGATAGGCCACATAGCAGTGAGACAAAGCAGCAAGCATGGATTGTAAAGTGGACCTAGGCCTATCAGACGCATCAGATAGTACACATAAAAAATCTACTAGGTCTGCCGTCTCCGTTGGTGGGAACACAACCTTGTTTTCCTTGCAAAAGTAAAATAACTTGTTTAAAAGTCTGTTATAAAGCTGTAATGTGGACCGAGACAGACTGAAAGGGAGCTGCACTGCAGCTCGTTGTGACCAACCTATGGCAAGTAGCCGATCTTGCCAGAGATTCGCCAAGCATACTGGCGCCACCCTGAGTTCTTTAACGGTTCCGGCTGCAGTCCCAGTGGTATTACCCACCGTTTGTTTCTCGGTAGCCTGACAGGCCTGTCTATGCATAAGCTGAGGAGCCTGTGGAACCAAGACTGACTGGGCCACCAGGGGGCGATCAGGGTAGCGTCTGCCTTCTGAGAAATGACTAGGGCCAGCACTCGAGGAATTAGCCAAAAAAGGCAGTGTACAAAGTTGTTGCATTCCCCCCCCCCCCCCCCCCCCCCCGTTGGTTTGGGCCAGGGCATCGACAGCCTCGGTCAGAGGATCCCCGTACAGGCTATTGTATCTGGGGAGCTGAGTTGTTATGAGGGATGCAGTCCGATCTATGTCATGAGGACCCCACAGTCGGTCAAACATTTGATACAAGCGAGGGCTCATCATCCAGTCGTAAGTAGTGAGCTTTCGTGATAATAAGTCGGCATGGGTATTTTCTGGACCAGCCAAATGCTTCGCAGAGAGGTCTATCTGATTGTTGTATGCGGCAGCCCATATAGCCCTTGCTACATGTGTCAGTTGTAAACATGGGCCGCCTAAGTGGTTGATGTAGGCAACACTGGAGATATCGTCTGTTAGAACCTGTACAACTTTTCCCTTGAGAAGAGGCATAAAAGTTAGTGAGGCTAAAAGTATGGCTAACAGCTCCCTGTAGTTTGACGAATACATCACATAAGCTGCTTGCCTCCATGTTGTTGCATACAGCCCCCCAGCCGGAGGCTGATGCGTCTGTTACAAGTTGTACCTGAATAGACTTGTTTGTTACTGGGCTGCCATTCCAGGTGGTTAGGACACACAGCCACCAACGAAGATCCCTGCAAGTGGCGGGAGTTAGACATAGTCGGTCTGTCCATGAGTTTCTTGAAGCAAGCAACCGATACAAATTGCAAAGAAGTGGTTTGGCAGGTAAAATACACAATGTCATACTAATACATTGGCCTGCTATACGTGCTAGTGCACTAGCAGTTAGCCAACCTTGATTTAAAGCTCTATTTATATCCTTCCTTAGTCTCCTCACCCTATCTTTGGGGATATAAATCCATGTTTTGTTATCATTTGTAACGGTACATATTTTATACCCAAGGGATTAACCACGTGACTCGGAACCAGATTGGATTTTTCCCAGTTTATAAACCAGCCAAGATTCTCTAATACTGTTAGCAGTAAATCTTTGTGTGCATTAATATTATGATTATCTACCATTAATATGAAGTCATCAACATAAGCAACAACCCTCAAGTTGTTTTCTCTCAAATAATTAACTACAGGCCTAATACACTTCTGGAAATAAAATGGAGAAACACATAAACCAAAAGGTAAAACCTGCCATATATAGTATTTTCCCCTCCAGGAAAACCCAAATTACTGTTGGTGCTCCCAGAGAACAGGGATATGATAAAAACCATTCCGTATATCAAATAATATCCTCTTGTTTGAATGAATGTACATCACAGCACCTGTTTACCTCTCGAAGATCTATAATTAATCTCAACTGATTATTTCTCTTCGGCACCACTGAAATGGGAGACACACACGCAGGTTTAGAGTCAACCTGTCTCACAGCCCCTGATTGCAATAAGCATTCAAGTTTATTGTCAATAAACACACAGTGTTTAGAATCAACAACCCTATTTTGGAATTCAAAATGATGAGGTAATACCCTGGATGGTATTGCAACACCCTGTTTTAACCAGCTAATGACTCGTGAAGGCGCTCCAATGTTTTCATAAGCTTTAGCATTTTATGAGTCTGCTGGAACCTGTATACACATAGTCCATGGGCATCAAAATTATTAATGAGTCTGCTGGAACCTGTATACACATAGTCCATGGGCATCAAAATTATTAATGAGTCTGCTGGAACCTGTATACACATAGTCCATGGGCATCAAAATTATTAATGAGTCTGCCGGAACCTGTATACACATAGTCCATGGGCATCAAAATTATTAATGAGTCTGCTGGAACCTGTATACACATAGTCCATGGGCATCAAAATTATTAATGAGTCTGCTGGAACCTGTATACACATAGTCCATGGGCATCAACATTATTAATGAGTCTGCTGGAACCTGTATACACATAGTCCATGGGCATCAACATTATTAATGAGTCTGCTGGAACCTGTATACACATAGTCCATGGGCATCAAAATTATTAATGAGTCTGCTGGAACCTGTATACACATAGTCCATGGGCATCAAAATTATAAATGAGTCTGCTGAAACCTGTATACACATAGTCCATGGGTATCAAAATTATTAATGAGTCTGCTGGAACCTGTATACACATAGTCCATGGGCATCAAAATTATTAACGAGTCTGCTGGAACGTGTATACACAAAGTCCATGGGCATCAAAATTATTAATGAGTCTGCTGGAACCTGTATACACATAGTCCATGGGCATCAAAATTATAAATGAGTCTGCTGGAACCTGTATACACATAGTCCATGGGCATCAAAATTATTAATGAGTCTGCTGGAACCTGTATACACATAGTCCATGGGCATCAAAATTATTAATGAGTCTGCCGGAACCTGTATACACATAGTCCATGGGCATCAAAATTATTAATGAGTCTGCTGGAACCTGTATACACATAGTCCATGGGCATCAACATTATTAATGAGTCTGCTGGAACCTGTATACACATAGTCCATGGGCATCAACATTATTAATGAGTCTGCTGGAACCTGTATACACATAGTCCATGGGCATCAAAATTATAAATGAGTCTGCTGGAACCTGTATACACATAGTCCATGGGCATCAAAATTATTAACAAGTCTGCTGGAACCTGTATACACATAGTCCATGGGCATCAAAATTATTAACAAGTCTGCTGGAACCTGTATACACATAGTCCATGGGCATCAAAATTATTAATGAGTCTGCTGGAACCTGTATACACATAGTCCATGGGCATCAAAATTATTAATGAGTCTGCTGGAACCTGTTTACACATAGTCCATGGGCATCAAAATTATTAATGAGTCTACTGGAACCTGTATACACATAGTCCATGGGCATCAAAATTATTAATGAGTCTGCTGGAACCTGTATACACATAGTCCATGGGCATCAAAATTATTAATGAGTCTGCTGGAACCTGTATACACATAGTCGATGGGCATCAAAATTATTAATGAGTCTGCCCGAACCTGTATACACATAGTCCATGGGCATCAACATTATTAATGAGTCTGCCCGAACCTGTATACACAGTCCATGGGCATCAACATTATTAATGAGTCTGCCCGAACCTGTATACACATAGTCCATGGGCATCAAAATTATTAATGAGTCTGCTGGAACGTGTATACACATAGTCCATGGGCATCAACATTATTAATGAGTCTGCTTGAACGTGTATACACATAGTCCATGGGCATCAACATTATTAATGAGTCTGCTGGAACCTGTATACACATAGTCCATGGGCATCAAAATTATTAACGAGTCTGCTGGAACGTGTATACACAAAGTCCATGGGCATCAAAATTATTAATGAGTCTGCTGGAACCTGTAAACACATAGTCCATGGGCATCAACATTATTAATGAGTCTGCCCGAACCTGTATACACATAGTCCATGGGCATCAAAATTATTAATGAGTCTGCTGGAACCTGTATACACATAGTCCATGGGCATCAACATTATTAATGAGTCTGCTGGAACCTGTATACACATAGTCCATGGGCATCAACATTATTAATGAGTCTGCTGGAACCTGTATACACATAGTCCATGGGCATCAAAATTATTAATGAGTCTGCTGGAACCTGTATACACATAGTCCATGGGCATCAAAATTATTAATGAGTCTGCTGGAACCTGTATACACATAGTCCATGGGCATCAAAATTATAAATGAGTCTGCGGGAACCTGTATACGCATAGTCCATGGGCATCAAAATTATAAATGAGTCTGCTGGAACGTGTATACACATAGTCCATGGGCATCAAAATTATTAATGAGTCTGCTTGAACGTGTATACACAAAGTCCATGGGCATCAAAATTATTAATGAGTCTGCGGGAACCTGTATACACATAGTCCATGGGCATCAAAATTATTAATGAGTCTGCTGGAACCTGTATACACATAGTCCATGGGCATCAAAAGTAGGCAGCAGTGTTTAGAACCAACAGAAGTAGCTAAAAATCTAAATGTTAACAGCACACAGTGTCACCAATCAATTCTGATCATGGGTGTTCTGCTGGGATGGTTTTGAATATGGTACACCAGAATCTTGGAAATTCCGGAATGCAGAGGTATTGGCATTGTACTGTCTTGACTGATAAAGACCACGATACCCAGGCCTGTAGCCAAAACCTCTGGGACGGCTGTATGACCTCTCTCTGTCATGTGCTGTGTTCTGCGGGATAATGCTGTTTGCTATGCGGGGATTTTCAATTGCCCTCGATGGCAAGGCAGACGTATTTTCTGCAGGGTACAAAAAATTCTGGAGGCTTGTGGATATTGTGAGCGTACAATTAAGTCTGCATACTCATCTTGCAAGGACTGCACATGCGCCAGGTTTATCAGGTATATGTGGTTAAGTTTTTGTTCGAGGACCTTATCCTGTGGTAGTGTTGCCAAGAGTTTTAATGTAGTTTCAGCATAACGAGCCGACTTACTAATAACATTGAGCAGTGGTTGGTCATTGCGTGGCACTCCTTGTCTTCAATCATGTGCCTTATGGTCAGCAGGGAGCACAACATGAGCTAAAGAGTCACGTATTGATTTGAACTGTCCTTGCAAATCTTCCTCAGGGTGATTCACTGTACCGTGACCAGGACTGAAGGAGCCCCTCAAGCAGTGACAGGGGCAGAATTATCAGATGCGGCCTGGTGTGGCAAAGTATGTGCTACAAAAGTCTCACTGTTTATCTGAGTCGAATCAGTTGTACTCACGGGCGGGTTTGGTGCCGGCGCAGTCTCGCCTTCATTTTTATGAACCGCGGTATGCCCCTCTAGACTTTAAATCCTGGCATTAAGTTTCGACTGTTCGACTTTAAAACACTGGAAGTCACTGCATAATTGACTAACTAACACTTCAATTTTACAAAGTTTTTCATTATCGCCCATCGCGGCTGACCCAAGCGGTGAGGTAGCACCTAGCATGAATAAATTACCGTAAGCGACCTGGCGCTTACGAAGTGCAGCTAACCGCCGCAGGCGGCAGCACATGCAGTTTAATTGTTTGTGTGACTACTATTTGCCTTTGGGATTACTACCAGAACTTCACTTTTGGATGTTGTGATTACATTGGACTATTATTCTCTGAGAAGAATTACGTGAACTGATCTTCTGGATTATATGTTTTAAAGGACTTGTTGAGCTGTGACAGTGGTGGTATCCAGAAAACCTAGGATCCGGACACTCTGGTACTATACATTTTATTGTTTAACTGTATAATTGTATTGATTTAGTGTATTGTAACGTTAGGATTGTTTAAGAATAAATAATAATTATTTGTTAACAAAAAAAACACTGGCTTATTTATTCATTCCCCTAGACATTTTACGCTGCCTTGTGTTACAGAATCTGATTTTTTTTATCTCTGTAACCAAATTTATGCTCGTGACGACCACGTGATTTGTTGTTATTAGGTTCCGTAACAAGATTCGACAAAGTTCCGAGAACAATGCTGCGGTCCGGAGAGGCACAGTCCATTGATTAGGATCAAAAGCGCATATTTATTTATAAAATAGTTGATTGTGTCCTGGTGTGTAAATTTGTGTTTTAACAAAGGCATTTCCCTGGCCAGCATTAACTTGAAGGAACAGTTCTTGTGTAAAGGAACAAAACTGTAACGACAATTATAAATTAATACTCTTATAGCTATCATTGTTATTATTATTATTTTTGAGTGTTTTAAGTAATTAACAGGGATAAGCCATGCAAAAGCCCCAGAGTGAGAGCATTCAAGCCGCAAAACAATCCGGGGGTAATCCATGGCTTCCTGTGGATACACCTAATCTCGTGCCACCGTAATGAAAGATAGAAGGAGGGGAAGATATAAGAGGGTCCATACTCTATGTTACAAAATTCTTAAGTAGGATTTTGTTTGCATGTCTACATGCGGTGACAAGTTCGTTCCGTATGTTGAGGATGGCAAGATCCCGGTTACAAATGTTGTAGTCCTTTTCCCATGGGCACAGGTGGAACCTGTTTGTGGTCCCATATTAAGCCTCTGCCTGTTTAAGTATTTCCTTGTTATATTGTAGTTTTCGTTTTTTGTCTTTCAGTTGCCATATATATCTGTTTAGTTCGGCGTAGAATGTCTTTGATTTGTTCTTGAAGGATGATATATGGTTAGCGTAGCGTGTTTTGAATGAGTTTTCTCTATTTACCATTTAGGTTTGTTTGGCTCCTTCGCTGTCGTGTTGCCTGGTACACAATTGATTCTTTTAGACATTGGACATTCACCTGGTTTCCTTTAGTTACATTCAGCAGATTTTGGAGCTTTCCATTTAATATAATATAAACGTATTTATTTTACATGGATTGTACAAATAGTTATTATAACTAATCGAGGCACTCTCCATGGCTCCGGTGATGGCGTTCGGCAGTCTGCAAAGGTGGAGGAAACCGGAGTACCCGGAGAAAACCACCGGCCTTGGACGGGCAACTGCAACCCACTCTCATAGCCACGCCGGGGATCGAACCCGGGTCGCTAGCGGAGAGAGCCAAGAGTTTTACCACTCAGCTGTCCAGGTCTTTTGTGTAAATCGATGTATTGTTTCATATTGTACATGCAGCTATAACTCAGTTTGATGGAATTTCCGTTGAATATTTTATGAAACGCATGGTCCCTTGGAAAATACTTCTGTCACATTTTTGAGAAATGTTTTACCGACGTTGGTGGCTACGTTTTGCTATATGGATGGCTGTACCATATGACATGTCGACGGCATTTTTTCAGTTGGAGGTGTGAGTGGGGCTGCTGATGTAAATTTTATTTGATAGTTGTATCTGCTTTTGTAAGCGCTTCCTGGTATATGGACTCTTTCTGATTGAATGATTCGGTGCCTGGTGATATTGTGGAGACACGTTTATTGACCTTATTTCGGGTATATTTTTGATGATTTCACAGGGTGGTTTAATTTCTCGTCGACAAACAATTGCGTAATGTTTGGTTTCGTAAACGGTTTGTGTTTCCCATCGTGCAGATCTAAAGTTATATCTACAAGGTCAACGGTCTCTTAGTTTCCTCTCAATTGTAACTCTAAAATTTAGACCATGTGCTTTGAATATTTTGCATCTTAATTGCTTGGGGTTTCCTTTGTGATTCCGAGACCATCTTCCCTGTATAAACCAAATAGGTGCCGAGTTTCCTTGTGATGAGATCGAGTATTAAGTTTAATGAGAATATTAAATTGGTTTAATGCAGCAACGTTTATATTAGTAAGAGTTTGTATGAGGCTGGACTTATTTATGTTAGAGTTGCATTTCATAATTGAAATGTTGTGCCCTTCACCACATGACAGAATAGGAGTGTTCAGTCGTTAGATTATATAAAAGTGGAGGGCAATCTTTTATTAAATGTTGGTTAGCTCAGTATATGCTACATGTATATATATTATCCCAAGAACTTCTAGATTTTGTCATACATGTAATTTAAAAAAAAAATTGATTGAGAGAAAGTCTTTCACCTAGCATTCATAGTTTGTCTAGATACTAAAACTTGATGTTTACAGTCTAAAGTAATTCACAGCATAAATATTATTGTCATGAAATGATCAGTGCGTTTCTATGACCCAGTATGACAAGTGCTCGTTTGCATACGCTTGGTTGATATTTGCTCCATCTCGTCTCCGTTTGAGCGGCGTGTATCTCTTGTTGTCATCACTAGTCAAGACACGGCGACAGCGACTTCAAATCACGCCAGCTTGGGTATTTACAGGTTTTGTTAAAGGCTCTTATTCAAATAAAATAGTTGCTTAGGAATACAAGGGGATAGACCAATAGCTCTAGACGCAATTCCCATTTTCTCACTAAAATAAATCAAATGGTGGTCATATCATCAACAACGCCGGCATTTTAAACAAGCCTATTTTACATATGCGAAGTACACATGGCTTCATGGGTACATATTCTGTACGTGAATCCTGCAGTTATAAAGGTTCGGGTTCCTTGATAGTTTGAGAAAACTCCTGGAGAACATATGTCATCTCGTAAGTGAACGGATCGTTACCGATTGTCTGCTTTTGATATCGCATTTGTACGCGCTGTTCTGAACTGTTGCATGCTGGATATTTACCGCCAAAAAGTTCACAACTAAATTAAACTGATCGCGCTGGCATATAGTATATACTACGAGTGAAAACTGATGCTGAACATTGTAGCAATATTTAAATGAAACTTACAAGATTCATGCGCCTTCTACAACGACATGACCACCCTATTACTAGTGCCAGTATGTACAAACACTCTCCAGGCTGGTGCTGAAAGGCATACTAAATAATGTCACGACTTTGTACCATTAACATCAACTAATTAGTAACATGCTGTAAACAGTTTGTTTACAGGCCTAATTTTTAAATATGTACCTTAACCTATAACCCTTCATGTTTCGTATAACAATACTGCAGCGAGGTCATGTATGAATCACGTAACGCTAAGGAATTTTTGCAAACGACAGGACAAGGGTGACACACAAGGAACCGATTGTGGCACACTCAGCATAAACAACAATAAGGATTCTACAGACGAACCATGTCATAAACTGTACCCATGTCCTATCAGCCATACTGGCGAATAAACCAAACAAACAACCAGCACGTAAAAAATGTTTCTATAAAATTTGGTGAACTTGACATTAAGCGATAATTGCGGAAATAAACTTCCAACAATTTGTAAATGCAACATGCCCTCAAATATTCCATTATAACATACAATAGGAAGAGCTGCATTTCACTAAATTCAAATTAAGGCAATATACCCGTTCATTGAGTACCTAGAAGTGTAAATATATATCCACAACTCAAAAAATACTTACACGTCGACCAATAAGCCACCTATCTTCCGGATGTAATGACAAAGCAATGAAAGGAATCCTTTCGATATCATGTCTCAGTTTAGAAAATAATCTGACATGCCCCTCTTATATTAAAGTAAAAAAATGAATATAAATATAATAAATATATTAAACCTGCATTTACTCTTCAGGTACACAAAAACGTATTATTTGCAATTTTAAGAAAATATTTGGGAACACAGGTCTGTAGTATGACAATAAAAAGCGTCTGACTTCTCTCTCCGGGAATCGAACCCGGACCGCCGGAGCGAATGGCCAGGAATCTAACCGCTGGGCCATAGATTCACATAATAATAATAATAATAATAATAATAATAATTATAATAATAATATATTCTTATAATGCATATATCCAGAATGCAAGACCCTGCTCGAGGCGCATAACAATAAAATATATAAATTGCAATCGCATACATTTAAAATAAATGACAATAATTAGACTATATTTTTAACATAATGCCAGTGTTAGGATCAAAATAAATTTCATAATACTAAATACTAAAACACGGCATATAATCTACAATTTACATTAAATTTTTATCATAGGCTTGCCTAAAAAAGTGAGTCTTCAGTGCACGTTGAAATATATCAATAGAATCTGATTTCTCTGTATAATTCGGCAAACTGTTCTAGAGCACAGGAGCACAACAACTGAATGCTCTCTCCCCCGTATGTAGATAATTTACCCCTAGGTTCACAAAGACGCATGTACTTATTACTTGATCTCAATGCAAGAGGTGTTAAATGTAACTGGAGTAAATCTGTGGCATAAAGAGGTGCTTTCTCATTGAGAACCTTATATGTTAGCATCAATATTAAAATCTAATACGAAATTCTACAGGTAGCCAGTGCAACTCGAACAAGATGGATGATATATGATTACGTTTTGGACATCTGGATACAATGCGAGCCGTCTGATTTTGAATTCATTGCAGTCTTAACATCTGAGATTTTGGTTCTTCATATATAAGGGAATTACAAACATCTAACTTCGACAAAATCAAAATCTGTGCTAACCGTGCAGCAGTTGACTTGGAGAGATATTTGCGGATCCGCCAAAGGTTGTACAGACTAAAATAAGCACTCTTACATATTAAACTGATTTATGCCTTTGTTTCATATGATCATCAAAAATAACTCCTAGATTTCGCACTTTCCGGGTTGGTTTTAGGCACAGGTACCAATACTAATGTAAGGATTAACAACTTTCTGTAACTGCTTAGCTGAACCCATAATAATCATCTCAGTTTTGTCACTTTTGAGGTTAAGGCTTGTTTTGTATCATCCAATGTTGAATATGGTTCACACATTTCTCAATCTTTCTCAAGGTTTAGAGCAAGGTGAGCATGATGTGTACAACTGTGTATCATCTGCATACAGAACATAATCTAAGCAATGTTCTCGTATGAGGTTACCAAGGGGTTTCGTATACATTTTAAAAATAATAGGGCGTAAGACAGAACCTTAAGGTACCCAATATTTTAAATCTGATCCATCCGAGACACTTTCGCCAATGACAACTGACTGTATCCTGTCACTGAGGTACGCCTCAATCCAGGCTAGAGCTAAATCTTTGATACCATACACCACATCAATAACACTCCACTCCTACACGAACCCGCACCACAGGAGCAAAAGGCCGGGATTCTGACCGTCAAGCAATCAGATCTATAACACTCCCGGCCTTGAATTCTTTTAAATTTAACCAATACAAGGTAAAATATACTTAGCAAACATCACACAATTAAACTGAGGACAATTATGACATTACACCGATGACACAGAATTATCATGATACGCTTTTTTTATTATTGATTTCACTATGTCAAATTCTGTGGCATGTCCTTCTGTATTCATACCCTGGAAATCTTTAAAACGATTTGCGATCTGTAAACAGGGATTTCAGTGTATTGTTCTTGCGGATTTTTTAGTAGCGGTCCAGTCTGAATCCAACGCGCACACATTTCAGGGAACCAGTGGACCATGCAATGTTGGGATTGTGAAGCGTCATATGGTCTCTAGGTAACGATGCCGATATTTTACAGAGGCTACAGTAAATTTTGGCCAATAAGCGCCCGGTAGCGAATTCTGAATGGAAAAGGCTCTGAACAAATAGTTCAGTTGGCAGAAAGACTCCAAGCAGGAAGCTGCAAGCTTCATGATTGGACAATTTTTTTATAGGGGCCCCCGAGCCGTGGAGTCGTGTTATTGAAGGCCAACTCATTTTTTTGCTGAATGAACATTTTTGTTGCTGATATCAGCCGCATACATACTCATGTCTATGTTGTGATTTGTCGGGCCCCGGAGACATGGTGTAGAAGACGAGTCGTCTGAAGTAGAGCCATGGAGACGTGATGCGGTAGACTCCAATGTGACTGGCTGGTGTACCGACACTACTGCCACAAGTCCAGAGGTCGAAGGACAACCCTGTGTTACTTACCCGTCTGATGAGTCATAAACACCAACCCATATTGTTTTCGTGCACGGTGAGCCTAAGTTCTATTCCTACTGATGAAATTTGTTGTAGCCTGTATAATTCTTACCATGTCAAGAATATACTGTAGGCCTACCAATTTGCTGTCTTCTTTTAGTATCATTTAGAGATATAATCTAGAGATATAATTATTCTTCATATATATTGTAAGTCGTATGACACGCTATGCTGTCTTCAATAATACTTTTGGGCCAAAACTATCATTAAATGTCCCATTTGTTCATACGGGTAAACGTCCTTGAAATAAAGGGATATTTTCTTGTAAGTGGAATTACGTATGCTAACCCAGTTAAGACCAAATAAAGAGCAAATCCTATAGACCTATAAATAGGACCTACAAATATAATTTTATTTAATTATAGAACTGAACTGGTCCATTCTACCCTGTTATGTGTTTTGAGGGTTCAGACTGGAGCTGGGGAACGAGCTATAGAAGACTTATGGACGCTCTATAAGCCATCTAAATATCTATTTTCTGTATATGTTGTAAATAAAATTTGTTGAAGTTTAAACGAGCTGTTTTATCTCTTTGTGCAAATGCTTCTGTCTATGCCAAACGAGTCTGGGCAGGGTCAGATTAGATACTGACCTTGACAACCTATACATCACTAAAATGTAGTAATCTATCTGAAACAACGCTTACTCCAGGAATTTAATCACGAGTTGCACCTTCCAAAAGGATCAGCTTGGTAATTGATCTAAATATAAATATAAACTTATTTATTTAACAATAGTTAAATAACAAAATAGTTATTATAACTAATCAAGGCACTCTCCATGGCTCCGATGATGGCGTTCGGTAGTCTGTAGAGGTGAAAACCGGAAAATCCGGAGAAAACCTTGGATGGGCAACTACAACCCACTCTCATAGCCCTTTATCGGTCGATAAAAGGAAGATTAATGACTCAAAAAGGTCTCTAAAGGATGCATGACTACCTTAGTAACAACAGTGTTACTATTACTAACATTATCATTAAACTTGCTCTCTCCTTCTTTAATGTCATCCTGATCCTTTTCCAGATCGCAAGACATGTGAGGAGGGTAAACTCATAAATCCCTATGCCTTGACAGAAAACCTGGACCATGAAACCATAATTGCGGTAAAGATTTACCATCACAACCCCGTGTCAAAATGTCAGCTGGATTCTCACTGCCTTTGATGTGACGCAGTTGCTCCGAGTCGCTCATTTCGCAAATCTGTGACACCCTGTAGGCGACGAAAACCTTGAATCTTTTCGTGTCATTTTGAATGTAAGCGATGGTAATCTGACATTCCGTCAAAAAGGTTGATTTCAGTAAGCACACTTGAAGCTCTCCCCTAATAAGAGAATCAAGTCTTGCAGCAACTACGGCAGCAGAAAGTTCAAGTCTAGGAACAGTTTGATGGGTGCTAGTCTTCTCTTACTAGCCAAAAGATGAACATGAATCTTTCACCTGCAATTGACAATTCTAAGGTAACTACACGCTCCAAATGCTAGCTCACTGGCGTCACAAAAATCGTGCAGCTCTATGACACAATCTTCAAAATCGCTTGGCACGACACACCTTGGGAATCTCAGGTCCTGAAGATATTTCAGGGAATTCAACCAAATCTGCCATTTCTTAGCAAGATCGGGAGGTATACAAAAATCCGGGGACATTTTGTCGCTTCTTGGAATGACATATTCCCCACCACTAGGATTGGGGAAGTAAGCCCTATTGGGTCGAATACTGAAGACAATTGGCTGAGCATTTGCCTTTTCGTGGGAACATCACATATCTCCTCACATTTACTGACATAGTAAAAATCTTCCTGATGAATGTCCCACTTGATGTCTTATGCACTACTTTGCAGTCGAGGAGAAATCTCTTTGGCCTTTTGCGCTTTCATCGATGGGTATCTCTCTTAACAGCCGTGGGTGACCTACAACGAATGTGGTCAGATTAAATCCGCAATGCTCAAGTACCTGTTTTGTTTCAAATATGACCTGCCTGGCTTCACTAATAGATCTTACGGATTTCATTAGATCGTCGACATAGAAGGATTCGTTCACTTTATCTCTGGTCATGTCACTGACAGGCATTGGTGAATCTATAACAGTTTAGACTCTGCTACTGGCATACCGCACCCCACCAAACAAGTGTGAAGCCATCCTGTACTAAACAACTTAATTACTATCAATCCACAAGAAGCGAAGCGCATTCCTATTTCTAACTGGAATTTTCACTGGCGTGGATTGCCTCCACATCGGCCATTACGGTAAACTCGAACAATCGGACGCGCAACACTTCTAACAATTTGTTTCTCAAGTCAGGTCCACTGAAGCACTCACTGTTCAGACTAATATTGCCCAATTTTGCTGCACAGTCAAACAGTTTTCCAGGTCTTGTCTAGGAGACAACTGCTTGATGAGGTAAGTACCACACGACACCATCGTTAAGGGACAACTCACCTGCTGGTACACGCTCTGCATATCCATCCGTCACCATAGTCATTAAATTCTCCTTGTATCTTGCAATTTACACAAAAGATTTCTCAGTCTACTTAGGACCACTGCCCTGTTATTAGGGAAATTCGGCTTACCTTCACGCCACGTTCCCAAAGGTCAAGAACCTTATGATCCTCCACCGAATAGGATAAAGACCCATCATCGAACGATTCCATCTCCCATAACCTATCAACTTGCTGCTCGAGACTGATGAAGTTGAAAGTAACTTCAAATTTGACATCTCTCTGCTTACGTATTGGACCATTAAATGCCCAATTAGGCATTGTTCTTGCAGCGTAACGCTGCTTTCTACCATGGGGATCGAAACTGATCTCTAGAGGCATCAAAAGATGCGCGCGGTCCATGCCAATAAGGATGTCAGCCGGAACATCGTGGCCGACGTGATGAATCGGAAGATATGACAGATATGGATATTCCTCTAACTCTATTTGACCACTGGGATACCTCACAGCGAGTTTGGGTACTAAAATACATTTTTCAACTCAACCTTGTGCTCCCTGTCTGGAAAAAAGACAACGAAGGACACAACCTCAGAAGTTGTACTCGCACTGCATCCAAGAGTATATATTTTGTAGTTCTCAAACAAACCTTTCAAGTTCAAACGCGTAGCTAACCTCTGCGAGATGAAAGTAATGGTTGACCCCGTATCTAAAAGTGCAAAAACTTCAACCTGTTCACCAACGAGAACTGTAACGATTGGCAAGCAAACTGTAGAACAGAGATCAATATGCATACCAACATTACTGACATTTGCAAGACTATTCCTGACAGTTACAGTTTCCTTACCTGTATTGACTGGTGATACATGTTCATTACCTGTATTGACTGGTGTTACATTTTTATTACCTGAATTGACCGGTGTACTGTCAGTGTCATCTGTAATGCTAGAACCATCAAAAAGAATGAATTTGTATGTTTTTTTTGTTTCAACCTGGTATTGAACAAACGGTTTTCACGATATTAATAGCTGTTGTGAACATGTAGCAAAAAATTATAGCACAATCTTATTTGGACAATTTCAAACCTGTTTTAAGGTGTCATACTCTTAAAGGCATCACACTGAAATAGTTTGTGGTTCTGGCTGCACACAAAACAGGTTCGCGCCTGCGTGGAAGCTAACAATGTTACTTTGTGATGGTGCATGTATACTGCGATGATTGAGCCCCACTGGAAGTAGGACTGGGTGAATACTACACCGAATGACAGGTGGCACTTTTAGGACTACTACGGGACTTGATGGCATCTATCCCATAGCCCGGATCGCACGCATCAGATGCCGCCGTCCTGACTGATTCTACAAAGTCTCTGAAATTGGCATAAGCCTCCTGCTCCTTCTTTTTTTCTAGTGCCCTTTTTCGCCTTTGATTTTTCAGATATTGCGGATATCTTTGCAAAATGTCAATAATACTCTGTTGCGTATTGATTTCATCGTACGTGCAACATTTCAAACGCAGTCATCTGCGAATTGCTGAAGGTCTTTGGTTTTGATACACTTTTCAGACACTTGAGAACATCAATGATGCTCCGCGACAATAAGTGAGAGTTACAAAATCTGCTCTTTAATGCCTCGAGCCTGCTGATAGTCACCCTGATAGATACACGTAACATAGTAATGGGGGCTCGTCTCTTTGCTTTTCTCTTTGGCTCGTTTTTAAGGGGTATGATTTTGGGTATGGTCATCCATCTTTGTCATTTTCAGGATTGTTTTGTATTATACTGTATATGGGTTCACTATAGTTTTTGGAAATACGAAAGACTCGTTGTATAGTGTCATGTATTTAGTGGGAGATTCCACTGTGTAAGGTTATATTTATACGGTGTGTATCATTTGAATATTGTCTGTCAAAATAGATATCGATAAATTTATAGAGATCCTACCACCAAGGTCTTAGACCAAATGAAAAAGGTTGATTCATTAGAAACATGTGGCACATTAGAGATAGAAGGAAAACAGTCTATGAGAAAAGCAGAATTGAAAAGAAATATTGTGGATTCTTTTGTGAATAATGATATACTTGACACCTAGGTTCTGGATTTATATCCATCTGAGCCACCTAAAGGTGCTGATTATAAAAGACTAGAATATGAATATCATTTGAAAATGAAAGACCTAGAAATAAAAGAATTAAGAGAAGCTAGAGAAATGAAGGAATTAGAATTGAAATTAAAAATAGAAAACCCTGGGGAAGAAAAAGAAAAATCTGCCAGTGTTAGAGTTTTAGACCCTAACAGGTACATAAAATTGGTCCCTGTATTCAATGAAAAAGAGGTAGATAAATTCTTCCAACATTTTGAGAAAGTTGCCGAAAGTCTTGATCGGCCAGTTGAGTTATGGTCTATTTAAATACGGAGTGTACGTACGGGAAAAGCTCAAGAGGTATATTCGGCATAATCTAAAGAGGATTGTGATATTCTGAAATCTGTTGTAATTCATGCGTATGAATAAGTACCAGAGGCTTACAGACAGAAGTTTTGAAATTTGAGAAAACATTGGAGTCAGACACATGTTGAATTTGCTCATGATAAGGAAGTGCTTTTTGAGAAATGGTGTAACTCAAAAGAAGTGAATTCAAATTATGAAAAACTTAAGCACATGTTATTAGTTGTAGAATTTAAGAAATGTGTTAGAGATGATAATAAGACATACTTAGATTAGAAAGAAGTAACATCGTTACAACAAGCGGCAAAATCTGCTGATGAGTTTGCTTTAACTCATAAACACAACTTTGACAGACTTAGAGAAGTGGGTTTTATTAAACCAAAAAAAAAAATGTAAATGGCAGTGACAAAAAGGGGAGTCCACCCCGAACCATAAAAGAGTATGGTTCTGAGAATTAAAGGGTAGAAAGGCCTAAAAACAGGCAGGGACCCATCTGCTATTATTGTAAAAGACCAGGGCATATTATGGCCAGGTGTTTTGAACTCAAAAAGAGTAAAGAAATAATGTCTAAAGAAGCGTCGCCTAATGTGCTTGTGTATTGGCACAAGAGCTTGCTTTGTGACCCTCTGTCGGAGATAGTAGGATTAGAGGATCCTGTCTTTGTGGGAATGAATAATAACTCTGAGGCCATTCGTAAAGAGTTTGAGCCTTTTGTGTCCAAAGGTCTGGTGTCCTTAGTAGGGGACAGTGTTGACCCAGTGCCAGTCAAAATTCTGAGGGATACTGGTGCGTCTCAGTCGTTGTTATGGAAAAGTGAATTACCTTTTTCGGACGAGACTGCTATCGGAGAATTAGTATTAGCTCAGGGCATTGAGTGTTCTATTGTTCATGTACCTCTGCACAAAGTCATGTTGGAGTCAGAGTTGGTGTAAGGTCCTGTTACTGTGGGAATTATGCCCAGTGTACCTGTAAAAGGTGTTCATTGTTATTTGGGAACGATTTGGCGGAAGGTAGGGTGATGGCTTATCCTTGCATGATCTTTAAACCGAGGGCTAGCCTAAATGATGGTAGTGAGGCGGAAAACCAGGGGTTGTTTTCAGCCTGTGCAGTTACTCGGGCAATGGCTAGAAAAGCCAATGATGTGACAGTGAACAAGGGTGCCACTGATAAAGCCGGTATGGTTGTGGGCCAGGGTTCCACTGATGATAAAGCCAATACGGCTATGGTCGATAGGACCACTGATGATAATGCAGATAGGGGTTTTGTTGATGATGATGACATAATAGATTTGTCACAAACATTCATGAAAGTCATTGATCATTGTAATGACCAATCAGCGTTTCTTTGGTCTCAGAATGAGAAAAGAGCTAAGAAATCACCGGATCAGACATTTCCTTTAGGGAATAGAAATAGTATTGAAGAATAAAAGAAAGATACAGATCTTAAACATTTGTACGATTTGATTTTGCAAACCGAGGAATAAGATAAGGTGTGATTGGGTTATATTTTTACAAAATGATGTATTAATGCGAAAATGGAAACCCAGAGATATTCCGTCAACAGAGGATTGGGCTACAGTATATCAAATTGTAGTTCCTAAAGTTTATAGGTCAGAAATATTAAAGGTAGCCCATGAATCGCCTTTGGCAGGACATTTAGGTGTAAACAAAACCAAAGAAAAAATCATGAGACATTTCTTTTGGCCTAAGATGAATCAAGATGTAGCGCAGTTTCGTAAAACTCGTCTTACTTGCTACATGGTAGGAAAATACAGCCATGATTCACCAAAAGCTCCATTACAACCAATTCCAGTCATGGAAGAACCTCTAAGTCGTGTCATTATAGATTGTGTGGGTCCAATGCCCAGAACAAAAAATGAAAACCAGTATTTGTTAACTATGATGTGTACCACAACAAGATTTCAAGAGGCCATCCCTCTGAGAAATATAAAAGCGCGAACTATCGCCAAGGCTTTGATCAAATTCTTTATAGTGTTTGGAATGCCTAAAGAAATTCAATCAGATAAAGGTACGAATTTTACTTCTGGATTGTTCCAACAGTTAACTAATGATTTAGGTGTGCATCAAATTATTTCCAGAGCCTATGATCCACAATCCCCAGGTGCTTTAGAGAGATTCCATTCCACTCTGAAAACTATGTTAAAAACCTACTTTTTTCATAACAAACAGGATTCGGACGAATGCGTTCAACTATTGTTATTTGCGGTCAGAGATTCCGTACAAGAATCGCTTGGGTTTACTCCGTTTGAACTTGTGTTTGGTCACACAATAAAGGGTTCTTTAAAAGTGATCAAAGATCAATGGGTCAATGAACAGAGAATAAAAAGGAGTGTTTTGGATTATGTGGTTCAATTCAATGAAAGGCTAAACGATGCCTGTGACCTAGCTAGACAAAACTTGGCAAAAGCACAGACTAAAATAAAAACATGGTATGACAAAAAGGCTAAGGATCAAGAATTCAGGGTTAAAGATAATGTGTTGGCATTGTTACCATGTAGAGACGGTCCATTTGCAAGCACGGTATCACGGACCCTATGAAATTCACAGAAAAATCAGTAATGTCAATTACGTAGTCAAAACTCCAGACAGGCGTTAAGAAACTCAGTTGTGTCATGTAAACATGCTCAAACCATATTTTGGTAGAGATGACACACAAGTAAATCCAGATTGTTTAGTATCTATTGATGATGAAACAAAAGAAAATGACAATATTTAGAGATTTTTATACAAGTAAAGACATGAATGAAATGCCAAAATTGGATAATTCAGAGATTCTGGCAAATCTGGATGTAAAATTAAGACATCTTTTGTCTAAAGAATCACGAGAATTATCAGAACTGATGAGGAAATATATCTTTCTAATATAATCTTTTAATATAAGGTGATTGGTGCTGAAAGAGTGTTTTTGCATTACATCGTTTTACATGGTCCGGATGATGCTTGCTCTTTTTATCATATGTTTTAATATCGCATACCTGTATTTTATCGTTTTGCAGGCACACATTTTGGTCATAATCGATGACCTTAAACAACGTTATGCGATCAGTAAATGAACTGAGTAAAATGTGGGCAGAGGGCAATTAAGCAGTCACTTATTATTTAATGAAAATGATCAAAAAAGTAAAGGCCAAAGATTAAAGTGAATAGATCCATGGATAGTCAGACCAGGCCAATAATTTTTGCGTAGCTTTTTATAAGGCCTGTCATTGATTATATCCATCTGATATAAGGCCTTTTAATTAGTCACTGATCAATAAGGTTTGTTAATTAATTAATACTTTTACTAACCCTTGGCCAAACTTATTAGTAACTTATTAGTTAGAATTTTTTTTTCAATCATAAAAATGAAAAATAAATAATTAAATAAAATTGTTGTTGAGAATTAGGGATTATATGAAGCAAAACAAAATTTTAAAATATTATCCAGAGAAGTGCTCATTGCAAATGTATAATATATTGGGTGTTTTGTTCATAAGGTTATTTTTAACACATGTATTAGTTTCAAACTGCGATTACTTTTCTATTTTTTCTAGTACATGTTTAAAAAAATAAAATTATTCAAATGTGATAAAAAATCAGATCTTAGACAAGTTCTCATAAGATGTCTATAATGTTAATAATGTGTATACAAATACTAATACAGGTGAAAAGAAAGTATTTGAATGCGAGTGCAAATACTTTCAAAATTTATTCATGAATGCATTCATGAATATATTTTATAATATTATTTTAATAATCATTTATTTCAATTATATTATTAAAATAAAAAATCTTTTCAGATGATACTGCTAGTATTTTAAATTAAAATTATATTTTTCCCAGTAATTGCAATTAAGTATTAGGGCCCCGCTTTACAAGCGGTGCTCTAAAGTGATCACCATGTCAGTCCGTCCATTCGTACATCCGTCCTTCCGCCAGTGACACTTTCTATCGCGTGCAATAACTCAACGACAAAATGCAGACTAAACGACTAAATTTTTTACATCAGTCTAGTGTTATGCAGTTTGCTGGAGCTCAGCTCCCCAGCTTCAGCTCTCAGTTTCTAAAATTTCGCATACAGTTAGATGTCTCCAAAAATCCCCTACCATGCCAAGAAGTTGGTCACTAGGGTTTTATTCCTTCGAGATATTAATGAAAAACTTCATATTTCCATTAAAATCCCATTGTTACACTTCAAGACTGCCTTATATCAAAACTACTGATAAATAACCACGTTATTAGTATAAATATAAAATTAGTACCTTAAATTTTGCCCAACTTTGATCATGGCACGTTTGTTTCCTGTGAGCACTGTTGATATAATTTTCATATCATGCACAAATAAGAATTTCAGCTTTTAAGTTAAGAAACTAAAAGAAATTGGCAAAAAATTTTAGCTTTTATTAATGTTTTTATGAGACCAGGTATGACCCAGGCTCTCCCCAGCCCCTCTTCAGTTACCTGTATGTTGACCTTGTTGACCTGTCAGCAAATTATGCACGCTTGAGGCGTTGCATACACTGGGGCAGCCAGGCAGCTAACGGCCAGCCACAGTTGATCCAGGTGTCCAACCCAACTCATCTAGTAGTTATTTTGACCAACAACATAACAATAAACAATACATTAATAAATTTTTATTGATTTTTAATAACAAATTAAAGAAAACTTAATAGGAAAGGAATTTGTTAATTGATGAGTAACAGGAAATTAACTTGCAGTTACTGATAATGTAAGAATCTTGTATGGATGGATAGAATGTCACGTATTCCAAATAACACAATGCAGTCACCTATGGTATTTTTCTGTTCAATCTTAGTGAAAAAAAAATAAATCATATTATTCATTACTTATCATTAGGGATCATATGAAGGAAATTAATTATAGACAAAGATGCAGTTGAAATTATTGATCTAGATTCCTACTGTGTCTAGTGTGTAGATTGATGTGAAAGTATTCCAAAGTGAATATATTACATTTATTTTTAAATATAAATAAAAGCCATAAAACCAGGTACTTATGATCATTATTTAAATTTGTGAATTTTGTATTTTCTGGTTTCTAAACATCATTGTTTGCAAATGTATTTGAATACGAATATGAATACGTACTCCATTATAAAATTTCTTGCATTAGAATGGAATTCAGGTAAAAATGAAAGTATTCGAATACCAGTGCAAATACTTTCGAAATGTATTCATTAATGCATTCATGAATATATTCCATAATATTATTTTAATAATCATTTCAGTTATATTTTTTTTTTAAATCATATGATTCTCTTATTATTTTTAATAAAAATTATTTGGCACAATATTTGTTATAAAATTTTTATAAATAGTTAAACTCTTATATTATATGTGCTGCTTATAAGTTATATGGCCAAGTCAAAATCTGTGTCACAGTAGCACTCCATTTGTTAATAAAATAAATGAAATCAATCCTCTTCCCTGTCTTCAAAATACTATCTAAATCATATATAAGTTAAACACCAACAACTCATGATACAGCTAATATTTATTACCACACAAAACCAGCATGTGCCTTATTTGTTAATCACATTTTTTATTATATATAAAAGTAGAGCTCCTTGACCCATTGGTCCCTTGTTATTCGGTTTTTATATTGCCAAGTAGAACGTTTTTAAAATGGATCGTATGATCTTTTCTCTTAATCATGTAGACGTTGTAATAAATCCACACACGTCGAACCATGAATACAACTTTATTTAGAAAGCAGTGACGTAGCACAACCTGTGCACACGTTACTAGCGGGACTGTTCCACAAAGTCCTATTACACGACATCTCGCCCTTTGAGAATTATACAAGGCAAGATATATAACCGGGTAACTTTAATAAAGCCACTCGCGAGAAGAAAAGTATTATATGGCACTTAGGGTTGCTTTTCTCATCAAAAGAAATTACAACCTCTGCACCGGGTAAAACGCTGGTATGTTCCAAAGGTTCATAGTTCTGATAAAACGCTGGTATGTTCCAAAGGTTCATGGTTCTGATAAAACGAGTTAAATTAAAACTAAAAAAAACTAAATAAACTGCGATCTTAGATGGAAAATAAATTATCTCGTTTGTACGACATATTATCTCGTACGTACGACATACTATCTCGTACGTACGACATACTATCTCGTACGTACGACATACTATCTCGTACATAATTAATCTTACGCATTTGATTCACAGAATACACAACAGGCCAACTAATGCGTGTTCGTACCTGAACTACACAACATCTTCACCTTGCAAACCGTCGGAACACCGTTGAAAAGATAAAAAATTCATGTTTTTAATGTATTTATTTATTTATACTATAAATTTAAATGCTATTCGATTATCATTGTTTCTTTGTGTCTAGGAAATATTTCAAGGAAATGAAATTTATCAAATCGTTGTCTGCCAGTCATATACATAACTTTCATTATTAAATAGGTAATTAAATTATGTTAGCAGTGTATGTTGTTATAATGATGAGCCTGTCATAATATTAATAATAAGAAAAAAAAAATATTGCCATTGCCTAATTGAACTACTTTTTGGAGAAGGAAGGGTTCGCACAAGAGGTACAACTAACAAATAGCCTGATTGTAAGTAATCGAGAATGGATATATGTGGAGTAGGTTTCTTATATTCCGAAATTGATCTGTATAAGAACTAGATTTATGACATAACGCACAGTGTCACTCGCTGTACTGTAAAACGGCACGAAGTTCAACTGAGGGGATCGAGCACTTCGTTTCATAATATATGAATTAGGAACCTCTCCTTACGGGCATCTCTTTGTTACAGACACCTCAATATTGACACTCAAGGTTCATATTCTTTTGAAATAATATATGTTTTGTCTTACGTTATTGACTCATTTTGGCTGAATACGAACGTTGTACAGCATATCAATGCCGATACACGGGCTTAATATCTCCTGTTAACCGGTTTTGTATACGTTATTATGATTCTGTTTAAGTAAACACAGTGCACCTTCGTCTGTTTACTATAAGAAGACCGCGTGACCAGAAGCAAGATCTTAGTCCAGCACACGCGACAATAATAAAAAAAAGAAGAAACATGAAAGAAAAAAAAAACACCCAGAAAAGCTTGAAAAACCTTGATTTGTGAAGTTTATTTTTACGGCCACCAGTTGGCGTGAGCGCTGTTTGTTTTTCCTCATTGATCGCGCCCACTTGTATGCAGGAGAAAAATACCGCAATAGTTTTAGGAGACTAAATTGTATTTCATGTATACTCAAAATACATGGTTTGGAAACTTTTTATTTAAACTCTCTACTATACAATCGGCTCTCTCTCTCTCTCTCTCTATATATATATATATATATTTATATATAAATACATTTATATATATATATATATGTGTGTGTGTATGTAAAAAGATTGAAAGCCTTGGAATATTATACCAGCACTGTGTTAGAATGGCTCAGCCGATGGATACTACTAATGTCATTAGTAACAGGCCTACATGTAATGTCTATCAGAGGTTCTTGTTTGACCAGATAAAATATCCTGACATGTGCAAGGGACAAAATTAGTTATTGTTACTTGCGGGGGATTCCTATGCTTATGTGGCAAATTTGAAATGGAAATAACATTTAGAAACGAGACCAATCGTTTAGAAACGAGACAAACACAGCGCTCACGCCATCTGGTGGTGGTACAGCATAAATTCACAATTCAAGGATTTTCAAGCTTCTCTATGTGTTTCCTTTTTCATGTTTCTTTTCTTTTTTTATAATTGTTGCATGTGCGCGACCAAGATCTTTCCTCTGGTCACCCGGCCTTCTTATGTAAACACTTAACAGACAGATAGAGGTTCTGTAATACAGAGATGCCCATTACGAGAGGTTCATGATTCATATATCATGAAACGAAGTGCTTGATCCCACAAGTTGAACTTCATGCCGTTTACAGAAGGGCGAGTTACACGTACATGTACCACATACAAGATCTTATACCAATCTGCAAATGAGACAAATCTGAGGTGTAGGTTTTACCACCCCATCAGCCTGACATATGAGGTTAAGACTTATTTTAGAAATTTCGTATTCTTCAGTCACAGATTAATCATACGTCCACGAGTGATAGTTTTTTTAATATTTTTTAAATAATTTAGTTCAAAGTTAAAATTATACATACCCGCTTAAATGGATCAATGGATAAATCAAATCAATGGCTGTATATGCAATAGTTTAAAAGATCAACTACACGATGCGTTATGTATAAATCTAGTTCTTAGAAAGATCAGTTTAGAATATTAGAAACCTGTCCCACAAATATCCATTCTCATTTACTTAAAATAAGGCTATTTGGGAGCTGTACCTCTTGTCCGAACCCTTCTTTCTCCAAAAAGTAGTTTCAGTTTGGCGAAGGCAAGATTTGTTTCTTATTAACATTATGAATGGCTCACTATTATAACATCATATACTGCAAACATTATTTAATCACCTGTCTTAAAATGAGAGTTCTGTATATGACTGTAAGACTACTATTTGATGTATATTTCGCTTGCTTGAAATATAACAGAAACCTTGACACACAAAAAAATGTGAGCCGAATTGCATAAAAATATATACTATAAATAAATAGATATATGTGAGTGCGTGTGTTGGTTTCAACGGTGGTCCAGCGGTTTGCAAGGAGGTGGAGATGTTGTATATAGTTAATGTGAAAACATACATTATACAACATATACATATTGCCTATACATATATCTGTTGGCATGTTGTGTAGACTTTAAATCAGATTCGTAAGATTTATAATGTCGTACGTACGAGATAATATGTCGTACGTGCGAGATACTATGTCGTACATAAGAGAAAGTATGTCGTACGTACGAGATAATATGTCGTACGTGCGAGATACTATGTCGTACATACGAGAAAGTATGTCGTACGTACGAGATAATATGTCGTACGTACGAGATAGTATGTCGTACCTACGAGATAAATAATTTATTTTTCTTTTACCAGGTGGCAGCAATACGCTTCCGTAGTTTCCTATTATGAATTTATGATAATTTTTTTCTAATCTTTTCTTATTGTGTATTTAGAAAAAATTAAAAGGTCCATTAAATGACCTGTGGTGACTTGCATATATGTTATTGCTAACATTACAGAACATATTAATGTCTCGTCAAGTAACTTCAAACAAATTGTTACAGTGACTTCAGAGCCGACGGATACAATTCTTAATGTCACTGAAACTGATTCAAAGAATACTAATATTCTAACGACAAGTTCCACAACTGTCCCAAACCAAAGAACAGCGAAGGTTTACAAAGAACAGCCAGACCAGCAAAGCTGTCAAGCAAGTGTAAGTCAGAGAGCAACTTTTTTTGGATTGTGTTTGGAATGGGCATCGCAGCTGCAAACTTTGCCGGGGTAACTATGATGTTCAAAGTGTTAAAAAAATGACGCACTGAAGCGAACACATTAGAGGCTTGATGATCTTTATTTATTATATTATCTAAGATCAAACTTATTTCCGGTTAATTCAGTTGCTTACCAGGAAAAAGTTACATATAACAATATATTAGAATGTCTTGCATATATATATTTTTTATATTGCTTGTTTAAAATTAATAAATATTGCCCACACAATTCAGACTTACATGAATCATATTTTTAGTCTATTTTGTGATTCATTAAATCGGAGAAATGGAAAATTTTAAATTATGTATACAAAATCATAGAGCATCCAACCGGAAATCGGAATTTCATGAGTTCCATTCATATTCGGAATGAACTTACTTTATATTTAGTTCTGTACATGCAAACGCACAAATATATATATATATATATATATATATATATATATATATATATATATATATATCAAAGAACATTATTTAAAGTAGAGATCCATTTTGCATTATATTTGTTCAATGACGTACAATAAGCCAACATTAAATCCTCACGAATGTCAGTACAGCCCTCTAAAGTAATATGACTTTGCCTTAGAAAAACATTAAAATCATATATCCCAAGGTTAAGATTGGAGCAGATTCATCCATACCCAGGATTAACAGATTCAATCACACCAAGTATTTACACAAAATTAGGTATCTCCTCTTAGCTCACAGGTTATATGTCAGAGTGACCTAATTTCAGGATTCAAAAGAGACTTGACAAAGACCTCCCTGGATGTCAGATTAAAAGGTTCTAGGTCTGACAGTAAAGTTTGCTGCTCTTTCTGGGTGCTCATAATCGTACCTTTTGGCCAGTTGCTTGCAAAATATAGGTCACAATAACCTAGTTTCAAATTTAAAGGGGAGATTAGTCCAGAACCTCCTTCGAAGCTGTGTTAGGCTTAGCAGTTACAATGTGTGCCCTGTCTGACTGTCTGGGTGCTCAAAATCACCCTTATGGCCAAAATTATGCTGTTTTTGCTCACTGAATATAGGTCACAGTGAACTAATTTCATGTTTTCAAGGACAATTTTTTACCAACACCTCTCTTAATTTCACATTAGAATATTCTAAGCCACATGGATATAATTTGTGCCCCGTCTGACTCTCTGGGTGCTAAAAAATTTTTTCTGCCAGTATTTTGCAGAATATAGGTCACCATAACCTAGTTTCAGATTTCTAAGATTTGCTGAGGACCTCCCTTGATGTACAGTTAGAAGTTTCTAGGTCGAACGGATACAATATGTCCCAGGATGTCAAATTAGAAGATTCCAGGTACAGCAGTTACGATTTGTGCCAATGACTGACGGCGGGACGGACAAAGAGTGATCGGTTAAGCTCGGATGACTTCCTGTAAGCTGAATTAAAATGATATTTGCATATATCATAATCAGAATCCGAACCTATCGTCTACAAAATAGACATATCATATGGACATTATGGTATAAAACCGCAACTTGAAACTTTTGTGAGCTTTCTCTCTAACTTTACAGTCAAATCAACAACATATTACGTGTTATAGCGCACCGGGGTTGGTCCAGCCCGCTACTGCTCGGTTCCGGTGTACCAAATTCAGGGGGAAAGGATATATATATATATATATATATATATATATATATATAATTGTTCTTTCTAGGCTGTTGGCAATGTACTGAAGGCGAAGTGCTCTATGGTATAACCAGAGCGTATCAATATATATCATGTGTAAGAAATCAAACGATTGTAAGCATCGTGTTTACTAATTAGTTTCGTACCGTTGTACGGCACTCTTCAGAACGTTTTGATTGAAGGGGTTGTACATTGAACAACTGGTTGTTCACCGTGTTTGTGGTTGTTACAATGTGGATTTGTACAACGTGCCTAATCTGGATTACTCTTTGTGCTGAGTTTACGTAACAGGAATTTGTTGCGTGTCTACAACTTGTTACAAGTTCATTGCGTTGGTTAAGCATGGCCATGTTTTGTTTACATAAAATGAAATATTTCTCCCACAGGCATAGGTTACATCTGTTAGTTTCTGGGGAATGTGCTTTGGCTTTTCTGAGTATTTTCCACTGTATTTCAAATTTGACGTTGTTCTCTTTTAGTTCCTAAAGTATTTGCTGAGTTCCGTACTATTCCTTTTTTCCGGGTGTCTGAACGATGTTTTATGGTTGTAATATCTTGTTTTGAAGGAGTTTTCCGTGAGACCTATGTACGTTTCATCCGCCATTCCGTTTTCTGTAGTGACTGTGGCTTGGTATATTACAGATTTTGTGAGGCATTGTCCGGGTGTTGGGCATTCACGGGGATTCCTGCAATTGCATCCGGTAGATGGCGCTGTACTATTCCTGGAGATAATAAGTTTGTTATGGCCTTCTATGTGTTGTTTCAGGTTGGGTATACAACTGTAGCTTATTTTGACTGTATTACGGTTGAAAATTTTGTGTTGAAAGTGTTTTTTTAGGAAATTCTTCGTCCAGGATTTTCAAGAAGGATTGTACTATGTTGGTGGCGACGTTTTTGTTCAATGTATAACCCCTTCAATCATATCGTTCTGAAGAGTGCCGTACAACGGTACGAAACTAATTAGTAAACACGATGCTTACAATCGTTTGATTCCTTATACATGATATATATATATATATAAATATATATATATATATATATATATATATATATATATATATAGTGACACAAACGATCAGTTAAATGAAATTATCAGTGGAGGATAACAGATAAGAAAGCTTATCTTGTTTTTTTACCAAAGTTTTTATCACAAGAAATACAAAGAATGTTTCATTATACATGGGTCTTCACCTTCACATCTGGGAGGTCCCCTGACTGGCTATATTCGGCCAGCCGCCATGTTGATATATTCGGCGGGGTCCCCGATCAATTTCTAAATTTGAACCTTGCCATCCGGCAATGTCACAGCCCGCGGCACAAATTAAAATGGGTCCACCCTTTTGTCAATCCAAACTACAGCCTGAACCAGCACTTCAAAACTTTTACCTGGTCTTTTCTGTATTCTTTCTCCGCGAGCTTACACAACGCATACAAAACTTTTCGTAACGGGCAACTTGGCCACACCGTCCCGTCCCAGGACAAACCCGACATTAGGAGGATTCGCCACATTTCTTCCAGTTCAACCAGCGGTTGGGTCCAAAAACTTACAAATAAACGAATGATCAGGTATATACAAAATTTTGCAGTGTCAAACTTTTTTGACTATCGAGGTAGAAACAAAATGCGAACATAAAAGACTCTACCTACATAAATAATAATAAAAAACTCATATCACCTGACAACATTCAAATGGCATGCTTACTGAAACTTATGCATGGTCTGCTATACCTGGAGGCTAACTTGAAAGAATAGTCTAGCTAAACCATCGATCTCGGCTAATTTGGTGGTTCTTTTTCATTGATGGCATATGACTTTACTCAAGGGCATACTTTTTAATAAGACTGTTACCCTTGGCAATTCCGCCTTATAAGCTGATTCACCAAATTTATGACCCTTGGTTACCAAAATGTAGAATTCCCTGCTTAAAACGGCTTGCCCGTCAAATTCTCCTACAAATTAAGTCTGTTCACCGGTTTCTTACGGCGGCAACCTAGGCCATAAGCTAGCAGCGTTCGCCGCTTAGCTAACCGCCTCATCATCCGCGTTAATATCATGATTCCTCACTTTCGTATACGAACGTCTGTGGAGGGGCATCTTCATCCCGATCGTTCAGGTCACTCCTGGATCGGGGCTTCCTTTTTTTCTACATCATCCTCCCCGCAAGGTTCGTCTTGGTGCTCATCAGTCACCTCTGTGACATCTGGGCCTACCAACAGATCTATTGGTAAATCGCCCTCTTTTCTCATTGTCATTCCAGTTTGACTCAAGCCAACGTCCTTGAGGCGCGTCACCCAATCTTAACTGGTCCATATGGAGAATCTTACTGGGCTTTTCTGGAGTCTCTTGAATTCATAGGTTGACGTCAGTCACCTCATCTAACCACAAGATATGGGTCTGTCAAGCATCTACCCAGCTTCTGGTTCCCTGGGGGGGGGGGGATCATAATACCATTCCTAACTTTCGATAGGAAACTTCGGCCTTATAGTATTAACGGCATAGCTTCGTTTGTGGCGCTCCGCCGCTTTCTTGAGGTTCTTCTTAGCATATTCGTACGTGGTGACGTATTTGTGTAGACACTGCGGGATCTGGTCTTTTGGGAGTCCTCCCATGAGCAGATTTATTGGCATATTATTGTCTCTGCCTAGGAACATCATGTCGGGCGAGTATTTGGTGCTGTCGTAAGGCGGTTTCTTCAAAACTTACGTTGAACAAAAGTGTCATTTGATAGCCTTTATTTCGTAAACTGTACAGCCTCGTGGTGAATAATTAATGAATTAAAATGAAAATTACATGTCGTAATAAATAAAAACTAACATTACATAAAACTGGTACCATTTGACGAAAACTGACGTCATTGAGGGAATTCCCGGGGATTCCCTCAATGAATAATCAAATGACACAATTTCTATAACTACAGTTTCTTCAAAACTTACGTTAAACAAAATGAAGTGTCATTTGATAGCCTTTTATAGAGCTAAATAATACACTGGAGAAGCACAAATACAGAAAGTGTCCTTAAATATGCTGAAGCAACCAGATAAAAAACCGGAAACATAAAAAGAAAAGGAAACCTGTGATTCATAAATACATACAATAACAGTGGACATTAAAGTAAATACAGAATCCCAAGTATCAGAAAATGTACCGGTTACGCGAGGGCAACAAAGCATAATCGCTCTTTAAAATTATGGCAAAAGTACATTGTCACAGAATACATCAGGGGTTTGTGCATCTACATAGTGATCAAAGAAAACAGTGTCCGTTTTCCAACGCCCAACCTTCATGATTTTCTTGGGTTCGACCCCTGCCTCAACCTGCATGGTTGCACCTGTGGGACGGAAATCCTTCGCCGTAAATTCTGGATACAACCCGGCCAATCTCAGCACGTCATTCAAACAATTAGCGATAGACTGAGCAGACAAGGCCCGATAGGGTGGCTTAAGAGATATGAACACGGGATGCCCTACAACAGATGCGAATGACGCTGTCGGTTCAAGTAACACCGTAGCGTGTGAACTGGGCATAAATTTGTATTGCTCGACGGAGGAAGGTTTACCTCAAAACCAGCTCTGTCAGTATCATTCTTGATACCATGCAGATACAGGACTGCAGACCCATCATCTTCGAATGACACGTTTGATCGGCAAAATATCAGCGACGTGGTAGTCAGACACTGCGGACAAAAAGACACCGCTTTCGGGGCAACATCCGACGGGCGCAACATCAGAGTTAGAGCCGGCAATGTAAGGCACTTCGCGCGAAGATCCTTGATGCTTAACATGTCGTTATCTGATCAGTTAAGGAATAAGTAGCGTATTGATTGAACCGGAAAAACTCGCGACCGACGGCGCACTTGAAAGGTACCTGATTTTATCAAGGCTGTCACGAATCGACATACATACAGGTCACGCATGGGATTTTCCCCACCTAGCGCATCAAAAAGGTGTAAAAGAGCTGCTCTAGCACATCGCAACTTAGACGCTGGGCGTTCCGAGGCATCAGCCAATGTACATAAATAGTCCAAAAGGGTAGGTTCATGATCAAGTGAGACGCCTTTACTCGCACAGAACTCGTGAAACTGCGCAATATGTCGATCATAGTTATTCAAGGTGGACGGTGCTAAGAACAACCTGAATTGCGCCTGGGCTCGCTTTGACCAATCGCGTTTGTCGAGGCATTCCTTCCAGACACTCCAGGCACAGAGGCGCCACCTGGCTTTTCGAAGCACCTCCGCCTCCGGGAACTTTGCATTTATGTGCTGTTCTTTGGAAGGCGAAGTGGATGCCGGATAGTAAGTGTCCGTAAGCGGTGAAACAATGGTTGGCTTGGCCAGTAAGGCGCAACTATAGTGGCCTCGGATCCGGACTGTATCACCTTGTCGATGACCTTGTCGAGCAGGTGAAACGGAGCGTTGACCCAATTGTAGTGGCCTGACCAGTCCTGTCCCAGTGCGTCGACCCCTGCGGTCCCTGGCTCCCAAAATCTGGAGTTGAACATCGGCAACTGAGCATTTTGCAGACTGGCAAAACGGTCCACTGTATGTGGCCCTTATATTCTGTCGATATATGCGAAAAGCCGTGGGTGTACAGTCCATTCGTATTTCGGGTTTAGGCGGCTCAGACGGTCGGCGTGCGTATTTTGACTGCCCGCCAAGTATCCTGTTGATACTTCTGCGTTGATGCGGTGAGCTTTTATCCATATGGCTTTTGCGATCTTGGTCAACTGTGGACTTGGACCACCTCCATGATTTATATACGTCATAGCAGTAAAGTTGTCCGTCAACACGTGAACCGATTTCTTCCTGATAATATGCTCGAACGCATTGATCGACACTAACACATCCATCAGTTAGCGATAATTTTGACATTTTTGTGCTACATATGGTGTCCAAAAACCCGAAGCTTCTAAGTCCATGCAGACACCCCCGTAACCAGAAGGGCTTGCATCAGTTACAATTTGGATCTCAGGAACACGGTGTTTGATTCGGAAACCGTTCCAACCGTCGATGGATTTCACCCACCATGTGAGGTCCTTTTGAGCTGCTTGAGTTATGAAAAGTATAATATTCCAGTTCGTTCTGGTACGTAACAAGCGGTAAACACTACGCAGCATAAGCTTTCCCGGTCCAACAGCGCGCACAACTGAAACACATTGACTAGCAGCACGAGGGAGCACTCTAGCAGATACTGATTCCAGCCGTAGAATTCGGGAAATGTCTTTTTTTTAACTTTCGACACTTAGAACTCGGTATCTGCAATATTGGAGTATCACACTCAGTATTCACAACGTATTCAAAATATAGCTGTTTGCGAGATGGAGTTAGCGGAGATTTATCCCAGTTGACAGTCCAGCCAAGGTCGTGTAGTAATTTGATGGTAGTATCCCTGTGTTTTAGTATATCCGACTCAGACTCCAGAATAAGAAAATCGTCCACGTATAACACAATTCTGATACCACGTGACCTAAGGAAAGTGACAACAGGTTTAAGACACTTGCCAAAAAAAAATATGGACTGCAAGACAGACCAAAGGGTTACACACACACCATCTATAAAACAGTTCACGCCAATGAAACCCCAGATAATCGCGATCAACTTCAGCGACGTTTACATGATGAAAACTGTTCTTAATATCAAGCGTCACCATGTAATCATGTGGCTGAATGCATTTAGACACCACTCGTATATCCTCATACTGGAAGCTGTTTTTTTTGCAATAATCATTGAGTTTACGTAGGTCATGAATTAGTCTGAGTTTTTTTGTTTTTCTTGGGCACAACACCGATCGGTGAAACACAGTGTGGCCGATAATCAAGTAGCTCAATAGCTTTCGTTTGAAGCAACTCCTTTATTTCAGTGTCAACAAACAGAGTTTCTCTCTCTTTTAACCTATGGTTGGGTAAAATAATTCGTTCAGGTTCACGGTCAAAGGGAATGTGCACGCCCTCTATAAGCCAGTTCAGAACGGTTTCATTGGTATTAATTAACTTCCAGTTATCAACACACTGATGTAGCTCCATCGCAACATACTGTGTAAAAGTATATCAGTGGCACTTACCTGAGCAATTGAACCACACTATATAATTATAAACGTGAATAATGTATAGTGAATGTTATGAAAACTTATACAACAGTATACCTGCATATCTCACACAATGGTATTAATTGTGATACATATATCTTGGTGAAATGTTATGACAGAATAGGATCGCTGGTAAGGATCACGTTCATTGCGTGACTGGTTTCCACCACGCTGAAATCGAGGCGGACGAGAGGTGTATCCACCACGAGTGCTGCGTGTAGACCAACGGGACGTTCGATTTTGCCCCCTGTAGTTGAACGGGCGTCTGGGCGGTGTCTGCTGCGGAAAACTCGCGGATATCTGTGCGGCACACCTGAGGTCATCTATGGCGTCATTTGGAAGAGCTGAAGTATTTTTTTCTCAAAGCACGAAAAATGTTGTCGTCCTATCATCGCCCATCGCCCCAACAACAAACATCCATATTCGTCTTGGTGATACGCAAGGTTTGCGGTTATCAGTGTATACAACTCACTGGCTCAGCGACCCGTCAGTCTGTGAAAATGACTGGAGTATCTTAAGTTCCGTTTCGAGAAAACGGCCACACTGGCTTAAAATGTTCAAAGTTTTCTGGTCACAACGTTGAATACCCGCACGATCATCATGTAGTCTATGAAATTCATCCAGAAAAACAGTTCTGTACTTACTGATTTTGCAAGGGCCTGAAGATCTGGGCCGGCAACAGAGGCGGGCCGGCTAGACGAGACAGACGACGGACCTCCGGTTGCGCCTATAACAGTCTGTGACGCGCCATCATGGTGATCCTGATCCTGGACATGGTTTTCGAGGTTTTCTATTAATTTCTCAAGCTTTTGTTCCGTTTTTAGAGATTGGTGAGCAAGTTTATCGATAATTTTGACTAAGACTTCGCAACTCATAGCGTCCTTCACGGCTAGAAAAGTCACTGAACGGGTAAATAATCCAGTTTGTCAGGACAAGCTTTTGAGTCTCGACCGGCGAGATTGCACCGTTTGACGAAAACTGACGTCATTGAGGGAATTCCCGGGGATTCCCTCAATGAATAATCAAATGACACAATTTCTATAACTACAGTCGCCCGATGCGCTGACATCATGTACGGTAATTAATTGTTCCAGTTGTCTTTGTAGTTGTTCACAAAACAAGACTGCATCTGAAGCAAGGTTCTGTTTTCTCATTCTATGATTGCATCACTTTGAACACTGTAAGTACAGGTCCTTGTTTGATCGATCTCAAGCAACTTGCAAAGTTGATTCATGATTTTTGACTCGAGATCTGGTCCTTGATCACTATGCAGAACCCTCAGAATTCCGTGATTTAGGATGAACTCATGCATCAGTCCCATGCGATGAACTGAGCCGTGTGGTCTGGCATTGCGTAAGCCTCCGCCCATTTTTAAAATAGTCTGACATGACACACATGTACTGGTTTCCATTATCAGTGGTCCTGAGCGGTCCTTGAATGTCTATAGCAATTCTGTCTCCAACAGGACTTTGATGAAGTGGCGCTTTACGGGGTCCCAAGCGTTGTTTTCTAATGGCACACATGTTATACGTTTGGCACATCGGACTACATCTTGTTGAGAAGGATCATTGCTTTTGTTACCGCAGGATCTTCTTGTTGCAGAATATGAAGCGAATCTGTGTCATATGCTTGACACTACTCCTCATAGAACTGACTGTCATGCTAGCTCTGAGCTGGGTAATTCACATTGTCTCTATCGGCTGTAATTCTGATGCGGATGGCTGACACCCTCTTTCTGCCTAGTGTTAATCAGTCCTCTCTCTTACACTCTCGACAAGAGGCTCGCGACAGTACGTCAGAGTTTGTATGCTAAGTCCCTGCTTTTTAAATCTCAAACGAATACATGTCCAATACAGTAAGTCGTTGAGCTAACATATCTTCTACGTAACGTAAGTTCTTTAACCATCTCAATGACTCGTGGTCTGTTCGGAGAATGAAAATTCGTCCCAACAAATAACGTCTATAGTGCTTGATAAACGTTACTGCCGCTAAAAGTTCACGTTTGGTGGTGCAGAAGTTACGTCGGGAACGATTTAGGGTCCTACTGCTATAGGCGATTACCCGTTCTGGCTCATCTTGAAGTTGGGAAAGCACAGCACCTTTCTCTTCACTTTCACCTCTTGCGTCGGTATCCAAAATGAACTGGTCGTATTCAGGAGGATACGCCAATAGCTGGCCTCCCATAAGTGACTTCTTTGGCACTTTTGGCAGTTTTCCGTCTATTGAAACTTTTTTTTTGTTTTCCCCATAGTCAAAGCTACCATCGGTGCAGCAGTTTCAGAGAATCTGTACATATGGCGACGATAGTAGGCCGACAAACCGAGAAAACTACGAACTTCAGTTAAGTTCTTGGTACAGGCCACTCCGCGACTGCTTTGGCCTTCTCGGGGTCACACCTTACACATTCAGCTGATACTAGGTGTCCTAAACATGTTACACTGCGATGGAACAAATGGCATTTCTTTGGTCTCAGTTTTAAGTTATCTTCTCGAAACTTCATATACAACTGCAAGTATTTCTGTAAAATGTGTGAAAATGAAAGGAAAACAGATGGCATATTGTCTAATGTAACTGACATTGTTCCAATTATTGGTTTATGTCTAACTAATGATATGAAAATATGAAATTACTGCTATCTGAGTAACGATCAATTGTTAACATATTTCCAGCTAGTCTCGTATTATGGACATATTTCAGGATTTCCTTTCTCAAACGCCATGGGGTCAGAAGCTGTAATCTTTGGCATGTTTTCTCTAGGAACCCATTCCCTATACAGTAGATTGTCCAAGATTACTAAAGTTTCCTACTGGCTCCACAATGCTTTCAAGATTCGCGATCGAGTATCCATCACTGCCGATGGTGTTTTTTTGTCTATGTCTGGTGAGAAGGATCATTGCTTTTGATACAGCAGGATCTTTTTGTTGCGAATGGCTGACACCCTCTTTCTGCCTAGTGTTAAACAGTCCTCTCTTTTACTCTCAACAAGGGGCTCTCGACAATTCGTCAGAGTTTGTATGCTAAGTCCCTGCTTTTTTTAATCTCAAAAGAATACATGTCTAATACAGTAAGTACAGTAAGTTATCTTCTCGAAACCTCTGCCACACAGTTATTAGATTCTCTAACGCGTGGTCAAAATTCTGTCCGACACAAAACACATCATCAATGTAAACACGACACTATCTCCACTGATGGCCTCATATTATTTGTTCCATGAACCGTTATAACTCGCAGGGACGTTACACTGGCCAAACGGCATGACCATGAACTAGTGTAAACCAACATGTGCACAAACGCAGTCTTATCGTTCCATCCTTCATTGGCCATTGTTGCCAATATCCTGAGGCCATGTCGTGTCGAAAACAACTGACTACCGGAAAAAGTGTCCAACGAATCATCGATACGCAGTATCGGATATGCGTCTTTTCGCGTCACACCATTAAGTCATCGACGCAAAATTGAACTCCTTCATTTTTCATGGTAACGAGTACTTTCGGCGAAGCCCACGGGCTATTACTGGTCTCTGTGATGTTTTGGTAATATTAGAGTCGTAGCAACCGAAGATTCAAGGATGTCCGCAAATGTTTGACTCGAGCCATTTTTGCTTGCCGGAAATCTTCGATTTCGGCAAGCATACTGGTCATCTGCGTAGGTCTGTTTGTGGGTCTGATTGTCACGGTGTTTGCAGGAACCCTTTTGAAACTAGTGAATCTAATGTCTAACACTAATATCTCAAAATTGATTTTTCATTTTCGGGATATGGCCGCCAGGGGGCGCTGCACTTGAACTTCATCAATGTTTCGTTTTTTTGACAATATCTCCGAAACTATAAACCTGAATTACATAAACTATAGCTTAATTTATTCCCCTGAGTCTTCTCCATAACTTGGTCTTGTCATCTGGTCTCAGCTTTGTGTCACCTTGGTAGTATGTCTGTCTGTCAGTTGTCATCGATTTCGCCTTCTTGCTTGTTCTTGTGTTTAACATATAGCATTCTACAGGCCACAGTTTTGCAGGAATCCTTTTTAAACTGATACATCTTATGTCATACACTAATATCTCGAAGTAATTGTATCACTTCAAAATGTTATTTTCTCATAAGTTTGTTAAATCTGGTCTTATCTTCACAAACTTTGGCTCATTTTATTCACCTTTGTCCTCTGCATAACTTAGCATAGTCAACTGGTCTCAACTTTGTGTCACTTTGTCAATATGTCTGTCTGTTTGCAAGATGTCCTAAATGTTGCCTTCTTGTTGGTTCTTGCCTCTGTTATAATAGCATTTTACAGGCCACAGTTTACCAGGAATCACTTTGCAATTATCACCTATCTTATATTGGAACGATTTCTTGAAGCTGTATGTGTATTTTTAACAAAAGGTCAAAGTTCAAGGTCAAAGTCATGAAAACACGTCAGATTTTTATTATCATCGTCATTTTGTCAATGTTGGTCCAATCTTTACAAACAATAGCTCATTTTCTTCCTCTTTGTTTTCTTTATGACATGTTCTGGTTATCTGTCTTCCAATCTGGGTCAGGGTGTATCCGGCAAGCGCGTGACCTCTGGTCGTCCTGTTTTTTTTCTTTCAAATTCCTGCAGATAATCACAATAAGCAATTTAAATCTGTCTCTAAAACAGTGAAATGCCACTAAAGGCAAATAACTTCTCCTATTAGGTCATCAATAGTCATAGCAAGCTAATGGTACAATGGGCTATTTCCTTTTTCTTCAAAATGGAATGCATACATTTGTAGTCCCTGTAAGTAAACACTTGAAGGACAGAGTCACCAGATTCACTAACATCTATACTAAACTGCTGTGCTATTGTCAGACACCAAATATAGTCATCACTGTTCCTTAATCTCACAACATAATTAGGCATGATTAATATTATTCTCAAATAGTAAAATAATGTTTCTAAAACCCAAAGCAGTGAAATAAAACTAAATAATAGACTGATTTTTTTATGGACTGTTATTATTTGCATCATATTTCTCATGCAACTGTAACTGATTGTATTTTCGTTAAAGATTTTGTGTAGTTTGTTATGCCATGAAGAGTGGTTTTTTTTCAGTTTAAAGAATTGCGAGCCGACATTTGTGTTGACATTCTTGCTATATGTTTGGTTATACCAAATTATGTTTCTAGCTCTGTGTAGTAGAGAGTTTCCCCCGGACATCATCCGCCGTGACACCAGGCACATCTGGGCATGCGCACTGAGAGAGTTTCCGGGTTTCCACAGCAAGAAGGCTTCCATATTGAAATATACTGCCGGGGATTCCGTGCGTAATCCGACACTTATCGGACTCATGGGCAGCAGTCTACTGTACCTTATTCAGAAGAAAGTTCTAACGGCTATGATATGGCCCATTGCACTCTATTATCTACAGCTGACAATCTAGCTAGCCAACAAATAAATACAGTCCCACAGGTAATCCATTCTGTACACAAAATCGTTAATAATATTCCCCCTCAGGATATACATGGAACATATGATCTGGAAACGGATATGATACATCAAGCACCATCAGGTCGCCCTTCCCCTAAATATGAGCAGCCTAAGGCTACCAGGCATGGCCATACATATGGGAGGGATCAAACTGGGCCCGTTCCTATGCAGAGTACACCTGCGCCACAGTCACATAGACCACACCATACTTACCGGCCCCTTCTTTCCGGACATGTTGATTATCAGATATATGGTGTCCCAGTAAACCAACAAGTACTGTCACAAGCGCGCCCTTACTTAGGGGACCCTGGCCAGGGTCACTACCCAATGCCTTACTACCCATACCTAATCCCAGGGTATCCTAATTCCCCCATGTATCCGATGTATGCCCCTCCACCTCCACCAATGTTTGCTCACACTCCTACCCCTTTCACTTCCCCCGTTTCACCCTTGCAGCCATATTCGCTGTTGCCTGATCAAACATATGCACCATCACCCTTTGTTGCATCTGGGACTAGGGAAGATCCCAGGCTGCTGCCAATACCAGGAATGTCTGCTAATCCAACGCAGATATTACAGGGAGATATGGATCATAGACCCCGTCATGCAAATATGCAAGATAGACAAGTGGCAAACCAAAGGTCAAGATCACCATATTCTGGAAGGTATGGTAATACAGTTTTACAGCCAGAAACTACCTATACTCCACCCAAAATACCCAATGCTGTTTCCCCTTACTCACAAGCTAGGGAACACAAGGATTGCTGTCCTAGGAGCAGGTCAAGGCCAAAGGAGTCTAGTAACAACCGCCAATACAGCAGAAGTAAGTCCCCGGCTGACCATGCTCCAGGCAGATGGAGGCCTCTGCAACGGCTGTCTCCGCGGGAGGAACCTAATAGAGATTCTTTTGGCCGAAGTCCCAGTTCCTCATCAGATTCAGGGCCCTTGGAACCTGAATGCGAGAGATTTGATGGTTATAACAGCAGGTCGTTCGAGTCAAATCCCGGCCATGGACAAAGGGGGAGATCTCCACCCCGCCAAAGCTATCCAGTTTCTCTGGAGACGGGGAATGCAGCTGGAAATCATTCATCTTCCAATTTGAGAGATATGCTTCCAGATACAACTGGTCTATTGACAAAAAGGCAGAACGCCTGGTAGATTGCCTGACAGGGAAAGCCCTAGAGCTTGTCAGGAAACTGAACATTCAGGATGACTATCGCAGCATAAAAAAAAAAGTTGCACAGTCGATTTGGTCACAGTGATGAACCAATTACTGTCAGGAGGTCACTACAGTTTGTGCGACAAAATGAGGATGAAACATTGGAAGCGTATGGCCAGCGAGTTTTATTTATGGTTTTAGATGGCTTACCTGGGGCTGACTGGAGCATAGTGGAACAACTGGCCGTAGAACACTTCTTGAGAGGTTGTCTTGATAAGAACGCGGCAGCCTTAGCCATGGACAAGAACCCTCAAACTGTTAATAGGGCAGTAAAACATGTCAAAAGCTTTATCAACAATAGCAGAGTTATATTTGGGAAGACCGCTTATCCAGCCAAGAAGACCGCTTGCTGTGTTGACATCTCTGATACCAGTGACGGCCTCACAGATGACATGACACCTGGTACACGACAAGCATCCTTGAGGCAGAAGTAATTTCAGCGAACTCGACTGAAGCAAAACACACCTGTGCCTACACGGCATCGTGATCCCGCAGTGTTGACACCATCTTCACCACAGCACCATTTAAGAGCTCACAGCCAAGATGCGAAGTCATTGCAAAACAAGTCCATTTCTGATCAAGAAGTGAAGCTGTCAGACATCTTGGCTAAGATTAATGCCATGGACGCAAAGCTGGCACAGTTGTCAAAAACTAAGCCCACGGTAACTTTCCAGGAGCGCCCACCAACACCACCTCCGATTCCAGATCCAAAGGAAGCCATATGTTTTTACTGTCACCAGAAGGGACACTATGCAAAGTCCTGCTTGCAGAAAAAATCTGGAAGAAGCCAAACTAGCCAGGACAATACAAATTTAAACTAAAAATGGTCGTATCTGGTGGCCGTGATGCGACCTCGAACTTAGAAAAAGGCCGCTTTACACTTAGCCAGACAGACTTGATCATACCCATAGTTATCAACGGAATAAAAACATCCGCCATCGTCGACAGTGCCGCTCAAGTTACTGTAGTCAGCTCTGATCTAATGGGTATTCCAGAAGACCAACTGACTGAATGCCCAAAGGTACAGTTAAGAGGAATTGCTGGTGGTCGTGGTATCCAAGCCCACAAGTTGCTACAAGTTCCAATACAAGTTGGCAACTCTGTCTTCTTGTGGGATGTATTTCTGGCCGAGATAAGAGACACGGTCCTGTTAGGGCTTGACTTTCTGGTGCGGCATAGATCAACTTAATGGACAACAGCATCTCTGTAGATGGTGAACGGATCTATGCAACACTTAAGAAAAGCTACCAAGGGGAAGAATGCCACGTCTATAAAGCGGTTGTGCCCAAATCATGCTGCATACCTCCTAATACACTTATGAGAATCCCTGTGGAAATAGCGAAACAGGGGTCGCCAGCAACAGAGAACTTCGTTTTGGAACCCAGTAGCGATCTAGTAAATTTGAGACCAGCCTGTGCCTTAATCCACAGCAAAGGTTTCTTTGATGTGACGAACGAATCAAATACATCAGTCAAATTGGCCGCTCAAACCATTGTGTGCACAGCAGTTCAAGTAGAAGACATCATGAAAGGGCCCAGATCCCGTGGCTTGTGGCTTTATGTCGTCTAGTATGAATGATTTTGTATCGGCACTGCTGGGAATGGCAGAGCTGACAAAATCTGGTCAACAGCATGATGAGTCAGATGAAGAGAAAGGGAATACAGAATCATCAAACTGGAAACGGCTGAGGTGATGAGAGTATCAGTATCAGAGTTATTTGAAGAGCTTACAGCCAAAATGCCATCTCATCTGACCAAGTTGTTTAAGGATTCGCAGCAGGGTCAGCCTGAAGAATCCCTTAAGTCATTAGGCCAGTTGCTGCTGGACTATGAGGACATCTTTGTCAAAGATGACTTGGATCTGGGCTGCTTATCCGCAGTTAGACATAAAATAGAGACTGGGGACTCCCCACCTGTAAAACAGAGGCTGCGGCGGACTCCTATCGGGTTCCAAGAGGAGGAAAGAAAACACCTTCAAAACTTGCTTGATGCCGGCCTTATAGAACCATCAGAATCGAACTGGGCTTCAGCACCAATATTAGTACGAAAAAGAGATGGGTCAGTCCGTTATTGCGTTGATTATCGCGCCCTTAACGAACGAACAGTTAAAGACAAGTATCCCCTTCCTGTAATCGAGGATTGCCTTGATACCCTAGCTGGTACCAAATACTTTACTTCCCTTGATTTAGCTCAAGGATACTATCAGATCGAGCTTGATCAGGACTCCAATGAGAAGACCGCATTCCTGACTAGATATGGACTCTTTGAGCATACAAGAATGGGTTTCGGCCTTTGTAATGCCCCAGCAACATTTATGCGTGGCATTAACTACGTGTCAAGGGGGCTTACGTGGGAATCCCTGATTGTGTACCTTGATGATATCATCATATTAGGCAAGTCACCAGAAGAACATCTGGCGAACATTGAAAGAGCATTTTCTCGGTTTAGACACCATAATCTGAAACTAAAACCAAAAAAAGCTCATTTCTGAAAAAGGAAGTAGAATTTCTTGGGAGACTAGTAACTACTGATGGAATATCCATCACACAAAGTAAACAGGACGCTATTGCTGCTTGGCCCACACCCAGCAATAAAAAAGAACTCGAGGGGTTCCTAGGCTACGTAAATTATCACCGGTCACATATCCAAGGATTTGCTGGGGTAACTGCTCCTTTGTTCCACCTCACCAAACCAAAGGTTGTCTTTTGTTGGGAGCAAGAACATGAAAATTCCTTTGAACACCTAAAATACCTGCTCAGTGATGCCCAACGTCTTGCTTTTCCAGTTCATACACGATTGCGATGCCTCAGACACTGCAATTGGGGCAGAATTGTCTCAAATGCAAGAAGGCAAAGAGAAAGTGGTGTCATATGCTAGTATGGTACTGCTGCCACAGCAACGCAAGTATTGCACACCTAGAATGGAACTGCTGGCTGTGATTCGTTTCTGCAGGCATTTCAGACACTACCTTCTCGGCAGTAGCTTTATAATCCGTACAGACCACAACAGTTTGGCATGGCTCACCCGATTTCGTAACCCAGAAGGCCAGTTAGCCAGGTGGATAGAAGAACTGGGCCAGTACGATTTTAGGATTATGCATAGACCAGGAAATAAGCACAGTAAAGCAGACGCACTTTCCAGAGTGCCTGACCGCTTAAGGCCTTGCAACTGCTATGAAGCTGGTGGAAATCTCTCGCATTTACCTTGTGGCGGCTGCCACTATTGTACACGAGCAAACAAACAATGGGCAAGATTCCAGTTGGACGTGGACGACGCGGTTCCACTTGCTTTAAAACCTGGCACTGAACTGACCATGGAGTCAAGTGTCGTGCAGCCACACTCGTCTGACTCTGCTCTGACGGCGGGCTCGCTGGAAGAGCAGGTGGATGAGTTTCAAACAGAATTCGGGTTATCAGTAGCCAGTTTAGTACCAGAATTGGATGAGTGACATCAAAGGGATTGGCAGTCATTTGAGTCAGTGGTTTGATTAAGTCATGTGAATATGAGCTCTAGGGGGGTTGGGGGCAGAAACATCAACATACTAAAAATATTCAGTGCCAAAGGTACTTGGTACTTTTAGGTCAAACACATTGACTGAAAGATAAAAAAGTTAATTAGTACTTCAAATAAAGTATTGGGTGTAGTTTATAACAAGTGTACCCTGCTTGGGGAAAGATGTGCAGTGGAATTAGATCTTGAGGTGCCTGTGTGCTGAACTGGAAGGATACAGTTTTGTTCAGTCTGCTTATGGGCTTTTTTGAGTCTTAATTAGTGGACAGTCATTAAATGTATCTGGCAAAACTAAGTTTGCGGATACTTTGTTTTTGACAGGTTCCACCACCGCAGCTTCCACGCTGGAGGGAAACTTCCACGAGGCCTTATTAGACAGGTAGGTGTGTGTGAGAGAGTCCTCATGTTACTAACTTCCATGAGGCCTTGTTGGACAGGTGTGTGTGTGTGTGTGAGAGAGAGAGATAGAGTTCTCATGTTACTTACTTTCATGTGGCCTTGTTGGACAGGTGTGTGTGTGTGTGTGTGAGAATCCTCATGTTACTAACTTTCACGAGATCTTGTTGGACAGGTGTGTGTGTGAGATAAGAGTCCTTTGGTTACTAACTTCCACGAGGCCTTGTTGGACAGGTGTGTGTGTGTGAGAATCCTCATGTTACTAACTTCCACAAGCCTTGTTGGACAGGTGTGTGTGTGTGAGAGATAAGAGTCCTTTGGTTACTAACTTCCACGAGGCCTTGTTGGGCAGGTGTTTGTGTGTATGTGAGAATCCTAATGTTACTAACTTCCACGAGGCCTTGTTGACCAGGGGTGTGTGTGAGAGAGAGAGAGTCCTTAAGTAAGCAAACACTTTGCCATTTTCAAATAGGTCCTTTACTGGTGCACATGCACTTGTTAATGGTGTGTTTTCAGACAGGCACACTTCAGTTCCGCTTCACAGTATCCATTTAAAGTCAGATTTGATTTCTGGGAATATTACTGTGGGCATAAGAACTACTTTACCCTTTAAGAGAATTCAGTTGCTACTAGGCAACGATGTTGCAGGTGATAAAGTACAGCCTGTACCAATAGTGACAGAAAAGCCGTCACTTGATCAGGACACTGATCCGGAAAGTCAGGAAATCCTTCATGTGCTGTAACTAGATCTTAGCCAAGAAAAACACACATGAGGATAATGGTCAAGATAATAACATTATGGGAGTCACTAGTGACTCGTCTAACGACTCGCACGTACAGGATGCAGCATTCTCAAGGTCAGAACTTATCGCAGAACAGCATAAGGACCTTCATGTTTGTTTCCCATGGCGACCACCTGGTTTATGCGCTGATGATGATGAGTGGGCCATCAAACATCAAATAGTAATGCCCAGGAGCTTTCTAAGGAGTTCTAAGCATGGCACATGAGGCTCCTTTGTCCTCCTTTGTAATAAAACTGATCAGAAAGTTAGTACACACTTCTATTGGCCTAAACTCAGGAAAGATGTTGTACAATATTGTAAATCATGCCATACATGCCAGATGGTAGGCAAGCCCAATAAGAATCCTCCTAAAGCCCCAATTAGTCATATTCCTGCTTTGAGGAACCATTTAGTAGGATTATTGTTGATTGTGTTGGACCACTGCCCAAAACAAAATCTGGACATGAATACCTGCTGACAATTATGTGCGCATCTACCTGGTTCCCTGAGGCAATACCATTGCGCAAAATTAATGCCAAAAGTGTTATCAAAGCTCTGACCAAGTTTTTTTTACAAGTTTTGGATTACCAAAATCTGTCCAGTCTGACCAAGGGTTTAATTTTATGTCTGGCTTATTCCAACAAGTTATGCTTGAGCTAGGTATAAAACAGTACAGCTCTTCGCCATACTATGATGAGAGTCAGGGCGCCCTCGAGCGTTATCACCAGACATTAAAAAACATGATCAGAACTTATTGCTATGACACACAGAAAGACTGGGATGAAGGAATCCAACTATTGTTGTTTGCTGTCAGAGAATCCTTTCAAGAGTCCTTGGGTTTCAGCCCCTTTGAACTAGTTTTTGGACACTCCCTTCGCGGACCATTGAAACTGCTTAAAGAAAAACTCTCGTGTGAAAATCCTGATTCTCTTAGTTTACTGCAGTATGTCTCAGACATTCGCACTAAACTACACAATGCTTGTGAGATTGCAAAGTCAAGTCTAGGATCTGCACAAAGTAAAATGAAAACAGATTATGACAAGCACACTGCAAGTGGGACGTTTGAGCCTGGTGAAAAGGTCCTTGCCTTACTTCCCATCCCTGGCAGACCTCTGCAAGCTAGGTATTTTGGTCCTTACATTGTTAACAAGAAAGTCAGTGATTTCAATTACATACTGTTGACACCAGATAGACGTAAGAAGAAACAACTGTGCCATGTTAACATGTTGAAACCATATTATGACAGAAATAGCACATCAGATGTTGTACACAATGTTACTGCTATAAACTGTGTAAAAACTGACCCTGACCCAGTTAAAGTAGATACTGATTGTAAATGTAATGTAGACATTCAGTGTGGTACAGTACCGTTAAGAAACTCAGACGTGCTTAAAAACCTGGATGCCAAACTGTCACACCTAACCGCACAAGAAAAACAAGACCTCAAGAACCTGCTGCTGAATTATGAACATTTGTTTAGTTACATTCCAACGCGAACTTACATGTTGTGCCATGTTGTCGATGTTGGTGAGGGAAGCACAGTCAAGCAACATCAATATAGACTGAATCCAGAAAAGCAAAAGTATCTACAGAATGAGATTCAATATTTGCTGGACAATGATTTTATTGAACCTAGTAACAGTAACTGGAGTTCACCATGTATTATTGTGCCAAAACCTAATGGAAGTTACTGTATGTGCACAGCTTATCGAAAACAGAACTCTGTCACCAAGACTGACACGTTCCCCATTCCATGGATCGATGATTGTATTGATATAGTCGATAGCTCCAGATATGTCTCCAAGTTTGACTTTCTAAAAGGATTCTGGCAAGTTCCGTTGACAGAACGAGCGAAAGAAGTGTCAGCATTTGTGACGCCGCAACGACTGTACCAGTACAAAGTTATGCCGTTTGGCATGAAGAACTCGCCAGCCACGTTCCAGCGCCTCATCCATATGGTTGTCAAGGACATTCAGGGCTGCGACGCATATATTGATGACCTCACCGTGTACAGCGATACCGGGGAGAAACATCTGCAAATTCTTCGCAACCTCTTCGAAAGACTCAGTGAAGCACGTCTGACCATCAACTTAGTAAAATCTGAGTTTTGTCATGCACAAGTAACATTTTTGGGTCATATTGTAGGGCAGGGTCAGGTAAAACCTGTTGATGTTAAGATAAGTGCTATTTCTGCATTTCCTAGACCAGAAAACAAAAAGCAAATAATGCGTTTTCTTGGTATGGTAACAGGAAGTTTTGTCAAAATTTTTCTGCTGTAGCTGAACCTTTGACTAATTTGTTAAAGAAGAAACAAAAAAATTGTATGGAGTGTTCAGTGTGAAAGTGCATTTCAGAATTTGAAAGCAATTCTGCAAAGTTCACCAGTTTTAGCAGCTCCAGACTTTTATGTACCTTTTAAGTTAGCTGTAGATGCTAGTGATACTGCTGCTGTGTTGTTACAAGAAGGCAATAATGGCATAGATTATGTTACTACATCAGTCAGGCCTATCATTGTCTTCAGTGATCACAATCCCCTCACGATCATAAACAGGTTGGTGTAAAAATCAAAGATTGTTGAGATGGAGTTTGTTCTTACAGGATTACAATCTTGATATTATACACATTAAAGGGAACGATAATGTACTTGCTGATTGCTTATCGAGATAGTTCCTATCACAACAAGCAGATACAGTAAATATTTATGAATAACCCGGATAAACAGTCTGGCTGAAAAACTAAGAAACTGACCTAAGTATTAACATTATTTTCTCAAAATATTTAAAAATCAACCATTATGCTGGACCTCGGATTACAGGTCTGCAGAGAAAAACGGTCAGATGGATGGAAATATGAGCTACTGTCGTTCATTATATCCGGTAGACCCAAGCAAGCTCCAAGAGCCACAGTAAATATGACGGGAGTAGATGCACAACACTGGGTAAAATTGAATGTTTTCCTAATAACAGTTATGAATGGTAATTCTATACTTGTTTGATATATTAATTGTAGCCAAAACTGTCCCAAAGTCATGTGTTAAAATCAACTTTCATTGCTACAAGTATACAAGGTACACATTTTTTTACATTGGCTCTCAAAATGCACAGTAATGTATCTTGAGCTTATTTTAACTCATGTTAACTCCGAGTTATCATTGGCTGGTTTTGATATCATACACAGATTAGGTTGTTGATTAACGAACTATCTTTTAAGAGATGTTTGTGCAGATGCATCATCCCCTTTTGTTCATCTTAATTGAACCCTGCAGATTTAAATACTTAGCTTAAGAATTAGAAAAGTCAGCATTACAATACTCAAGTAAATAATAAAGAAATAGACAATTTGGTGCGAAAAACGCCAAGAAAAAGTCAGATAAGAAATAGTTATAAGGCAATTACCCAGAAAAGTAACAAATTTGATCGAAATCTACATTAATAACAATTCAAGCGGCTGTGATTTATGCATGTCAACAAATTAAGCACTTAAATCGTCAGATATTTGACCTGTTTGGAAAGAAGCAATTAAAGCCTTTTTAGATCCATGTGGAACACATCATGCAAAATTTATTATCCTAGTGAGAAATAAAAGAGACAAATTGTTGCTTTGCTGGAAGTCCCAACTTTGATCTGTGATAAACAAACTAAACTGGATGGAACACCCTGATACCAATCCGCACTTTAAGATTATGTCTCAGGCCTAAAATTTCTTGATTTTTCGCATTTAAATGTTAGTAGGTTTATAAAAATAGATACTAACTGTTAAGTAATTAAAAGTACAAACAAATGGAGCACCAGCCGGGTGACGTCTTTCATTATTAAGTTGTTCCGTGTTCACAAAACCCGGCGACGTCCAAAACTTGCTTCCTGTGACGAAAAGATCGGTACCTCAGGTAAAGACAAGCTATCAGAGGAAAATAATAATTTACTTTATCACCTTCCAAAGTAAGATCCTGTTTATTATAATTCATGAAACATACAGGTTACAAATATTTGGGTTATTTATAGTCTGTGGTTTGAATTTTATTCGTGATTGTTTTATTTTGAATGTTTTCGCGATTGCAGTAGTACCTTTACATCAAACACAGCAGTACTTGCATTTATATAAAATAAAGTCGAATCCCACAATACCTCGCTTATTTTCTTTTACTTTCATTTTATTATGACCTGTAACACAGTCTATATATCCCCGGGATTACCACATGTTCAACAATAATTCCGAGTTCGCATGGGCCAGTTCCGATACCATACACAGATAAGGTTGTTGATTAACGATCTATTTTCTAGAAGTTTTTGTGCAGATGTTTCATCCTAATTTGTTCATCTTAACTGATGGGGCATTTTATTCACGATTAATTCCAATTCGCGAATATATATATATATATATATATATATATATATATATATATATATATATATTGTTACAGGTGCTCTATTATGTGACACGGGCGTAACTCGTGTTGTTGTTACATTTTATGTTTAATCCGTACTGGTTGAACTCTCGTTGTCATGTGGGTCTTTAGCTTTGACGCTTGGTCGTGGGTCACGTGATGAGCCTGGTATGTGTAGATACACAGCGATGTCTTTCTAGAGAATTCCTGAAACGCGTGTTGACTGTGGAGTAGGGTCCTTATAGACTGTTCGAGAAGCGGAAAATTCCCGGCTTGGGGTGTGGAGGTATATAAAGGGGCTGTTGTTTAGAACCAGGGGGCAGACAGCAGAGCAGATACCAGCGGACGCAGAAGCGTGTGTCAGATTCTAAGACCTTATCCGACGAATGCGGCAATTATACATTTTCAAAGTTTTCTCCTGGATTTTATACATTTGGACTTCAATTTATTTTCTGTGTTGTTGCAAGAACTTTCCACTGGACTGTCTTTCTCCGAGAGTTTACATTCAAAGGACTTATCTTGGTGACGGTGTTGGTATCGTGGTACTGTACCATAATCTTTCTGTGTGATTGTATTGACTTGTTGCTATAACGCTGTTTTACTGTATAATTGTATTGATATCGTGTATTGTATTGTTAGGATTGTTTTAAGAATAAATTATAGATATTTGTTAACAAAAAACCACTGACTTCTTTATTCATTCCCCTAGACATTTCCTACTGCCTAGTGTTACAAAATCTGATTTTTTTATCTCCGTTACAGAATTTGTGTTCATCACGCACACGTGATCTGTATATATTTGGTTCCGTAACAATATATATATATACATATATATATATATATATATATATATATATATATATATATATACATTGAAACCTCGTTGTGTCGAACTCGGTTAAGTCGAATTCCCGCATTTGTCGAAGTCTAATGTGAGGTCCCTGCAAAAAATAGTTAAAACCTTATTAATTTAACTCCGCTTGTGTCGAAGTCGGATGTATCGAAAAACTGGATGTGTCGAGGTGTTTTTTTTCCCTAGCTAGTTTTTCTATCGCTTAACTCGAAGTCGGCCGTGATGAGCAGTCATAATTGTCAAGCGCGATGGCTCTGTCGACTCAAGGTCATGCCACTTTAGTGTTTGGTCAACAGTTGTGCACGGACCAACAATCATACCTGCGGCCGCGATGACTAGTTACATAATTAATACCGGCTAGGACCTTACTCATCAAGCGCGATGGCTGACATACCTAGTCCGTTGTTTTCTTGTTTGGCCAATTAGTCACTCATTATCACGCCTTTCTTCTCTCGCCGAAATAGCATCAATGAGTAGTTACTGATAAACCAAAGATAATCCAATCCTTACCTTTGATGTGTCCAGGATAAACATACAGGACTCTGTATAAATGGAGGAAGATGAGATCTTTATCAGACTGACTCTAATTGACCATAGAGTACGTTATACATTATTACTGCTTCACTTTCATATTGTTCGTGTCCTGTTTGCAATGGCGCCGCGGCCTGCTAAGCGTAAGCTTGATGTAAAGACCATTGAGCAGAAGTACGAAGCACTGGTCGAAGTTGAACGTGGTGGCAAGACCAAAGCAAAGATTGCAAAGGACTTCAACATCCACGCCAACACGCTGTGTACATGGATCAAGAATGCTGAGAAGATCAAGGTTACTGCCTTTTTAAAGAAGATATGATGTGTTGAACTGAAAATGATCTGAGCCAATCATTTATTGATTTGTGTGCTTTTATACACGTACATGTTTGTGCTCTTATTTCACTTTCTTGATTAACCTAATCCTACTTTTGGTGGTACTTATGTGTTTATTTATTATTAACGAAAAAATGTAAATAAAATGTGTGTTTTATTTCACGAAAACATTTGTGAGACCTCAATAACATAGGCCCTATACATGTGCAGTATTCATCGATGATAATCGAGGCTGAAGAGGTTGAATATAATGAACATCGGTTGTGTCGAACTCCGGTGTCGAAGTTAATTCACCAGTCCCTTAGACTTCGACACAACGAGGTTTCACTGTATATATATATATATATATATATATATATATATATATATATATATATATATATATATATTGATATATATATATATTGATATATATTATCGCTGTAATGGTTAATAAATACACTTAACATATACAACAAATAATTCATTTGTAGTTAAACAGTTTTGTTAGATATGCAATGACTGCACACTGGAAATTGATGCTGGCAAAAGACATTTTGTAGATAGTATGAATGAGTTGTATAACAATGTGGCGTGATTTGGGGATTTGTTTGTGCTCCCTAAAGCCATCCCAATATTGACTTTCTCTCGACTGATATTCACATTATGAAGTAAACGAGTTTGTGATTGTAAGAAAACCTTGATCTTTAATGAGAGCTTTGAGAGTTTGAAAATTCGACGTTTACCTTTTCAGTAAAATCTGCAGAAATCTTAGATTTTACTAGAACCGAAAAAGACTAACTGAAACCAGCATGCTGTATGCTGCACAAACTATCCCAGAATATCATTTGTATCCCTGGAAATATGATTTTTTATGAACTACAGTGGTTGGATCGGGCCAAAAGGTTAAGCAGAAGCGGATTCAGGGGGAGGGGAGGGGGGTTCAGGGTGTCCGGCCCACCCCCTTTTTCACCAGAAACAACGTTGTTTAAGGGCTTCAGACAAAATTTTTCGGCCTGGACCCCCACTTTTCAAGACCTGGGGACCTTTTTTAAGGGTTTTCATTAGTCCTCCTTGGTTGGACCCCCCCCCCTTTTCCTAAATCCTGGACTCCCCAATTAAGTAACAACTGTTTACATTTTTATGGATATTATGTTAAATTTTGAGTGGAGCTGGATGTGGTATGCGTTCTGTTATAATTTTCGGCGTCCCATTGGCACTACGGTTGGACTCCGTAGTTAATCGTAGCCAGTCCTAGTTAGACCGTACTCGAACCTAGTGACCCGTAGTCAATCCTGGTCAACCGTCTTCAATCGGCAACATGTCCCGGTGGAGTTTTGCGTGGAAAACTTTGCCGGGGTCAATTGGGGTAAAAAGGGAATCGTAGTAGAACCCTACCAGAGCCCTGGTAGAACCCTAGTGAATCCGCCATAGCCGTGTTGGCCCGTGGGGCCCCCTAGTTCCACCTAGCGCGAACGGGGACACTTCCAAAATAACCTTCCGGATACGGTTCACGTACGGATCACCAGGGCAGCACTCGGAGGTTTCACGGTTCTTGTACGGCCCAGTAGGTTCTAGGTACGGTTTGGCCACGGTTGAACTACGATCGACCAAGTTCAGGTACGACTGCGCCTCGGCCCTACTAGGGCTTACTTAAGTTACGTCCCGGGTGAACTGCGGTTAGCTACATTTGACGACGTCTCACAAGGGTTCAGGAGGATTTTAGTAGGATGTCAGGAGGGCCTGTTACTGTTAGACCAAGTCTGGTGATGGAATATATTGAAAAAAAATAATCGAAATTGTATGAATACCAGCCTCAACAGCCTTCTCTTCAATTTTTGATTAACCGGTATTATGGATTAACCTTGCTGATGAGGTCTTGAGGCCCCTTTTTACTTTGTCTCTTTTTTCCAGAATATATTTCAACGCGCAGTTGACCTATATTTGTGGAGTTCTAAACGAAAACTGTGCAGTTGAAATTCTTGATTTGTGCAGCTCTAAAATTTAAATGTTTCTCCCTGTCACAGAATGGAAACCCTCTCCATGTCCATAGTGATAATTGAATTTCGGCACTCATTCATATCAAGGCTATGCACCATATAACTGATTTGGTGCAAGTTTGATAACATTCTGTTATTTTTTTTAAATCATTATTTATATCATATATTTTCTACATTTATCTTCATACTCCATTTATAATATTCATATTTTATATAAATAATTTTACAGGTTTCTGTTTTACTGTGCACAGGAGTGTTACATGTGTCTGTTGACATTCTGATTCGTGTAGCGCAGGCATAGTTCGTTGCTATGGGAACCTAGCTTGTTGGGCGCTGGCTCGCGCGTGGGACCTGAATCGTAGAGACACGGCGTTCTTTGTTCTTTATGTTTCGGGTCTGTTCATGTGCGTGTGTATTGTTCTTTGCAATTTTCAATTTCTAGAATTTTTGGGTGAGAAGCTATAAATTAGGGGCTGTGTTAAGAGCCTGCAGAAAGGAAAATACCAGTGAGCACTAAAAGTGTTACTTTCTCGTCAGTTTTGGGACCTTACCGATAATTGCAGTGGTGTCAGATATTTAACGGACTTAGTACAGATTTAATATGGACTGTCTCCAGTTTGCCTTTGGATTATTACTATTTACTTGGATTATTGGAGTTAAGGGACTCTTCTTGAGCTGTGACACTGGTGGTATCCAGAAATCAGAGCCTAGAATCCGGACACTCTGGTACTGTACATTTTTATTGTTATACTGTGTAATTGTATTGATTTAGTGTATTGTAATGTTGTGTTTGTTCTAAGAATAAATTATAATTATTTGTTTAAAAAAACACTGACCTCTTTATTCATTACCCTAGACATTTTACGCTGCCTAGTGTTACAGAATCTGATTATTTTATCTCCGTACCAAAATTTGTGCTCCTCACTATTACGTGATTTGTTGTTATTAGGTTGCGTAACAATAAGTAATAAATTCAACCTTTATATCAGCTGGTAATGGTTCAAACGTAAAATATTGAAAGGCGATTTCTGAATATTCTGGTTCCTTGGCCCTCAGTTGCTTTATAAGTGGCCCCTTTAGGCCTCATTTAATGCTGGTGAGGAACTTTTTATTAGACGTTTGTGCATTTCTAACATTGCCTTAATATATACGCTGTTTTGTCTTGGAGGCCCTAAGAGTATTGCTCCTCTTTGTTTTATACTTATGGGTAGAGCTTGGACACCTCATTAGATGATTCCCTGCCTGGGACTGATTCTTGGGATCTACATTCCTGGTTTTCCTTTACAGTATTGTGAATATCTAATTAAGTATTTTAAACAGCTGAAACGTCGAAACTGCATTGAAATGACAAATGCGTGAGTTCTCATGGGCGCCGTGCGAGCCTCGGGACAAGCCGTGCGGGCGCCGGTAAGCACCGAAGTGGACCCTAGTAAACCGCAGTTAAACCTACTAATGCCGCACTGGCTCCCTACTAGAGCCTGGGTTACCGTACTAGCGACCTAACTGGCGCCCTAAGGGGCCGTAGTTAAACGCCGTTAAACGGCTTAAAACGTACTATAACCCTATGGGAACCGTAAATAGCCCATAGGAGAACCCTACTGAAACCTTAGAAGGACCGTCAGTACAGAATTCGTCCCGGTTTTAGAGTCAAAACCGTGGTCAACCGTAGCAGTGGAGTATCGGGATGCGCCATGGAAAACCGCGACCCAAAACCGGGAATGTGTGACAGGGGCCTAAGTTGGAATCTCGGAGGCGGAGATTTTTCACGTTGGGCGACAACCCAGGTTGAGCTCTCTGCAGGCTCAATGGGGAGACTGTGCCCGACAATCGTGTTTAACTTACAAACTCCTATAGGAGCCGCAGGTGATGTACACAGAGCTTGGTTATAGGGCTTGTTTAATGCCAGCATATTCATGTTTTTTTCCGCCCTGTCAAAATGTCCAAAGTAAATCGAATTCCAGCTTTAAAAAATTTAGGCGGTTTACTTTCCTTACCAATCAAAACAAATTTTAAACTGTCCATTTTGAGTCACCAGATTGCACGGTTTGCCTCTCAAACAGGTCGACTTTTGCTCAAAATGAAACTTGGTCTAAAATTATCGAAAAAAAAAAACGTAGAAAAATTGAGACCTGAAGCCCCTTTCACAACGGGGCTGCGTAGAGATGCATAGTGCCACTTTCATATGCGATACGTATGGATGCCACTGCCGAGCTTACGCTTCCCTACGCTGTGCCTACGCTGGCAATACGCCGAGGGACTCAAGGGAGTAAGCAAGATGGACGTAGAAAATGAAACCTGTATAAACTGTCGGCGTAGAGCAATGGAGACAGAAAGTACGCAATTTTTACGAAAGTCAAAGCATCACTACGCTTCTGTACGCAAAGCCTAAGAAAGAGTATGCTACCCTACGCCATTCCGACGTTATACGTCATCGTACGTCAGCTTATGCATAACCTACGCAGGGGCTACGCCGATCCTGCGCGTTGCAACATTTTTTCATGAGAACCCAGCCTAATTTCGTAAACGGTACGCCGCTTTACGCACTCTACGTAGGCCCGGTTTGAAAAGGCCTTTATTCTTTTGTAAAGTTTATGGTCAATGGATACAAAAGTGTACAGTGTCCACTTTATGCAAAGACAAAAATACTCGGGGAAAAACACCTCGCGTGCCATGTAACCCACGTCTCTCAAACCGCCCGGTCTGCACACATACCACTGGGCTATATCAAATACTTATCATACTGACCATTAAAGGTATCATCAAATAATTAAATTGGGTGTACATGGTGTATGATTTTCATAACGAATTACAGGCAAAATTCATGGTAGATTTTTTACATTATTTGGCAAAAAGTATAATTGATACATGCTCTTTCCAGCTGTATGAACGATACGTTTAAGAAAATAGTCATTACTGATGCCTTTGTGTTCGAGTTCTGTGGGTTACACTGTAACACTGGGAATTAACTCAACTAAGTGCATGTACATGTCCAAAGGTTATCTATTGCAGTAAGACACAGCGATAGCACATCTGTTCCAGAGCGTGGCCGCTTCCTTAGTGACCCCAAGTGGCCGAGGGGTCCACTAGGCAGGGCTGCTGGTTACGCCGATCGTATCACATTACAGTTTACATGTTGATATGTGTAGCAAATATGTAGCATTACTTTCGCACCGATCCACCGATATTACCCTTAACAAACATCATGTGTAAACATTAAGAGATTTGCATCATGCACTGCGGCTAAACTTCACGGCAGATTTTTAATATATTTGGCCAAAAAATATAACTGAAACATGCTGTTATTTATTATTTAAACGATACGTTTCGGCAAAAAGTCATTACTTTTGCAAGCACCCCAAATATGACCCTTAACAAGCATTCTTGGGATCTGTCATTCACCCAGGTCTGTAGCTTGCACAAAACTAGAATGAGGAAGATACCAACGTAAATAAAGGCTGATTATAATTTTTCTGAAAAATCGGTACGTCCTTTTTTGGTACAATAAATGATAAATGAAAACATCTTGAAATTTCAGGGCCGGCCCGCGCCTGGTAACTGTATGTGTTGCTCTGACACGGATCGTCTGAAGAGGAGTCCTGTCCTACATAGACAATATATCTGGTTATACGTAAATTATACATCATCACTGACATGTGCAATGAAATAAATCCAGAGAAACATACTAATTTCTGGCTGACCATTATTTAAGAGAGATGTAAATTTAAAAAAAAATTATACTTTCAAGAATGCACATTGTGATCACAATCTTTGACTATTAGTATCACAAAGTATAAAACATAACCGCCATATTAACTTACAAACTATGCCGCGTCAGGAAAATGAGCGGAGGGAGACAGAGTTTACCTGTGCCCTGTTTCCATCTGATGAAAAAAAAGATATACTATTTCAAAACACCGCTTTTACTTTGTTCCTTCATTGAATCAATGACCATGAGCGACTATGAGAGATAGGTAAGTAATCAACATTTTTACTTTTTTTTATTAATTACATGAAAAAAAAAATAGATACATTCATACGCAACAGATCACAAATGAATGTTTTAAAATCAATGTTATAATGCAGATTTAGAAAAAAAAACATTATGCTGCAATGATGACAAACCATTTAAGGAGGACTATCGGTAACTAGTATTTCCTTCCTCTTGTCACCATTTGTTTTAGCGCCATCTGTTGTTCAAATAGTAAATCAAATTACCTCGAGGAGTGATTATGACGTCGGATATTTCAAGACGAACTATTTGATAAGGTATGTGTCAGAAGTGATACCGTAAAAGGAACAGAAGTGAAACGAACAGAAGTATATTTCATTATTTCATTTGTGTCTTGAAATCAAATATAATTTAGTTGACTGCTAAAGAAATGGACCTTTCCGATTGCTGGCCCTAAGCCCCGCCCCCCTTAACGACGGTTGCTAGGTCCCACATTTGTCCAAGCGGGCGCATGTACTTGGTACACGAGAACATGGCATGGCGGCATCCCGCGACTCGCTTGCACATACAAATCCCTGAGAACATATCATATTAGTTTTGCCAGGACAAGTCATCTTGTCAAAGAACACTTAAAAGAGAAAATCAGAGATAAGTGCATGATCAGATGATATAAAAATGTGAAAAACATCAGGAGCGATGCCGTCTGCGTGTTGCATGGCGCTCTGAACGGAATTCTTGGACGCCTGAATCTTTTAGTTCGAGCTAGAGGACGACATATTAACTGAATCATATATCACCTGTAGAAAAGGGTAAGATTTACTTACTTTATTCATATTTTCTTTCAAATATAATATTCATTTGTCTATGATGACGGTGAGTAATACTCACTAATAGTTCGGCATGGGAACCCATACCGGTATTAGGCGGTAATATGACAAACCTCGCGGTTGTTGGTAAACAAAGCGATGCCATGTAACTTGCGGCCCAACTTCAAAACATTGCCCGTTAAACGAAAAAGGTATGTTTCTTATGTGCTGCTTTTGCCTTTAAATCTTATTATAATATAAGATGGGCATTTAATTATTAATTAAACGATTTTTTTACTGCTCTATAGCTCTATAGCTACTTACGTGAATTTTAACTCTAGATTAAATCTATATTTTGGACTTACTATGTTACACATTATTTATAACATTAATTAAAATAAAGGTCCTTTTATCATCAAAAGAGCCGAATGTGTATCCTGAGGAATTGTATACATATTCTCTAAATATAAATATTTGTATCCTTTCAGGTCATATGGGCACTGCTCCCATTCTTTTGGCCTTATTAAAATCCTTCCACGGGCTGAAATTCATTAGCATTCCTGCTGAGCTCAGCAGCACGAGCACACCTAAGAAGTGGAATGTGCCCGTACTGATAAACAACCTTGTGGTAGCCGGATCAACAGAGTCCAGGAAAAGAAAACCAGTGGTCTGCAAAATGGACACCACCATGAGTAAGTATAAATTATCTTTAACTTATCCCCCACTTTTACACTAATAAGGTTTGTAAAAAAAAACAAAAAACAACAAAAAAAAAAAAACTGATGCATGTTTGCAAATATTCTGGACATTTAAATTTAATTCCCCTATCACTTGCTGATATATTACTGTGCCAAATAATAGAGAGAAAAAAAGACACTGGTTTAAAATTTTATTTCCTTATTAGTAACTGGACTGATGACCTCTAATGGCTATGTCAGATGTTTTTATATAATATACCGTGACGCGCACTGTATATCCTAAACACAAATACTAAATTGCTTGATTACCAAGTAATGGGTAAAAAATTTTTTGGCTCACAGAAACTAGGTTGACATAGTTGATGTCAGTGCATATTCATTTCGTTTTCCTTGCTTTTAATTAACTGTATGGCATTTACCAGAAATTCATTCTATCATTATGATGATGAAAATATGTAATGTAAAAATCAGATATAACCATATGAATTACCATGCATGATGCTAGTCCTTCAATTTTATTGTTATAAAACTGAAATATCTGGTTGTAGACAATACATACAGCTGCAACAAGCAAAACCAAATCCAGAAAGGAAAGGATGTAGGAATCTGAACTTGCCCCAGCATTCGAACGAGGATTACTGTGACATACAGCCAGAAGATCTGCAACATAAATGCCAATTCCTAATGATATTTAAATAATACTCAAGACCAAACACATGTGATATTTTTATTTTGAAAACACCAGTGATACAATGTCATATAAATGTTGATGTATAAGTGTATTGGCGTACACAGACTTATGAAAGTAGAATAAAAATTATGAGTCTTGATTTTCTCTGTGTAATAACTGCTGTTTCAGAATAAGTTACTCTGTTTGTTTTGCTGTGTATTAACTGCTGTTTCAGAATAAGTTACTATGTTTGTTGTAAGTCTTTCTCTTCAATAAACTTTTGAATATGGGGTGTATTTTCAAGTTTGTGACAATCTGGAATTTTAAATTAGAGACCAGCATGCATCCTAACTATGGAGATTCTCTAGACATTCAGACTTCCAGCATCTAACTTTCCTTTTGTAGAAATTAAATGTCCCTATCTTGTCAAAAATATGACAATCAATTGAGCCTGTGGAGCAGATAGATTGTGGACTCGGTGCTGTCCTTTAAGTTGTGGAGAGTTCAGAACTTGTCCCATTTGCTGTGACCATTCTCTGTTGCAGATACACTGGCAAATGAAGCAGTCTGTAAAACAAGGAAAAAAATAAGGACAATCAACTTTATATTTCCATAACTAAACTATATATAGAGGAAAAACATATGGAGAAAGGGTCAACTACAGGTATGAACTGGTTGAAAATTCTAATAACATGACATCAAGTTTAGCATAGAGTCTCATAATTGTAGATTCATATAGGCCTACATTTGTCAATATGTAATTCTACTAGTAGTAGTACTATAATGGCCTTCGGGGGGGGGGGGGGGGTTACAACATAGCTCTATTTCACTCTAAATATTGTGGTACACGTCCCCTTGCCCCAAAACCATGTCTGCAGAGTATAGAATGGGCACTGTCCATATATTATTTTTCTATTATATATACTTATATTTTTATTACTAAAATTACTACACAATATTTTACATTCAAATATTCAGTACCCCTTTTTTCTATGGGAAATTCATTTTAAATCAGTACTTTGCCTTCACACATTCAAACCATTAATGAACCAGTGACATCACTGACATGACTTGCAATTGGCAACATGAATCAAATTGATTTAATGCTACTATTGCTAGTTCATTTATCACCACAATCATTTTGTCACCAACCGTTCACATGTGGTTTATAAGGGTTGTTTTCCTTCTCACCACATATATACAAGTTCACACCCCAAACTCTGTTTGTCCTTCACAAGGTTTATTCACAGCCAACAGACGAGGTCCCGCCATGTGCCCAGGTCTCTAACTAAACCGGAAGAGGAAGTTACCTAACCTCCGCACAATGACTACAATATAGTGCTTGCCTTACACTCTCCAAACAGAGATCACTAAATCACCTCCCCCATAAGCAAGTACATGGTTGTATTATAGTCAGGAGTGATGTTACTTTACTTTAAGGATAATTATCATATATATCTCTACTGTATTTTCCTTGGCTCATAATATAGTTAATATAGAAAATAGTTAGTTGAGAGATTCACAGAGTTCATATGAAATAAAACACAGTTCCTTGTTTTCACCATAACAACAGACCAACATAGGTCACCATCTCTCAATAATATCACCTATGATTGTACACTAAGGCATTAAGTTAACCGCCTCTCTCAGTCTTTGGCTCACCATCCCTTTATCCCATGAGTGCCTATACCAAGTTACTCACTAATAAAGGTCAATTACATTATTACATTATTCAGTCTCATATATGGATGCAATTCAACCAGATCAGGTGCAAGTATGTTATCATGTCCAATAAAAATCAGGTGTATACATGAACATTATTACATAATAGAGATGTGTAACCATCTCTGACATATAATATACTGTAATATACTGTAAGGTAGGTGCGTTTTCATATCATGTATGGTGTATGCATGAACATTATTAAACAGTTCGGGTACATAAACAGTTCAGTCCTATATTATGCACTATTCTATCACTACACTCACAGTTCCACCATCATATCAGGATGTGCCTTACTCAAATAGTGTGAATAGGGGTAGACTACCCTAAACACAGTGGTTCCCAGGGCATTATTCTGGCCCTATCACACAGGGTACCACTAATTTGGAATATTATTCATAATAAAGCTTCAGCTGGTCCACATGTTTGGGTTCTAAACCTTTCTTCGTACGGATAAGAACGTCAACGTTACCTAGTTGTTCTTCAACAGTATATGGTCCCTCCCACCGAGGAGACAACTTTGCTGATAACTGTTTATCAGCATCAGAAACCGGGTGGGTTTTCAATAACACTCTATCACCAGGCACAATAGTAGCATCTCTCCTTCCCCTATCGTAGTGAATCTTTCTGGCAGCAGCCTGATCAAGCATCCTAGCACCGGCCTGATCAGCACGGACTTTGTCTTTAGCGAGTTTGGATATCATATAGCGGTTATGATCTGATGGTCCATCAGCAGGAGAGGTAAACAACTTATTAGCGATCGGTGATTCTAGTTCACGTGACAAGTTCAGCGAAGCTGGACTCCATCCAGTAGACTGGTTTTCTATGGAATTTAGAGCAAATCTGAATTCTGCAAGATGGATATCCCAGTTTTGATGATCATCATCGTCCTCACGTACATAACTGGCTAACATAGCCTTAATATCACGATTGACCCTCTCCACCCAGTTACACTGAGGGTGGTAGGGAGTACTATGTATAAGATCAACGCACCACTTATTACATACAGCTTGTAAAAACTTGGAGGTGAATTGCGAACCGTTATCAGTCAGAAATTTCTTAGGTGGACCATAACGCGTAAATACTTCTCGCACCAAACACAAGCTTATGATCTTCCCAGTTGCTCTAGTTAAAGGGAAAAGCTCCACCCACTTAGTAAAATGGTCTCTAGTCACCAGAATGTATTTATGGCGAGCACGCGTGGATGGTAACGGACCAACCAAATCTGCTGCTAGTAATTCCCATGGTTGCGAAGATTTTATCACTTCCATAAATCCAGGTGGTTTACGATACACTGGCTTAATTTCCTGACATATCCGACAACGACGAACATAATCTCTGACATCTTTACCGATGCCCTTCCAGTAAAAATGATGTACTATACGGTTCAAAGTCTTGCGTCGGCCGAAGTGGCCAGCTGTAGGAGAATTATGTAACTCTTTAAGCACAGTCAATTTCAAAACTTGAGGTATCAGAAGTCTCCGACCAGTTAATGTTTTTTGATACAATACAGTGTCTACCTTACAATTCTCAGCTAATTTTCTCATCACATGAGATATATCTGAATGGCTTTCAGGAGACTGAAGGAATTTAAAGAGAGGTCCTAACTGAGGATCCTCCTGTTATAAACTTGCTATAGTGTCCAGATCCGGTAAGGATCCAATGCTTTGATACTTCACATCAGGTACCCTCGATTCTAGTACAGTTTGATTAATGTCCTTAGTACATAGGCTACATACAAAGTCAATTTTACCTACTTCTTCAGGCAAAACACCAACACAAACATCATGATACCACCTGTCACATTTATCACATTGGATCCAGTCCAACAGGCTATCAGATGGTTGTACACAGTCAAGTGCCTCACACTTATTACCAAAGTCTGTGACAATTCCCCTTTCGATTACACCAATTTCCATAACAGGTTCGAACCGGCTGTCTCTAGACAACGTATCTGGGACGACATGGAGTCTTCCTGGACGATATGTAATTTCAAAATCGAAATCTTGTACACGAAGAACCCATATATACAGACGAGGAAGCAAGTCATGTTTAGTAGTGAATATCCAAGTAAGCGCTTGATGATCTGTTACCACAATTGTATGACGTCCTTCTATTAAAGGTCGCCACTTTTCTAGGCTCCACACAACCGCCAAAATCTCCCGTTCTGTTGTACTGTATTTTCTCTCAGCTGCAGAAAGCGTTCGACTACTGAAGCCTATTGTACGTAGGTGGCCATTTTGTTTTTGGTTTAAACAGGATCCTAGACCTACGGCACTTGCATCCGTATGTAATTCGAAATCCTCATCAGGATCCGGATGAGCTAAACAAGGAGCAGAACACAATTGCTCTTTTAATGTTTGAAAAGCTCAGAACAGTTATCAGTCCATTGATATTCGACCTCTTTTCTACGGAGACGATTAAGAGGTTCTGCGGAAGTGGAATAGTCCGGATATTTTGCGTACCACCCGCACATTCCTAAGAAAAGTTCTTTCTTATTTCTCGGGGCCGGATAGTTCCTTATGGCGTCTACTTTATCAGAGGTAGTGGAAATCCCCATATGTGAAACTCTATGGCCCAAAAAGGTTGTCTGCGTCAGAAAAAAGTGGCTTTTACTGATGCTGATTGTAAGTCCAGCCTCTTTAAGACTGTCCAGTATGATTCTTATATGATTCATGTGATCATCCCAAGAGGTAGAAAAAACTATTATGTCATCTATGTGTACATAACAAAACCGACCGAGACAGTTTTTCGCTTTTAAAACCTTTTCCATAAGGCGTTGGAAGGTTGCTGGTCCATTTTTGACGCCGAACGGGAGAACTTTAAACTGGTATAAGTTCTGACCAATCGAAAACGCTGTGAGTTCACGGTCCTCTTTCCGAAGAGAAACATGCCAGTAACCTGAGCGAAGGTCTATGGTAGAAAAAAGTTGAGAACCATAAAGTGATGAGAGTATATGATCGGTTCTCTGTAAAGGATAAGCATCAGTCTTTGTTTTGGCATTTAGTTTTCTGAAGTCTATACACATGCGCCAAGTTCCATTGGATTTAGGAGTCATAACTACTGGACCCCTCCAGGGAGATTTAGATTCCTCAATTATCCCATTACCTAGCATTTGAGGAATCTGCTCCTCTGCTGCTTTCTGCTTAGCAAGAGATAAACGGTATGGGATTTGTTTACTAGGTTCAGTTTCCTCAAGTAACACGATTTCATGTTCAATGATATCAGTCCAGCCCAAATCATCAGTTAGGACTTCCGGATAATCCTGTGTAAGCTGAATCATAGCCATTTTCTTTTTATCATCCTTAATTACCATTTCAGGTTCAAACTCATAGTTATTATCCACCACAGGTTTTCTCATACCTAATAAAGGCCATTTGATCACAGGTTTCTTTGTAGAAATCCAATAACTCTGTAAGGCAAAGTCTATTGTAAGTCCAGCCCTGTACATAAAATCACGCCCTAATAATACTGGAGTAGCCAACTGTTTCACAACTACACACTCTACACAGAGTATTAGTCCCCCACAAGATATGTCTGCCATTACATATCCTGAGGGCTCAACCTTAGTACCATCAAACCACTTCAGAGGGCGGCTCTGGTCCTTCTGGGGTATAAGATTAAGCTTGTCACACAATTGTTCAGAAAGAATAGTCACAGCAGCCCCAGAGTCAGCTAATCAATAACTCACCAGGCCATTCACAAAAACACTTACTAAAGGTCCATCGTTAGCATCTCTGGAGTAAACACATGGTTATCATTCCGTTTATACTTTAAGGAAGGAATCCACTCATCAGCCTCAGGATTTAAATGGAGTTCACTGGTAGATATGAAACAACAGGGTTTAGCCTCAGACTTTTTGTCAGAAATTTCGGTTCTGGCAACCTGACTAGAAGTAACAGATTGACAGTCCCGCCGTTTATGGCCTAATTCACCACATTTAAAGCAAGCCTCACTGTATCTCTGACTGTACCGCGCATTGTCTCTTGGTTTCTCTTTGTGATCATTTGTAACAGGAAATTTACCCCGGTTAGCACTGTGTGAGTTTAACACAGGTTTGTCACTACTCCCATTATTTTGACGGCGTTTATCATTTTCCTCACGTATTATACGTCTCTGTAGGATAAAGTCATCAGCAAACCGAGCTAAATCTCGTCACAACAAATCCTCCTTTTCCATCAGTTTTAGGCGAAATGTCTCATCTCTCACGGTGGACATAGCTAATCTGAAATGATACTATCAAAGATTCTAGCCACCTCAGGCTCCTCCCTAACTGCACTGGAGGGTCTGAGCCAACGGACGAAATACTCTTAGTCTCTTTTCTAAACTTAACTCTGTAAGCTGTAGGAGTCAGGTGATACCTAGATAGTATGGCATCTCTAACAATGTTAAAATCAAGTCTTTCATCAGGGCTTAAAGAATAGTATGCTTGCTGAGCCAATCCGGTTAAATACGGCTCCAAAATAAATGCCCACTCAGTATCTGGTATTTCATGTCTGGTAGCCAGATTAACAAATGTTTTAAACCAATAATGGATATCATCAGATTCACATAGTTTAGTCATCTCAGGAATTTTGGATACAGTCACTTTAGATTTTGACACCAATTTTTCCATTGTGTTCAACAGTGTGGCATTATCCTCACGGCGAGTGTCAGAGAAATGTTTAAGCAGTTCTTTAAACATTGAATCACTAGGGGAAGGGCTGCCCTTACCCCTGTCTCAGGCTCCTCAATTTTAGGCAAGTCCGATAAAGCCTCAACCCGCATCTCTTTGTTTGTAAGTTCAGACGTATCAATATGATTGAAATCACACAAGCGCACTAGATAATCATTAGTGTATCGTCTCAAGTATGTCACTTTCTCCTGTTTCTCCATGATGTGACAATGTGAAGAACAAATATAAATAATAAGAACAATAATAGGAAATATGTACAGTCTTTTCTCTGAACCACGAATCATGAATGAATCCGCTGTTTCGATAACACCAGAGAACGTAACACTGTCCGTACGTCAGCCGGGAACTGACAAATAATACTGATATCAAAGTCGAGATATCCCTTGCCTGGGAGTGGTGAGCACAAAATATATATATAATTTAATGTCAACTAACAGCACTTGACAGCACAGTTAGTAATATACAGACGCAGAATCCCTCGCAAGAGTAGCGAGTCCAGTAGTGTAAAGCGTTACACCACTCGAAGCCGGGACGGCAACATGCACAAGATGACGGGCGCCGGACGAAGAACCAGCACGTCAGGGAAAAGCTATTTGAAACAGTCCTACCTCAACCAGAAGAGCCCCACGTTGGGCGCCATTTACAAGGGTTGTTTTCCTTCTCACCACATATGTACAAGTTCACACCCCAAACTCTGTTTGTTCTTCACAAGGTTTATTCACAGCCAACAGACGAGGTCCCGCCATGTGCCCAGGTCTCCAACTAAACCGGAAGAGGAAGTTACCTAACCTCCGCACAATGACTACAATATAGTGCATGCCTTACACTCTCCAAACAGAGATCACTACAGGTTTGCCATGGGTATAATCATGCAACAAAGTTCACTTGGTGTTGTTGTTGACTGTTGTTATTCATGTCTACCTAATAAAGCAGTGTTCAAATAGTGACCAAATTGTTCATTATCACAATTAATTGTTAACCATAATTTAATTTTTTTTAAATCAAAGTTCTAAGACCCTAAAAAAACCTCAACATTTTTAGTCTTCCCAATTGTATGAAAGTGATACTGAAATATGTAAATTGGTTTAGGGATTTAAGTTCATAGGGTTTCCTATTCTGATTTAACAAGAAAATTAATTAAAAAAAAAAATAAAATCACCTACATTAACATCCCACATACAATTTTCCCTACACTAATTTATTTATTTATAACACACATCATTATATATGAATGAAGTACTATTAATAAAAAAATGTATAAATCAGAAAACAAAATTGGATAATAAAAAATGTTGACGTAATATTCATTAATTAATAATCATATATAGGCACGTGTTATACATAACTGTTCCCACATGAGAGAATAAAATCCTTCCAGGTTCAATGCATCACAAATTCATAATGGCAAAGCCAAGCCAAGGGCTGAATTCTTACTGCTACAATATAAACAAAAGTCCGATGCAGTTGTCAGGTTGTTACTCTGTAATATGTGCAGAGCCAAACTGGGTCCACTGTCAACACTGTTGCAAGCGCCTGTTCCACTGAGCTGCATGCTGAGTGGGCTGAATGTACCCCATGTCTTGTGTTTGTTTGATATCATGAGTTTTTCACATCGGCGATAGGTCTTATTAAACGGGGTACCCGGAGACAGTAACGATAACGTTCGGATACAGGCCACTTCTCAGAACCCCCCCCCCCCCCCCCCCACACACACACAAACACACACAGACCCCACCCGTCCGGTTCAAACTTACGCTTGAATGACCGGCTGTATGTGGAAAGTAATCGGTTGTCAATAACTGAACAAATGAGAAACTCTCGTAACAGAAACACGAAGATAAAGTTTGATAGCTAATGACAATCGCCGTTGAAGATAAAGCATTCTGGCACTTCTGCATTTGTGCTTATAAATCCTGGTGACGTCGAGCTGGCTGTGCACTAGCTGTGCGGCCTCCCACAAGCCTTGGTCCACCGGAAACATTTCGCCAGTTCAGTCTTCTGGATTAAAATAAGCCTGGCCCCTCCCTAACCTTTCAGAGTATCTCTGGTCACCGTTGCACGTTTTCCATGAACTTCAAAGAACCATAGTTCGTGAAAGAAAAGGCCGCACAAAATATGGTACTGTCATATCCACGTGCGCACGGTCCCACACACGAGGTTGGTTTGTGGGACAATATGGCGGACACTCGACACGTGGCGATCACGTCATAAATGTCGTAATCTGATTGGCCAATTGGTTACGCATGATTGACAGATCGGAAAGGTCCATTATTTGGATGATCAAAAACAACATGGCACTGAAAAGTAATTCTGTTCCACGATATTGACTGTTGTTTTTAAAGTAATCCCGTCCACAATCAAAGTGTGTCTGTTTCGCATCATATGAACTTCCTGTTATCATAACAAATTGGAAGCAACTTCCGAGGGTGAGATTATCAATATTAACAGGTATTATAACAGAATTTGGAAGTCCTTTAAATTTTTCATATGCGATACGTATGGATAAACATAGATATAACAAAGCTGTACACACACACACACACACACACACACATATATATATATACCACTTTCATGATAACTCGATTATTAGTTTTACTAACATCGATATTCGACCATATATAATCTGATTAACCTAGCACTGATAATCCGATTATGGGTTTGCAGAGTATTAATAAGCAGAAAATAGATGAACCGAATCCATTAACATTGGTTAGCGGAAAACCAATAACACTAAATTTTGTTCATCCGAAAGTAAGGCAAATATATAAATTTTTCTGTAAAGCTTTATACGCGAACTGATGGATAGGATTTTTGGAAGAAGAACCTAAACTGTGACAAGTTGATTATAGTCGTACTTACGGTAATCTTTAATTATTATTGATATAGTAGCACACAGAATTGTTTGACGGTGTAAAAAAATTTGAATTTGAAATTTTAAATGAAGTGCTTGGATTTCTGCCAACCACGCAACTGTTTTTCACTTTGTTTTCCAAACGAGATCAGTCAGCCATGAAATGATGAACAAATTTGAATGAGTGCCAGCCACTTTGCGCAGAATCGGACTCACAAGTGTATATCTCTGCTCGTTAGGGATTGTGGGCAAAAACACCCTTACCCACAATGCATTGTGGCTTCTAAAGCCACCAGCGGCGTATCTTTAATTGGCTAAAGAGGGCAATTCAGGCCGTTAAAATATGTTGAATAAGAATTGTTTCAAGGAAGTTACATGAACGTGGTTGTTTTGTTGCAAGAACTTCATGGAAAAAGCATGCGCATGTAAAATGTAAACAATAAATCAAAGTATTTTCTACAAACTCTAGGTAGTTACGGAACCAAAAAACAACAGATCACGTAATCGTGATCAGAACAAATTTTGTTACGGAGATTCTGCGACACTAGGCAGCGTGAAATGGCTGCGAAGGAATGGCAGTAATGAATAAAGAAGTCAGTGTTTTTTAGTTAAAAGATAATTAAAATTTATTCTTAGAACAATCCTAACATACAATACACTAAATCAATACAAATACACTGTATAACATAAAAAAAAAACGGTACCCGAGTGTCCGGATCCTAGGCTTTGATATCTGGATACCACCACCGTTAAATATCTGACACCACTGCAATTATTGGTAAGGTCCCAAAACTGACGAGAAAGTAACGCTTTTAGTGCTCGCTGGTATTTTCCTTTCTATCGTCTCTAAACACAGCCCCTAAAATATAGCTTCTCACCCGAATATTCTAGAAATGGAAAATTACCAAAGAACAATACACATGCAACATGAACAGACCAGAAACATCTAGAACAAAAAGGAACGCTGTGTCTCTACGCTTCAGACCCCACACGCGAGTCAGCACCCAATAAGCGAGGTTCCCATAGCAACGAACTATGCCTGCGCTACACGAATCAGAATGACAACAGACACATGTAACACTCCTGCGCACAACAGAACAGAACTTATAACAAGGTTTCAAAGAACTTTTGTTTCAAGTGTTTAACTGTTTATGAATTATACTACTGAAAAAACTTTCAATAATAATTTTTACTTTTCACTTATCTTTATCCAGACATGTGGTTATGTTTTAATAATTGTATAAATTAAGAAAGTTTGTTTAAACATTTGGTTGGATGTGGCGGCTTCCATTTTTTGTAATGTAATCTATATATCTTACCAGACCTTGATTCAGGTGACCATTTCATAAAAAAATGAACAAGGCAATTGAACCGATCAAATGTCTCTTATTTTACTTGGCTGCGTGATTATCTGATTTTGTTCACTTCCACTTGAACAACTCTTAACCATGCCAAATATAATGTCTGTAAATATCGAACTGAGAGAAGGCGGGGCTTTTAGGTCTCAGACATGTCCATTGGTAATTCGATCATCTGGCTAACCACTTGCAAAAAAAGGGTAACATTTATCAAGATTAACAGTAGTTACGAAGAGAAATTATTCAAAAGAAAATACTGGGCCGATCCGGGATTCGAACCCATATCCGTGGCGCACATGTCCGGCGTTCCAACCGCTTCGCTAGAAAAGCAGTTCGGTCTGCTTTTATGTGCATCCCGTAACACAGTGCACAGTCCCAGCTGTCAATCAACTTTATCATTCTGCTAACCAATCACCAATTTAAAAATGTGCTTTTTCTCTGTAGGTATATGTATGGTTATTTTTATACCCACATTACAAGAGCCTGTCAGGTCAGTTTAAACGCTACTTGATCTTTATGATTAAATAAATGTCATTTACACATTTTAGTGACGAGGTATTGCACAATGTTTCGGGAAATAAATATGTTATAATTTTTTAGGCGATACTAAGACCTAAAGCGAGCAATACCAAGTGACCAAGGGGTCATGACGCTTTAGCGATCTCTGAAATTTTATCAACTTGGATTGCTGTCATTTTAGTTTTTTTGTTGCAAATATGGCCCCGGCAGCATTGATGAATTTATCCAATAGATTTCTTCAGTACTTCCATGGTGATACATACATATATACATATGTAAATTGTGCATATTCTTTTTTATCTGTGCATCAAATGTAAAGAATATGTTTGCTGAGTTACAACTGTGGCATGTCCACCCTGATTTCTAAGTCTGTAAAATGCATAAAATAAAGAGAATGTAGTTGGCGCCACCAGTTTTCGGCTGCTGTAATGCTGTCCATGATCAATAAGCGTACTGAATTTTAAAAAATATCTAGCAATTATTACTGAGATATTTTATCAAAAGTATGAATTTCATCCATCAACAGCCAAAAATGTTTAAATTTTGCAATTGTGTGAGGCGCAGTTCAGAAGAACACACCAAAACGCACGTAAATCGCATAATATAGGTCACAGTGATCTACTCTTGGTATGCGAAGAGATTTACCAAACACCTACTTACATGTCAAGTACAGTTACGATTTGTACCGTGTTAATTGACGGACGGACGACCTGACGGAAGGACATGGGGGGATCGCTATCTCATTATTACGTGACATGTGCATGCTCCCTTAGATAAATATTAAATGTCATTTCTCTTATTACCTCAGCGAAAATATTATCTATGCATCAGAAAGACCAGAAGAAACCACCGAGTCCAAAACTAGACCCGCTCTTGAAATAAAGTGACTATTGAATAACGTGAGGACAAGAAGTGTTATTTGTGACAAGAGTTGAATATTAAGATCCAGCCTCTCTTGTCCAGGCGTCTTTTTTATAAGATTCGTTACAATTTGTTTGAAGAATAAATCAAACCTAATTTCATTATTATATAAGAGAATAAAACCGTTATTTGAATTTTATTTTACGTGACTACAGGGATGTACGTGCTTAAGGACTGAGATGCGTTTTGAACAACAAATAAAGGGCATTATAAAGGTAGGCCCGCACGCATAACAAAGAATAACGTCACCAGATTCAAAATTTAATATTTTGCTATTATATATATAATTGTTTCCCCATTTACATCCGCGTCTAGGAAAACAGTAAAAAAAGTTTTAAAATCTTTATGGCTGCAATACACGTTAATTTTCAAGATAAATTTTATAACAGCGTAAACTCTTGCATGTAAAAGTGAAAGTTCGTTCCCTTAATTAACCAAATTACTTGACAATTTGGAGAATGATAAAAAATAACGACAGATGCGCTAAGAATGATAAGTTTCGAATTGAAAGCAACCTTATTTTGTAATGCTGACAGAAGAATGCTTCTCAGGGAAGAGTGAAAATGGTCCTAGTAATACCTGTGAAAAGAAGTCGTTGGGGTGAAAAACATGGTTAAAACAGTTTTTAAGATTTAATGGTCCACATATTTGCATAGAAACATTCACGTTCATTTTTTTTCGGTAATGATTTTTTTAACATTTAAGCTTTGACAATTAAAGGAGTCCTAAATAAAAATTAACAAGTTTTCGATTCCATAGGCTTTTTAAAATAATTATTATGTATACTAAGGGACTACGTCTTTTGCATGGGTCACAATGCATTCACGCTTATTCATTTCACTTAACGGTTGATTGCCGAGTTTTGCGTTTAGGCTCGTTACAATAACGAATGAGCCAGTCGTGCCCTCCAGAAGAGCATCTCGGCATTTGATGTTTTGCTGTTGTCCTTGCGTTGTAGGACAGATGTCTTTTCAAAACCAAAAATCATTAGCACTTATCTTGGATAATATGATAATCAGCGCTACCCCTCTTCTTTTCGACCTAACCAAACAAACCTGGGGAAAAACTCATAGTACACCAAGTATTTAGAACGAATACAGGAACTCTCGGCCCCAGAGACACTCGTCCCAGAGACACTCGGCCCCAGCGACTCTCGGCCCCAGAGACACTCGGCCCCTGAGACGCTCGGCCCCAGCGACACTCGGCCCCTAGTCAGCAGGACCCAGCGACACTCGGCCCCGTCCGGTCGCCGCCCCCAGAGACACTCGGCCCAGGGGTCTAGCCTCGGGAAACCCCTCAGAAAACCTTCCCGTAGTTATCCCTTCCGGGCCAGAGGTCTGATACTAGTTCCCCATCTTATACTAGCTTAGAAAAACCCCTCAGAAAACAACTTCCCGTAGGTATACTGAGTCGGAAGTCAGAGAATGGAAGCCTGTTTTTTTACCGTCTTAGGTTCATTAGGGAAGGGTTTAATGATTCAAAACAAAAACGAAAGAAAGTGAAAGTAAAACATATTTATTAATAAATAAATATTTATTAATTGAAAAGAGTGTTTAATGTTAAATATGTAGTTCCTGATTATAATAATAGCCAATATATACACAAACCGAAATAGAAAACGTTCCAAATATCACAGTATGAATGAAGTATATGAAAGTTACCCGTAAAGTCACCAAATTACAAATTAAAAAGTCGGCTTATATATTTACTGTCAATTTACACACATATATAAAACAAATCAAAGTAGAAAGTGTTTTCTACTTCGTGTTTTCTACTTCTAATTTCTAACTAATGTTAACTAACGTTAATGTTCTAACTAATGACAGAGCGTACATAAAGAAGCAAGAATACACACACAATGCCAAACTCTTAAAGAAACGGTAAATTATGACTATTTCCACATATACACATCAACTATCGTTAAAGTTTTAACTAATGATGGAGCGTACGTAAAAAAACAATGGTATAAGGACTCTTCTCTAATGGGATTAATATGTATACAAAATTCATATATATACAAAGCCAAAATCATAAAGAAACTGTAATTTACGACTATTAGGAACGGTAATTTATGACTATTTCCTCATATATACATAAAAGATATGAAGTATTCCAAAGGCCATAGAGCCTACATCAAGCACATATCAAAGTTCCACTGTGTACGCTACATTTCAAACTCTGGTGAAATATGCAGGTGGGTTGTACACGTCGGCCACCTCCTTGACCAGTTCTCCCACGGACAGGTCGCTATCCACATATCTGTCCCACAGACTGAAGAGCTTTCCTTGTAGGGCCCGGGTACTCTGGCGCTGCTGTTTCTTCAGTTTCCCGTCGGACATGAGCTTATGTTGACCGGTCACCCCCTTGGCCTCGGAATGGAGAAGAGGAACAAGCACGTAGAGGTTTAGTTCCCCGTGCGTGGAGCCCATCCGGCTGTTCATGCGGTTGTGCCACCCTGATAATAATAAAGATAAAAATAAGATAAAAAGTGTTTTTACCAAATGCAGATGTATTATCTCTCGGAACAAACCATGTATACTATGAACAATGTTGAATATGAACAGTTACAATGTATGTTTTGCTTATAATGCATTCAAGCGACACCAGATTGCACGATTAAAACCTACATAAAAAAATGTCTACACCTGGGCACATAACTGGAACTAACTGACGGTGGGTAAGTGGAATGCATCAGAACGACTGTTATGTGACCACAGTGTAATGAGTGTACATATGGCCATGCTTAACTACATATATATGGCGGTATATCACAACGCCAGACACATGAGTTCGTATGAATGTTAAAAATGTCATAGTTATAGTTTATCGAATTTATTCAGCGCCACAATAAAACAGGTACAACAGGTACAGTTGCGCTGTACAGACTAAATTTCAAATAAAACATTCATTATGAAAACAATTTACAATATCGTAATACGAGTAATATCAAATTAAAACAGAACATAATGAGATTATGACCCGATTATAGGAAAGACTAATGAGACTCAACCTTTATTGCATATAAAATTATAACAATAGCATTTGTTTGTGATTGGTGTATATAGAACATATGATAGACAGTTCTGAATAAATGTGTTTTAAATAAGTCTTTAAAAGCATTTATACTCTCTCGGCGTTCGATGTGTTCCGGAAGTTTATTTCAAACGGCTAACTGAGCACTGGCGAAGGCCCTTGACCCTAATGTTTTTTATCCCTTTCTTGGGAACCACAAGTAGGTTACGTTGACCGGACCTCAGAGCACGGCCGGGATTTCGCTCCTCAATTAAACAAGACAAATACTAAGGCGCCTGGCCATGAAGGCACTTAAATACCAAAAAGAGCTATTTTATATTCAATTCATGAGAAAACCGGATGCCAGTGAAGATCCTTCATCAACGGGGTTACATGATCAAATCTGTGTGCTCCATATATCACTCTGGCTGCACAGTTCTGTACCTTTTGCAATTTACTAATCTAATACTTGGGGTAGCCAAACAATAAAGAATTACAATAGTCCATATTTGAGCTAACAAAAGAGTATATAAGTGCCCCAACCATTGATTTGTCTGGATACTTCTTTATCTGTCTTATTTAAGTCAACTGATTGTAAACTATTTTGCACACATGGTTTATATGATCCCACATTAACAAGTTTGAAGAAAAAAATTACGCCTAGGTTCCTTATTTTATTTACTGGCCTTATCACTGCATTCCCCACTTTTATTTCTTTGACATTCAATTCTGCTAGTTGTTGTTTTGTTCTAACTAACAGAAATTCAGTTTTGGTGTCGTTGATTTTTAGTGGGTGGGTGAGCATGCATGCTCTGACATCTAAAATATATTTCTCGAGGTTTATGATGGTATGCATTTCCATCTTCTACATACTGGTAGTCTAAGTAAAAAGGTGATCCACAGCATATCCCCCTATGAGTAGCGAGTATTTCTCTATTGTGTCATAGAGGGAGCTAAGATAGCTAATAGAAATATCACAGGCCCGGCGCAGCTTCCCTGCGGAACTCTATTTATGTCAATGCCTTACCGGGAAAAACCGCACAGAATCAACCCCTGTTTTTCTCGGTGGAAATAAATTCTTAGAGCAAAATAAAAACAAAAATCCTTTTCTGGTTGGTAAAGGAACTGAGTATACGTTTATATGTTAGAATACATAATCACTCAGTTTTAAGGTATAACATCCTTGGACATAAGTCATGCAATCCATATTCGAAAACCACTTTAACATCCTGTGTGTAGGTACGATTCAATGAATTAAGGCTTACTTATGTATATCTATCTCTCTCTCTCTCTCTCTCTCTCTCTCTCTCTCGCTCTCTCTCTCTCTCTCTCTATATATATATATATATATATATATATATATATATAACTTGGTTGTATTGTTGGATATTGCTTTTTGCAGTTATACCATAAATTAACAAATTTGCACGTAACTTTATATCTTCTAGAAAGGAGGGTCTATGGGCTCTCTCACAGAGGTTACTGATATATCATAACTACAAAGAGATGTTCTGCCCTATGAACTAAACACTTATCAGTGCAGTCTAGTTTTTAGCTCAGCTGACTTTCAGTCATACTGGAAGAGAGATGGGTCAAAGGTCAAGGTCAGAGAACCAACTTCTTTGAAAAGCCTGTGGATGCATTTTAAGCCAAACCTTTCATCCCAATTCTTTGATCCTTCACATATAGCTCACCTACTGAGTGGGAGAAGAATCCTATAGATGTTGAGGTCACAAGGTCAAAGGTCAGGGTCACAGGATCCACTTCTTTGAAAAGGTTGTGGACACATTTCAAGCTAGACCTTTCATTCCAAACCTTTCAGCACTGATATCGCTTCTCTGCCAACAGGGTAAAAGACCTGTTGATTTTGAGGTCAAAGGTCAAGTTCACAGCATCCTCTTCTTGCGTGGAGTCATTTTCAGGCAAACTTTTCAATCTATACTTTCCATCTGTCATATATGGCTTATCTACCAATAGGGGAAGAAGGCTATTGATGTTGAGTTCAGGTCAAAGGTCCATGTCACAATATTGTTCTAAATGCTTTTGAACATATTTCAAGTGAAACTTTTCAATCCAAACCTTCAGTCTTTCACATATGCCACATCTATGCATCACTGAATGTGATTCAAACTTCATATTAATGGGTCTTTTTGCATGAAGAAATAACTAATTGATTTTGAGGTCAGCTGGTCAGGAGGTTAAAGGTTGCAGGTCTAAGTTATTCACTCATTGGTTGCCAAGTAATTACACCCGGCCAGATGTAAGTGGTTAGTAGTTACCCATCATTTAGAAAGAATCCAGTTGATATGTGGGCAAAAGGCCAAGGTCATAGGTCAGGGGTGTTCACAATAACTTATTTTCCTCCTGGGTTGGACCCGCCTTTTTACTAAATCCTTCATCCGCCCCTGTTCACCCTGAATATATTCATGGTCTAGAAAAGACCAAGGGAGTCAGTCCATGAATTCTTATCACAGACCCCATTTCGTTTGTGCATACATAGACTTGTCCCCTGTTCGCCTAGACTTCTTATTTCTCTCTATATATCAGGGCCGGCTTCTGACAGGTATTGACAATGGTTGCAGCCCCACTTTAAAAATATTAATTATTTTGTACCAAACTCCAAACGTATATAATTTTTACGGAACCTAATATCAACAGATCACGTAGTCGTGACGAGCATGTCTAGGGGAATGAATAAAGAAGTCAGTGGTTTCTTGTTAACAAATAATTATAATTTATTCTTAAAACAATCCTAACATTACAATACACTAAATCAATACAATTACACAGTATAACAACAGTATAACAGTAAATCAATACAATTACACAGTATAATAAATAAAGTGTACAGTACCTGGATACCATCAGTGCCACAGCGACAACAAGTCCTTTAAAATGTAAAATACAGATGAACAGTTCACATAAATCTTCTCACAGAATTTTCATCCGAAAATTCTATAAACTTCTATTTCACGAACAATCGAAAGAACCCAACAATACATAATACGCACGCCTAAAGAACATTACAAGACACGCTCTCATAGAGCGTGACCAGTCAAGAAAGTTCCAGATCAGCATGAGCGCTATGTTTCTAAACGCCTGTGTCACACGTGGGCCGGCCAGGCTCGCGCGTCTCCCATGGCAACGGACAATGCTAGCGCCACACAAATCAAGTGTCAATAACACTCCTGCGTACAATAAAACAGACATCTGTAACATAATATTTTAATTAATTTACACTACAAAACTAAAAGTAAACTAGAAACTAGACATGTTTTCTCAGGATTGCAGACCTACGCCATATCGTGGTCCTTAATGAGGAATGCTCCCCAAAAACCTGTTTGCATTCTTTAATCAGGCCTAAATTCCCAGGTTCATTCGTGCATGAACGCCACTTTTGTGAATATTTCTGGAAGTCTTTCCTGGACTCGGAGCATGAGGCGGATCCACACCAGACTAATCGATTCTTCCTTGACCCATTTTTGAGGTGGATGCAATAACCTGTAACTATGTCATTTGACTTGTTATATTTTTGTTTTCCTTTTATAAAACGATTACCTATACATCAGACCCCAGCAATACCCAATAAAAAACTTTGATGAGGCCCGGCTATTACCAGTTGGGAAAATTGGCGTCTTACAATGAGGCTTGCATATCTTTCATTCCCTGACAGATAAGTTTGCTCTTCCTAACTTTGATTGAAGTTTCCCGGATACAATAACATGCCCGAACCGACGGATCTATTTATACTACGATCTTTTAACTGCTTTGAAAACATTAATGATCCTTGTAGCAACATCTTAACAAGTTGAGTGGCGCTGATCAAAGTACTCTGATCATCACTTAACTATAATGTCATCGGAACCAAAATGCCTGAGGACGCAATCAATTTTACAAAGGATAATGTGAATAGCGCGGAGTGAATGCAGCTTTATTGGTGTACAGGGATCACCTGATTGAATTGATAGTCTACTAATCTGTCCCAGGAGTTTTCATCGTACTTAAGAATCGCCTACACGTTAACGTTAAAAAAAATTAAAAGAATCTTTATATTTATTAAGTACACGTCAGGCTCTATACACTGTAAACAAACATGTTGATGACAACGTCAACGAGACAACTACCCCCCCCCCCACCTCCTATGGGCAACTATCCAGAGACAGGTCCCCCCCCCCCCCCAAGGCCGAGACAAATGCCGCCCCCCCCCCCCCGAAAGGCATTTAACCGTAGGCTTTTACCCTTATGGTAGATTACCCCTAACACAATGACTCCACGGGCCATTACCACGAGGCCAAAATATAATTTATAAAGTGTACATCAATGCAATTAAAAGAACAACTATATATGTATATAATTTTCTAGGGGTCAATTGTCCGGGGATAATATTGTCCGGGGGTAGATGTCCTAGTGTTATGACAATAGATGCATCTTGAGCAAACCACAGAAGATGGTTCTGTCCTCTTTTATATATATATATATATATATATATATATATATATATATATATATATATATATATTTATATATATATATATATATATACTTTGACAAATTTGACAAAAACACCCGTTTCAGTAAAAAAAGGTAACTCGCTGTTCAAATACTTTTTATAATAAAATCACCATGAAATGTGCCAACAAACATTCACAATAATGATAATTGATGACCCTCAGACGCTGTACACTGAGCATTACGTATCTCAGGTGCTGTTCAGAGGAAGGGTGGCACGTAAGGTTAACAACACAAACGCGGCATGAGACTTGTGACGTATTTTGAAAGAAAATGTTCCTGCGAATCAACCGATCACTGACAGTTCATGAAATCCATCCATACATTCAACGCGTCGTTTTTTGCCTTTCTATCCTATATCAACAGAAGTTTCTCCATCTCTAGCGTATATCACTTTACATGATTCTCTTGTTATAGTCAAATGCAGAGTCAGTTATTAGCTCATTTTTATTGGTATATGTGTGATATTCGGTAATGGTCAATCAGTCCTACAAGGGCCAGTTTTGATCATCATCACTACATTTATACCTACGCTCATGGTGTACTAAGATTCCCCGGTACAGGTTTTGAAGCCCACAAACCCTAAACAGCAGAATCGTTGTCTTGCGAGTCTGCTTCTGTCTGTCACTCCTGAACAGTGTGCGCAAAGAGATTTCTTACACCACGGACATAGATTCATGCATGTTGGTGAAGAGATAAAACAAAATACTTCTTACATGTTTATACCATCTGCACCTAGAGGATCTAAAGTCTGGTACTGACCCTGTTGGGTGATAGTTGCTCAAGCCGGTAAATAAAAACCACACAGTTATGCTGGGATAAAATATCTGAATTTAACTTGCTCACTAACATTTTTGTTTGTGTGAGACGTCACCCCCTGCTTAAAATACGTTAATTAGTCCGCCTCCTCCTGGGTCCTCATTTAGCCCCCAAACACTTTGCGGTGGTAATGGAACAATTGTACGTCATGAGGACACTCAGCATATACAATTATAAGGTATGAGATCTGAAACGAGAACAGGTTAAACAACCTGATGACTGCACTGATTCTCAGTGAGATTTGTATTGGTTCTCGGAGGAGATTAATGTGACTGATTTTTTACCTTGTTTCGTCTTTGTCATCCCCTTTGTTCCAGATCAGCTCCTCCGATTGGCGTAACTTATTCCTATTTATAGCTCTACAACCTGGTCCTTCAGTGATTAATCAGATGAAAGTAGATGACGTAAAGGTGCTGTTTTTGTTCATTTTTTAATAAACTGTTATTTTTAAAGTTTGAAAGCGCATATATGGCTCAGACGTGCTTCACTAATGTGCAGGATGTTAAACTTTTTTTAATATAGATAGAATTATTATGGTTTCTGTTAATAGCATCCGATAATATAGAATATTCTGGTGGAGAGAATTACAAAAATCCCAGGGGGATGACAAAAGACAGATACAGTTATCGCAAAATGGAGATGGCCTAACTGACATCGTCATCTATATTTGTAACATCGTTATAAACATGTTGTCATGATTCTGCAGACCCGAAAATAATAATGTTGATAATGAATGTTATATATAACCGTTCCACTTAATCTGATTAACAGCAGATCTGTAGCTCATCTATTGGCCAACACTTACTTTCCTTTTTTTCGAACCCTGCGGTTTATCACGTGAGGCCCGAGAATGAAAAATACATGTTCTTAAAAGATAATTCTCGACCGTTTTATAGTTTCCGTTTTTGTGCTTTTTGTTCTTGTAACAAAGCTTAAGTGTAAATTAGTAAACATAATTAGAAATATATTGATAAATTTCCGTGTATGTCTTCCCAAGATATACCCACCAGGTATAGAGCTATATCTGTCTGTGGACACGTACCGTATATATTATATATATTATCAATATGCTGTTCAGGCAAACCAAAATGTAAACGTGTGAAATTGTTTTAAAAATATATATTGTGCATTGAGGACAGTTGCATCGTAGGCATACACATGCAATTGATTTTGAAAAGATAAAATGGTAAGAGAAGGAATAAAAACAACATTTATTATCTTTCAATTGGATTCTAGTATTACGTAAATAATGAGCGCTTCATCCTTCTACGATAATATCTGTGTGCCGTAAATCTGTCTTTCAAATGTGGGTCAAAGTTTCAACTTAATCTGCTTGGGGTCATTATTTATGGTGTTAGAGAAAAAGTAATTTTATCAAATGGTTCAGAAGAGATAATCTTCAGTGATGGATTATGACCGCCTGACCTCAACTTTTAACAGTAACAACTATACACATATCAGTGGGATGAAAATAGACAGGGTGACTCTGTTAGATCAATACGTACCGCGTGTACTGGACTATTGTATGAAATTACAAGCTCACAACTAGACACATCTTAAGTCTGAGCATGTGTAATAGATGAGGACTGCTGGAGCGCCTCAGTGTTTTAACAGAATATTTATCGAGTCCCTGGGCTGTAGTTTAGTGTTATGTTGTAACGGGTCATAGTGCCGACACTTCACAAGTATTATTTTTCCTGTGACATAAATAGACAGGTAAGATAATCCGGGTAAGATAAATCTGCTGATCCTGAAACCAATGATTGTAGTAAATCAGGGACGGAGAGACTTTGGTGGACAAACTGACGGCTGCAGGTTTTAGATTACACTATTCTTCACCGCACATGCTACCATATTTTAATTTTCGTTTTGAAGTACACGATGAACCCAGGATGAAATGTCACGTGTTATATTTATGCAAACTAAAATTGTACATTGTATATATGGGTTTTGAATTGTGATCTAATCTAATATTTCACTGTGATCACTGAAAGTGTCCCAGTATCTTCGAATCTATTGACATGTTCTTATACGATCAGACATGCCGAGAAAGTTGTCTTGACAGTTGAACTCCTGAGGGGCTTGGACAGAGCTCCGACTGCGACACTTGTGGGCGGCACATTGATCTTTATTACCTTCTTATCAATCAAATGTTTCTATCGCTCGTTGTATCCTTACACCTATTGTTACGGAACCAAATATCAACAGATCACGTAGTCGTGATGAGCATAGATTTTGTTACGGAGATAAAAAAATCAGATTCTGTAATAGTAGGCAGCGTGAAATGTCTAGGAGAATGAAAAAAGAAGTCAGTGTTTTTTTGTTACAAATAGTTATAATTTATTCTTAAAACAATCCTAACATTACAATACACTAAATCAATACAATCACACAGTATAAAAACAGCACAACAGTTAATCAATACAAGTATATAAATATAGTGTACAATACCTGAATGCGACAGCGACAACAAGTCCTTTAAAACATAAGGCGAGAAAGCCCCAGACTAGCATGACCGCTGTTTACACCACGCGTGGGCCGGGCTATGTCGCCATAGCAACGGCCAAAGCTAGTGCTGCACATACGCATGTAAGACTGCTGCATACAATAAAATAGACATCTGTAACACTATTTAAAAGTAAATGTTTGGTATGTTTATCGAAACACAAAAAAACATATACTTATTCTCGATTTTTTTTCATGTTATCTTAAATATATGCATCTTCAGAATTCTATTCTGGTTTCGGACGTCATGACAAGGTAGTATTACCCACTTTCTCACACTTTCTTTATATATGTCAATCAGGCCCGGTGACTACTATGCCTGCGGGCCATTTGATTGTAAATCGTCGCCATTGCTATGCCATACAAGAGATGAACCCCCGAAAGAGGCACTCGTTTGTGCGTGAAACACGGCCGTTAGCCACGGCCTTCCCATTAGGCCTAATGAAAGTTCATCATGGGTAGGACCGACCTTTAATTAACCTCATCGCTTCGGCTGAAATTCGAACTCATAATGTACAGGCCTGAAGCCCTTAGACCACAGGAGCCGATATCCGATTAAATCTTGATATATATGGCGATACACCGTTGTAACACACTAACAACAGAACAATCTTAAGTTGGTCAAACCCTCTGACATATAGGGGCTTGTGTTACATAAATACCAAAAGATACCTATATCAAGTTGAAGCTTTTACATAGCATACACCACATACTGACTCATGCACAATAAATGCTCGAGGTAATTATTACGAGTGCACGACATATACTCTCGCCACTTACATAATTCCCTGTTCCTCCAGTGCGAGCAATCGTAACCTACCCTTGTCATGGGTAAAGCCCAATTTGTTAATCCCTTGGTACCATGATATAAACTTTTATTGAAACTTATCTGTTTTATATATTTGTCTGATAACAATATACATGTTACTTGGTGACGTGGTAATTAATGGATTTACGAATAGACGTTGTTGTTATGTAACATTATAACTTAAACCTGACACACGATAGTCAATTTCCCTCGTTGTCATATTACAGAAGATAATATATTTATAATATGTCTGGATAAGTGGCAATTCGGTCAATAGTTTACCATAATACACTTTACCGAAACAAAAATTCAGATTATTACAGAAATCAATTTGGTAACTTATAAAAGAGGATTGAAAAATAATCAGAATTCATCATGATAAAAGAGGCTCTACGCCAGAAGCTGTTGTCAGCTTATAAACCTGTATGATCGTGACTGATCGTCTGTGCTCTGTGTCTGCAATTTGTAAGAGTTGGCTCAACATTCCAGTCGATAAGCTTATTTTTCTATATCAATAACGTCTGGGAGACAGGTATGAGCGCTAGTGAAGAAGACGAATCTCATCCATTCCATGCGGACACTGAAAGAATTCATTTGAGATACTAAAACACATTTCCGGACAAGTCTTAATTTCTTCGATGTTTTTAGTCTTATCCGTCTCGAGTGGCCAGTATAGAAGATGATGATCACGATATGCTCATACAGTGAATATATCAGTTGTAGTCAGCAATTATTTATTCGCGCCTACAAAACGCATACATAAAATAAAATGTATCGCACAAAGCAGGCGGGACTCTTTACAATACCGCTGCCATAAATCCCTCCTACGCTAATCACTGATGAGTTCGGAGCTTTACTTTAGCTAACATTTATGTGACTCCATTAATCAAAGTTGAATGCTATTTTCGTGGTCTGAAACTTTCTAGTGGCATAAAAGATCGAGTGAGTAAATATGATATGGAATGTTAAAATGTCAATGACTACTGGAAGGCTGTAATGAGATTCCCGAGGATCGCAAAACTGGAAATCACAAGCTTACCATTGATGTGTGCGGGCATGAATAAAAACAAGTGGCCCAAGGGTAATGACATATGACAAAAAAGACATTAGAACAAAAATATAGGTCAAAGTGACCTCTATTAGCATATAAAATTTGGACTTTCCAAAGTCCAATGGCACTATTTTGACTTGCTTAGGGACAGTCTTCAGCTTCTGATCTTACTTCAAGATTTAATCAGGACCTTTTTAAATGGAAAGAGTATCTGCTAGGGGTTATAACAGTGTTACAAAACCCAATAACAACAGATCACGTAATCGTGACGAGCACAAATGTTGTTACGGAGATAAAAAATATCAGATTCTGTAACACTAGGCAGCGTGAAATGTCTAGGGGAATGAATAAAGAAGTCAGTGTTTTTTTTTTTGTTAACAAATAATTATAATTATTCTAAGATCAATCTTAACATTACAATACACTAAATCAATTCAATTATACAGTATAACAATAAAAATGTACAGTACCAGAGTGTCCGGATCCTAGGCTTTGATATCTGGATACCAACACTGTCACAGCTCAACAAGAGTCCTTTGACACCAAAAATCCACGTAAATAGTAATAATCCATAGGCAAACTGGAGACAGTCCATATTAAATCTGTACTAAGTCCGTTAAATATCTGACACCACTGCAATTATCGGAAAGGTCCCAAAACTGACGAGAAAGTACTCTTAGTGCTCGTCGGTATTTTCCTTTCTGCCGACTCTAAACACAGCCCCTAATTTATAGCTTCTCACCCGTAGCGGTGACATTGACAAATATATGAAAAATTCGTCAAAAAAGTATAGAAAGGCGGACGAAAACCTTCAAGATACACCAAGCAAAATAGCCAGTGATGATCAGTGACGCTATAATATTCAGGATGCAATGGCAGAGATTAAACATATATTGAGGAATTCCAAGGGTGCCCTGGGAAAGCAGATAAGTGACCTTGGAACTGATATATTTGCTAGATTTAAAACACTGTCAGAAGAAAATAAACAAATGAACCGCCGCATAACAGACTTGCAATCCAGTGTAGCCACTGTGAGTGAGACTACTGACAAAGTGCAGACATATAAACAAAATGATTATAAGAAGATAAAAGAGTCAGAGAAAGAGGTCTCACAGTTGAAAAAAAGATAATGAGAACAAGGACAAGATGATTGAAGAATTGAATGATCGTTTGAACAATGAACTTAACAAAATAGAAAGGAGAAGTCGAGAATGGAATCTTCGGATACTAGGTGTCAGGGAGGAAAGCCGGACAGAAAATTACAAAGAGACTGCTGCTAAAATTATTTCAGACCAAAAAACTGTTAGGGGATTTGGGAACAGACGAAATTTCGAGAGAAAAAAGAAAATGCACAGAGAGAAGGGCGATGGGGCGAAAGACCAAGGCATATTATTGTAAAGCTGCATGAAAGGCCGGATAGAAATAAAATTTTGCGACGGAATAAACAACACCAAGATATGACGGGTCAAATTCGCTTCGTGGAAGACTTGACACAGCAAGACTATAAACTAAAACAAAGCCTTAAACAAAGAATGCAGGACGAATATAATGGTGGCAACAAGGGGGATTTTGGCGAGGCAAGCTTATAGTGAATTGTGAGGCTGTCCAGTGAAACCAGGTGTCGACCAAAACAAATTATGTTCATTACATTTGGGTACCAGCTGCGACTGAGAGGACTGGTGTCAATCGGACTGTGACGACGAACCCATTCACTTTCTGCTCATGCGTTCATTCTTTTTTAAATGCAGTCACAATAACTCCACACCGAACTGATACGGTCAAGGTTAAAATGGACAACGGAGCAACCAGACCAGTAGGCTGGGATACTATCACAGCACGTTATATACTGACAGTGGAAGGATTTCTTTGTTTACATGTATGTTCTTTCTTGTTGTATGTTATTCCTCACTTTGCTTTACTAATTGAACAATACTAAATGCAAGATTTTATATATTATATTCTCAAATTTGATATGAAACATTTACCGTCATGCATTATCGCCAAAACTGGTCAGATCACGAGTTGACACGTTCATCATTTGCGATTAGACATTTTTATATATTAAGGACTTCCGACATACAACTCACCGTTAATTTGTTAAAGGTTCAATATAAACGGATTAAAACTATACATTTGGGCTGCTTATTCTTCCTTTTAATTAAAACTAATGTTAAAATTAACGTTCACTGTGAGATACATGACAGAAAAATTGATCAAAACGGTAGATTTATATTGTTAGACTGTACAATTGCAGGATCTAGAGTCACTCTGTGTAACCTTTATGCTCCTAACACTGATACCCCTGAATTTTTCCATGATATATTTAGTAAATTAGAAACATTTCCTAATGACGATCGTATTATTGGTGGTGACTGGAACACTTTTATGGACTTGAAAATAGACGAAAGTGGTGGCAGACACACCACAAATAAACTCAGTCAAAACGTAATTTTAAATTATATGAGAGGGAGTAATTTGATTGATGTTTGGAGGGATTATAACCGCAACGTAAGGAGATATACATGGTCTAGAATTGAACCGAATCCAATTTACTGTAGACTAGACTATTATTTAATTTCTAAATAAATAAAAAACAAAACTATTAATGCAGACATTTTGCCTAATTATAAATCAGATCATTCAGCAATTAGTCTGGGAATAAAAATAGGTAAAGAACCGAAAGGTCCTGGTATTTGGAAATTAAACACCAGCCTTTTAAAAGAGAAAAATTTAAGCAACAATAAAGTACAAAGTAAAAGAAAAAAATGGATGTACTCCTGCACTTATGTGGGAGACTATAAAAATGTGTATTAGAAGAGATTCAATTAGATACTCTATTCAAAGGGCACGTGATAATCAAAATGAAATAAGGAACTTGGAAGATAAACTAAAAGAGCTGTATGAGAGACATGATGGCCACAACAACGCAGAAATAAATCTGATGAAGAAAGACTATTATAAACTATTATAAAGAGAAAACAGAAGGAGCAATTATAAGATGCAAGGTTAGATGGAATGAGCAAGACGAAAAATCAAGTATATATTTTTTTAAATTTAGAAAAGATAAATTTTAATAATAAAAAGATAAACAAGATTAGATTACCAGACGGGACAGTTACGGAAAACCAGGATGAAATCTTATCTGTGGCTAAAACGTTCTTTAACTCATTATACAAATTGACGAAGACCGGGCATAGTGAAGGTTTTGTAAATAAATATAATACGCCATCTTTAGTAGAATTGCCCGAGAACTTTGAAGAATTGCTAAACTCATCTTTACGTGAAAATGAAATCATAAAGAGCTTGGAAGTACAGAAAAATAATAAAACTCCTGGCAGTGATGGCATCCCAGCTGAGTTTACAAAACATTTTGGCAATCTTTGAAGCAATTCTTTATCGAAGATTTAGACTATATTTATGACAATGAACAATTAACTTTTTCCCAAAAGCAAGCGGTTATTTGTCTCATACCAAAAAAAAAAGATAAAGATGAGTTGGACATTAAAAAACTGGCGGCCCAGTTCTCTTTTAAATGTAGATTATAAAATTATTGCTGGGGCCATCGCAGCTAGACTGAAAAAAAGTTCTTCCCGATTTAATACACGAAAATCAAACCGGATTCTTGAAAGGAAGATACATTGGAGAAAATGTCAACAAGGTATTAAATAGTTTATATTATGCCAGGAATATCGGTCGAATGGACATATCATGATAGTGTATTTTGAAAAAGAATACGATAAACTCGAATTCTTATTCATACAGCAAACCCTAAAACACTATAGGCTTGGTTCAATAATAGAAAAATGGTGTAAAATTTTATATAATAATATTAATAGTTGTGTCACTAACAATGGATGGTGCTCAGACTGTTTTAAAGTTTCAAGAGGTGTCAGACAAGGTTGCCCTCTATCACCATATATTTTTATTCTTGGTGTGGAAACCTTAACAGCCAATATACGTGAAAATGCAGTAACAGTTTTTATTATGATAGTAACAAAATCGTTCAATATGCAGATGATAATACCCTATTTTTCCGAAATATAAGCTCAATAAAAGAATCAATTAAGGTATTTAAAGAATTCTGCGATAAATCAGGACTTATTATTAATTTTGAAAAAAAAACAGTTGTTATGCCAATGCTGACAGAAAGTGTGAAAAAATTGTCTTTAGGGAAGGAGAAGTGGAAAGTTTTAACCTGAAATGGTCTTATGGACCAGTGCCTGTTTTAGGGGTTAAAATTTGTTCAGATTCAAAAGAAATTAGAAAAAAATAATTTTGAACCATGTCTAAAAACATTAAATATATTCTTGACATTTTGTCATATAGGAATCTTAGCTTGCTTGGAAAAATCACAATATTGAAAACATATGGATTATCACAATTAACATATCTACTTTCAGTACTGCCTGCTCCAGATAATTTCTTAATAGGTTTGAAAAGTTAATGTTCAAATTCATCTGGTCAAATAAACCTGACAAAATAAAACGAAAAACATTAATAGCACCATATAAATCTGGAGGTTAAAAAATAATAGATAAACAAACATTTATAGTGAGTCTCAAGATATCTTGGGTCAAAAGGCTATTAGAAAAGAATCCTAATTCTGAATAGAGAAAATATGTAGTCACAATGGTCAAAGGAGGGACATTTTTGTTTGAAGGTAATCTGACCGTGAAAGACCTATCCCTGTTTTTTTATAATACAAACTTTTGGAAAACATTTTGGAAAGAGGTTTTTCAGTCCTGGTGTTCTTTTAATTTCACTCCGCCAGATACAGAGAATGATATTATCAATCAACCAATTTGGTTGAATTCACATATAAGGGTTGATAACAAACCCATTTTCTACAAACACTGGTATGAAGCAGGAATTACCAAGTTAGGCGATCTACCTGTAATTGACCGATTTTATCTACTAAAAGGGTTTTATATTTAATTAAATTCAAAGACTCTGATCTCTGTACATTGTGCCAAAACCATTCTGAATCACTTGTACATTTGTTTTGGGAAAGCCAGATTTCTCAAGAATTTTGGGCAGACATAAATTTTATGACTGACACGTATGTTAAACAAATCAGCTTTAAATATAGATTTAAAGACAGTGATTTTGGGAAAAAAATAATGAAATATGTTAAACTTGGTTTTAGTAATTCCTAAGCGATATATCTATGCATGCAGATGCAAAGAAACAAATCCCAGATATACTGAAGCAATCCAGCAGTAAAGAAAATATATTATTTGGAAAAATGTATCGCACAGCAAAATAATTGTTTAGAAAGACATAACGAAAAATGGAAGGGGTTTTCCTTCAATTTGTGATTATCAGTGGTTGTTTATATCTAGGTATCAAACCTTGTAAGACAGATTAAGAGTGAATGTTAATTGACATTCGAGTTAATTAAAAGGATTATCTGTGTGTGTGTGTCCTTTTCTTTTTATATATTGGAACTTGCTGTAAAGAAGTATATATTAAGAAAGCTATTGTTTACTTTAAATGTTATACAACTCCGTACAACATTTCGTACGGGTCAAATACAGTCTGATTGGTTTGTGAATGTCATCATATTTGTCTTTTTTGTATATGTTTTCGTCTTTGTAATAAAAAAAGAACAATACACACGCACATGAACAGACCCGAAACATCAAGAACAAAAAAGAACGCTGTGTCGCTACGCTTCAGACCCCACACGTGAGCCAACGCCCAACAAGCGAGGTTCCCATAGCAACGAGCAATGCCTGCGCTACACGAATCAGAATGTCAACAGATACATGTAACACTCCTGCGCACAATAAAACAGATACATGTAACAACAGTCATGTATGTGTCCTGCTAAAGGATGGACAAATAGCTCTCACCAATCATTTTAAAAGCAACTTTCTTCAGCACTAAACGTTATCCAGCCTCAGTTTATTTAACAATCACCACAATCAGCCAAAATTTAATTACAAAAATCTTATCCTTCTATGGTACTTAAACCCTTGTTCTCGTTCCATGCAGCAAAGCCCCCCCCCCCCCCCTCCTTCCCCTCGGTCCTCCCCAACCCCTCCTTTCACGCAGCAGTTACACACTATAGTCTTTCTATCTCCTTCGCTTAACCGCTGCTCTGTTTGGCAGGCTCTTTTGTCTGGGTCATCACATGGCTAAGATCAAAGTCAAGAATTGTTATAAAAGCAATGGAGGGGGTTCGTGGGTTAAAACTTGGAGCTGAATGATCAATGAAATACCACGCTCTCATCAGTGTCATGCAATTTTTTACCCTATGCCAGGCCTGATAGTAAAACAACGAAAATGTGCTATGTAGTGAAGCGGTTAAAATTAATTATAATAACTTATGATGGTTCCTTAAGATCATTTATTGTATATATTTTAATGAAAATCTGGGTAACCTTGTATGAAACTTAACAGACAAAAGGGTATCGTGTATGTGGAAATAGTGTGTGTCGATACAGTGTATGTGGATATCGTGTATGTGGATACAGGGTTTGTGTATATCGTGCATGTGAATACAGTGTATGTGGCTATCGTGCATGTGCATATCGTGTATGTAAATACAGTGTATGTGGATATAGTTTATGTTGATATCGTGTATGTGGATATCATGAATGTGGATATCGTATATTTGGATATCAATTATGTGCATATCAAGTATGTGGAAACAGTGTTTGTGGAAATCGTGTGTGTGGATATCGTGTATGTTGATAACATGAATGTGGATACAGTGTATGTGGAAATCGTGTATGTGGATATCGTGTTTGTGGATATCATATATGTGGATACAGTGTATGTTGATATCGTGTATGAGGATACAGTGTATGTGGATACAGTGTATGTGGATACAGTATATGTGGATATCGTGTCTGTGGATACAGTGTCTGTGGATACAGTGTCTGTGGATACAGTGTATGTGGATATCGTGTTTGTGGATATCAAGTATGTGGATACAGTGTATGTGGATATCGTGTTTGTGGATATCGTATATGTTGATACAGTGTATGTGGATACAGTGTAAGTGGATATCGTGTATATGGATAGAGTGTCTGTGTATATCGTGTATGTGGATAAAGTGTATGAGGATACGGTGTATATGAATACAGCGTTTATGGATACAGTGTATGTGTATACAGTGTTTTAGATACAGTGTTAGTGAATACAGTGTATGTTGATATAGTGTATGTGGATACAGTGTATGTGGATTTCGTGTATGTGGATACAGTGTATGTGGATATCGTGTATGTGAATACAGTGTCTGTGCATACGGTGTATGTGAATACAGTGTTTATATGGATACAGTGTATGTGTATAAAGTGTTGTGGACGCCGTAGTGTTGTGGACCTCTACAACCGCACCCGTACTGTTTTTCCGGATCGCCCCTACTGTTTAGAACGTCGTCTGCCGGACGGTTATTTTTGTCGCTGGCACGGAACTCGCCCTATTGACAATCAACTTGTTTTTGTCTCTGGAACGGGTCCCGCTCTATTGTTGACTGTTGTGGACTTTATTGTGAACTCAGACTTCATAACAATGATAACGTTTGAGTGCTAACTCGCTGCCTCATTGAAATAAAAGCACTTTGACGTATTTTACCGCTTTTCGCGAATGCTATAAAAGGACTCGTCACCGCTCTTCAGCGAGGACTCGATTATGAACTTTTCATGATAATTTGTCAACCCCGGGGAAACGGAACTTCTTTATTTACGGGTCGTCCTCCCCCACAAGAAACGATGGAGTTTTATTTGTGAGAAGAGGAAGGACTTTTATTTCTGTGTTGTGTTACCATGGACCAGAGCATCTTCCGTTGAAATTTTGGGACTTCAGTTAAGTATTTATTTAGTTGCAGCCGTTTAAAGAGTCTTTCTTTGATTATTTGTTTTTGGAAATATTGTATATATATTAATATAGCACCATTTTTAAACTAAAACTCTTGTTGTGTTAATCTGAGAATATGTATCTAAGATTTTGTGTTATGGTTTCGCCTGTCAGATTTGCCGTATGAAAGAGAACCGTAACAATGTTGATATCGTGTATGTAGATATCGTGTATGTGGATATCGTGTATGTGGATACAGTGTTTGTGGTTACAGTGTTTGTGGATACAGTGTTATATATGTAACGGGTGTTCCCGGCAAGAGCCAAAGTCACCCGGCGTGAGTGAAAAGCGAGGCAAGGCGATGTATATATATATAAAAGTGTTTATTCAGCCTTTATATATATAAAAATCTGGAGTCCTCCAAGCCGGAGTCCCTGCCAAGCAGAGAACGATTACTGACATTAAACATTTCATTTAAAAAACATTTCTATATGGTGCAAAAATACAATAAATGGCATGAAATATACAGAATATACATTTGCACATTTCTTGGTATTCATTACACAAGAAAACACATTACATATTATACAAATGAGCCTATATATTTAGGAACCACATTTTAAGATATCGTTGCATATTACCATGAATACAAATATCCATGCGTACAACAAGTATGAATTTACCAGTAACGTGTGCAATTAGAATATGGAATATACAGTTTACATGATAGTACGTACGTGATATACTGAAAGTAATGAATTGGCTAAATGATAGAGTTATCGCAGTTTAAGAGTTTAGTAAAAACGGTCCTTACCTGCCAAGCAGAGAACGATTACTGACAAGTTCTCTATGTCACGAGACTGAGGCTTGGCAGGGTTCGCGTCGCGGTCCGTGTCATTGTCCGAATGAAAACAATAGGAACAACGGAAAACCGGTTGAGTAATGAGGAACCAAGCAAACAAGGCAACCAAGGCAACTGCGGGGCAATTCATTGACCAGTTAGGCCAAGCTGATAATATGATACCTGCCAGGCAATTCAGTTATACCTGATAATATAAAACGTGTTATCGGAGCCGTTACATCCTCCCCCTACTTGAAAAAAATGTCGACCCGACATTAATGTACGAGAAAAGTTAGTAAAAATTATATCAGAACAACCACACCATACCAACAGCACATCATCCACACCATATACCAAACGCTCCCCCCAGTAGAGAAGTGGCGTTCCGACACTAACTGCAGGAAATGATAGGTCGCGCATGACAGCATTAGCAGTGGACGGCCTCTAGTAGGATTTCGGATAGATGTTTATATTGGAACATTATGTTCACATGAGGTATACATATATGAAAGTGAAAAACCCAGAAACTGGTGGCAGTGGAGAAAGTCAGCATACGCAAAAAAAACAATCGTATAATGATATCACTGACTCGTCAAATCTCAGAACGAGTCATGTAGCTTACGCAAGGAACTTATCCTAAACATACTTATGTTAACACATGCACTTGTTTAAAAATATTATCACCCGTTAAGTACATAGTCCCCAAAACGTTCTGGCATACGTCGTTCTCGGGTAGATCTACGTACTGGATTAACATCCGGATCCCCACTCTGATCAGATATTGGGGCGCTATTACCATCATTATTATGATCATGACTTGAGATGACGTCATGGTCATCGTGTAGTTGTGATATATTGTCATTATCACCTTTGGCGTCATCGTTTAACACACCAGTGGCGTAATCAAGACCTGTAGTATTTACGGTATCAACATTTGCATTGCAATCATCAGTAGAACCATTTATCAGGAATGTATTAGAGTGATCAGACGCAATTGCATCATCATCTGTATCATCCGATAATTCAAGTTCTAAATGCAACTCGCTCACATCCTCAGAACTACTCATGTGGGGACGATTATCTGGAGTTATAGTGAAAATGAGGTCGTCATCTGTTGATGAGTCTTCCGACCCTGACACTGATGATGTAATAATTGGTTTGTGTGTTGTGGAAACTGGTTTTTGTGTAGGGTTGACGGGCAATCCTGTATATGGAAGGATCAGATTGCGATGCAGAGTGCGAGTACGCTTTTTATCACCCAAGGGGCAAACAACATATACTGGAGTATCCTTATTGGGTTGTTCCAATACCTAATACACCTGCTTTTCCCATTTATCGACCAGTTTCTGTTTCCCAATGATCCCTACCTTTCGTACTAAGACGTGATCACCAATACCCAGCACCGCATTGCGAGCACGTTTATCATACAATCGTTTGTGGTGATACCTGGATGATAAAGAGACACGTTGAGCAATATCATAGGCAGAAGAAAGTTGGTCTTTTAGATCGGAAACATATGTGTTGTAATTTTGATGGTTAGGATTGTTGTTGGTCCCAAGTACTAGATCAATAGGGAGGCGTGGATGTCGACCGAACATTAAATATAAAGGTGTATAACCGGTTGCATCATTTTTCGTACAATTATAGGCATGAGTTAAAGCACTGACGTATTCTTTCCAGTTTTTCTTTTTCTCTTCCTCAAGAGTACCCAACATACTGATTAAACTAAGGTTAAACCTTTCGGTTTGCCCATTCCCCATTGGATGGTACGGTGTACATCGTGATTTATGGATACCAGCTAGTCTGCATAGTTCTTTGATGATTTTAGATTCAAATTGTCTGCCCTGATCACTGTGGATGCGGGCTGGAAAGCCATAATGTTGGACAAATGTGTCAAATAGTATTTTAGCTGTAGTCTTTGCCGTAGTATTGCGACAAGGAACTGCCATAGCGTAGCCTGTGAAATTATCGGTCATGACCAGAATATTTTCAATTCCACCTGTAGATGGCTCAAGGCTAAGATAATCGACACATAGGAGCTCCATTGGTTGTGTGGATGTTATAGGTACTAAAGGAGCTTTTGCTGGAGGGGACTTCCGCCTTATACAGCGTGGACAATTCTTAATGTATGAATCTATGTCTTTAGACATTTTTGGCCAGTAAAATCGGTCATGGGCTAGATGGACAGACCGATTACGACCTAGATGCCCAACATCGTTATGAATACCAGATAAAGCGACTTGTCGCAAACTGCTAGGTATTACCATTTGATACTGAATTTTGCCGTTCAGTGTTCGTTTACGATAGAGTATGTCATCCCGCAGCACAAGGCTATCTATACATCTGAAAAATATTATTTGATCAGGATGAGTCAAGTCTTTCTTGTTTATGACCTTACCGTCTCTGAAATGGACAATGAATGGGTTCAGATTCGAATCCAGAAGATGTTCCTTTGCAATGTTTAATCGTGTTTGTCCGAGCAAATTGACAGGATCCGTGGATGGAACAGCTTTGGATTGGTCTCAAGAAAGACTACATATTACAGGTGATGGTATGGTCACTGATTGACAAACAGCTTTTACTACATCATTGGTAATACATTGATTGTGGTTTTTCTTTTCTGCTAGAAGCCGAGGGATTCTCGAAAGTGCTTCGGCGTCGATGTTATGCTTGCCGGCTTTATATTGAATATTAAAGTCGTAATTAGCCAATTCAGATAGCCATCTTTGACCTATTGCATCTAATTTTGCGGAGGACATTATGTAAGTTAGAGGATTGTTATCAGTGAACACTGTGAACCGTGATCCATACAGATATTCTTTAAATTTATCGGTTACACACCACTTTAAAGCTAAGAACTCTCACTTATGAATAGTGTACCGAGACTCTGATGGGGTTAGGCTTCGGCTCGCATAAGCTATTGGTCTTTTCTGGCCATCTTGATCTTGGTACAGAATACCAGAGATCCCATCAAAACTTGCATCAGTATGAACAATAAACGGACGAGAGAAATCTGCAAACGCTAGTACAGGAGCAGAAGATAGTAGTCCTATTAATTGATCAAATGCTAGTTGGTGGTTATTTGACCAGTTAAAGATTGTTTGAGATGGAACTTTCTTTCTGGTACGATTACTGGTTTTTGTTTGATTCTGAATAAGGTGGCCTTTCAGTAAGTCATGTAATGGTTTTGCGATTTTAGCAAATCCAGGGACAAATCTACGATAGAAACTCGCAAAGCCCAAGAAACGGCGTACATCACTGACACACTTAGGTATAGGCCATTCTTTAAGAGCGCTGATTTTACTCTGGTCAGTATGTATACCTTCTTTTGAGACTATATGTCCTAGGTATTTTACTTTATCTTGCATCAGCTGGCACTTTGAAGGTTTTAGTTTTAGGCCTGCGTCATGCAGACGCTGAAAGATGTTATTCAAGCGTTTTAGGTGTTCTTCAAAGGAGGTAGAGAATACGATTATATCGTCAAGATAGAGAAGACATTCTTTTAAATGGAGATCACCCATAGTCTTCTGCATCAGTCTTTGGAAGCAGGCAGGGGCGTTCACCAAGCCGAATGGCATGGTTTCCCATTGATAAAAACCGAGAGGACCTACTGTAAAAGCTGTTTTATCTTTATCTTCTTCGGCTAACTCAACCTGCCAGTAACCAGACTTCAAATCTAGAGAGGAAAAGTAGCGAGCGCCAATCAAAGAATCTAAGGTTTCATCGATTCTTGGCAAGGAATGAGCGTCTCTAACAGTTCTGCTATTCAGGGTTCTATAATCAATACATAAACGAAGAGTTCCGTCAGGTTTTCTGACAAGGACTACTGGACTAGCAAACGGACTTTTGCTCTCCTTAATTACTTTTGACTCTAGCGTTTCTTTCAGATGTTGTTTTAACTCATCATATAATTGTGGAGGGATGCGACGATATCGCTCTCTAAATGGTTCATCTTTAGTCAACACGATACGGTGTTTTTCTACACTGGTGTGACCAATATCTGTATTACTTAAGGAAAATATGTGTTTCCATTTAAGCAACAGAAGTTGTAGTTGTTCAGATTCAGATTGTGACAAATCTTGACCAAATTTGAACATGTTTAAGAATTGTTGATCAGATGGGTCAGGTGATTGTGTCCGTTGAGTTACGAGGCTAGCTTCTTGTATGTTACAGAGTATCATTTTTGATGGAATAATGTTGGAATGTGATGTTAAGTTCCTGACCTGTACTGGAATTCTGTGACTTGTACCTACCGACAAATCAAGCTCTTGGACACAAGGAAGTAGAACCAATCCAGTTGGTAACCTGTGGAGAACATTCACATCAGTTATAACAAGGGTCTTGCCTGTTGTACAACCTCTGGTTAAACCATTTATAGTAACATCACTGTGGGCAGGTATTACTGTAGACTTGGTGGATAATACATAACCTCCTTTATTCACTGATTTCTTTTCCCTGTTTGTCAAACATTTAAATGCAATATTCCATGGTTGGGGCATGTGTAAACTTTGAATAAAATTTGGACCAGCATTTGTCTGAAGAAAATTTAAACAAGAGTTTAGCACATTCGTACCAATTAAAAATGGAACACTCGCATTGAAATGGGTGTTTTCCATTACCAATACTGGCACAGAGAATGTCTGAGATGAATTTATTTCAGGAAATTTAAGGTCAACAGCGATGATACCACAGTACTCTACCTGCTGGCCGTCCAGTTGCCGGAGATCCATCATCTCCTCCACAGGGACTAAGTCTGACGGGTTTAGGTGTTTTTCATAAAACCATTGAGCAATGGTAGAGACCTGGGAACCTGTATCTAAAAGACCCTGGCAGTTAATACCATCTGCAAACATGTCAACAACCTGTGTTTCACCTACAAGAGGGACATTATCAGTACATACGTTTGTTGTGGGAATTTTATAACCTGACCCCGTGTTCTCCCACGAATGATCACGGGCGACTCTTAGTTTTTTAGGATTTTCCCGTTTTTGTCTCGTTTGGCATGGCATTTGTCAACAGTGTGGGTGTGACGAAGGCAACGAGAGCAAAAGACTTCGTCCGAGACAGTATTACTGTTACGAACTTCAGCCTGAGTTTGTGATGGTTTGTTTGGTTTGGACATTTGAGATCGTTCAAGTTTCGATAAGCGATTCTCTAGGATTGACAGTTTGTTATTTATCTGCTCAAGCACAGAGCTTTCAGAAGACAAAGTTTTAACCCCTTGTTGAGAAATTTGGTTGGGAGAAGCAACTTTCTTGTCACTCATATGTGAGTGGTGTACAAGTTCTGACTCTAAGGCTCGTGCTGCTGCAAAGAGTTCATCCTGTTCTTCCCCATTATCATATCTGTGTCTTAAAGCCTCCTTAATGTACTTAGAATACAACCCATTCCAGAATCTAGACCGAAGAAGTCGCTCATATTCCCTATGAGGAGTAGGATTTCTCTGGTTTATGAGGTCTAACTGTCTAGTAAGCCTGCAGCTCCAGTTGACAATATCCTCTTTAGGATCTTGTTTACATGAGTGAAACTGCTGTATAAGAACCTCTGTGGGGAGCACATTACCAAAGTATCTGTCAAATTTATTCAGTATATTTGTGGGAGTGGACTCATCGGGCATATGTAAAAGAACATTTCCTGCTGTCCCCCTAACAGACTGATGAATCGCTGACAAAATCTGAGGCTCTGGTGTTACGCCAGCTTTTATCATAGATTTGAGATGGGAACGCCATTGTTCGTAGCTACCGGTTTTATCTTGATTCCCTGAAAATGGGGGCAGTTTTGGAGAGATAACACTGTAACCAGTAGCCCCAGATGGCCCCTGTATAACATCACCCCTTCGGTGTTTAAACTCCACAAACCTCTGATTTACCTCGAAATCTGAAAGAAAATCGAGCTTAGTTACTATCTCTGAGATACGTCTACCTTCGGGTACCTGAAAGGAAGAAGGATTTAACGAATCGAGCAACTTATTTGAAATTAGATGAGACACCTCAGTGATGGAGAAAGCCCTAGCATGTTCAAGAGAGATTTTGATGCTTGAATCCCTTTCTAAAGAGCTACCTGATATCTTATCTATGGCCTTTTTGGCAGTGTCTTTAGTCTCAAAAACTATAAACCCGCGGCCAGTGCAACGACCAGTATGTGCTTCTCGAACAAACAAAACACTAGATGACCTGAGGTCACGCGCTTGCCGGAAATGATGTAAAGTTAGTCAGATGAACCAGCAGTGTCAAAGTGAAAGAAAATAATCCATAGTTTGTGAAGAAAGAACCAATATTAACACAGTTCTAAAGAAAATAAGATTTTGATATATTTTGATCACCTTGACCTTGACCTTTGACTTATTTGAATAATAAACATAGGACTTCCACATATCATACGATATCACGATTACAATACGATTCCTGCAAAACTGTGGCCAGTAGAATGCTACATGTGAGACGCAAGAACCAGGAAGCAAGCGAAATTGAGGACAACTGATAAACAGACAAACATACTGACCCAAGATTAAGAACAGATGACTTAATCATGTTATGAAGAAACCTAAGAGGAAGATAATAAGCTATAGTTTATGTAAATGAGGTTAATAGTTTTGGAGATAGGGCCAAAAAATGATATGTTGTGCAAGTTTGAGTGCACCGCCCCCTAGCGGCCAATTCTGGAAAATGAAAAATCCGTTTCGAGATATTAGTGTTAGACATAAGATGTAATAGTTTTAAAAGGATTCTTTCAAAACTGTGGCCTGTAGAATGCTACATGTGAGACGCAAGAACCGGCAAGCAAGCGAATTTGAGGACAACTGAGAAACAGACGGACACACAGACAAAGTGACTCAAGATTGAGACCAAATGAATACACCAGGTTTTTGGAAAGACCCAGGGGAAGAAAATAAGCTATAGTTTATGTAAATGATGTTTATAGTTTTGGAGATATGGCCAAAAAATGATATGTTGTGCAAGTTTGGGTGCTCCGCCCCCTAGCGGCCAATTCTGGAAAATGAAAAATCTGTTTCGAGATATTAGTGTGAGACATAAGATGTAATAGTTTTAAAAAGATTCTTTCAAAACTGTGTCCTGTAGAATGCGATATGTGAGACGCAAGAAGCGGCAAGCAAGCGGATTTTAGTACAACTGAGAAACAGACGGACACACAGACAAAGTGACACAAGATTGAGACCAGATGACTAAACGAGTTCATGAAGAAGACTTAGAGGAAAAAAATAAACTATAGTTTTTGTAATTGAGGCTTATAATTTTGGAGATATTGCCAAAACATGATATGTTGGGGAGGTTTGCACCCAGCGCCCCCTAGCGGCCGAATTAAAAAAATGAAAAATTGATTTCGAGATAATAGTGTAGGACTTAAGATATGCCAGTTTCAAAAAGATTCCTGCAAAACTGTGGCCTCCAGGGCAAGATTACTGAAATCTCGAAATATCTCGTTTGACGAGATATTATACGAGATATTGCGAGACTCTTAATAGAATCTTGTAGTACTAGGTGAATGCTACCTGAAGCAAAAAACTAGAGCTCTGTAGCTTTAAAACTGACAAATTTAGAAAAATATCAGCACTTTTCCCCAAAAATGCGTTACCATGGTTACCGCAAATTGAGTCAGCTACACACCAGAAGACAGGCCTTGGAATGACGATTAAAATGAGCTACAGTTGAAGTAGATACGACCAATATTAACACAGATATGAACAAAAAACCGTTTTGTATACTTTTGATGACCTTGACCTTGACATTTGACCTATAATGCCCAAAAACAATAGGCCTCCAGGACTTTTGCTTGTCTACCAGCTGTATAAGTTTAAAAGCAATTGCTGGAAAATTGTGGCCTGTAGAGAGTACACAGACAGACAGACAGACAGACAAACAAACAAACAGACAAACAGACATCCGCGACTGACCAACCTGCTTGCAGAAATCGAAGATTTCCGGCAAGCAACAAACAGACTAGATGACCTGAGGTCACGCGCTTGCCGGAAATGATGTAAAGTTAGTCAGATGAACGAGCAGTGTCAAAGTGAAAGAAAATAATCCATAGTTTGTGAATAAAGAACCAATATTAACAAAGTTCTAAAGAAAATAAGATTTTGATATATTTTGATCACCTTCACCTTGACCTTTGACTTATTTGAATAATAAACATAGGACTTCCAGATATCATTACCATATATGACAAGTGTAATTTACAAAACGATTCCTGCAAAACTGTGGCCAGTAGAATGCTACATGTGAGACGCAAGAACCAGGAAGCAGGCGAAATTGAGGACAACTGACAAACAGACAACATACTGACAAACTGACCCAAGATTGTGAACAGATGACTTAATCATGTTATGAAGAAACCTCAGAGGAAGATAATAAGCTATAGTTTATGTAAATGAGGTTTATAGTTTTGGAGATATGGCCAAAAAATGATATGTTGTGCAAGTTTGAGTGCACCGCCCCCTAGCGGCCAATTCTGGAAAATGAAAAATCCGTTTCGAGATATTTGTGTAAGACATAAGATGTAATAGTTTTAAAAGGATTCTTTCAAAACTGTGGCCTGTAGAATGCTATTTGTGAGACGCAAGAACCGGCAAGCAAGCGGATTTGAGGACAACTGAGAAACAGACGGACACACAGACAAAGTGACTCAAGATTGAGACCAAATGAATACCCCAGGTTTTTTGAAAGACCCAGAGGAAGAAAATAAGCTATAGTTTATGTAAATTAGGTTTATAGTTTTGGAGATATGGCCAAAAAATGATATGTTGTGCAAGTTTGAGTGCACCGCCCCCTAGCGGCCAATTCTGGAAAATGAAAAATCCGTTTCGAGATATTAGTGTAAGACATAAGATATAATAGTTTTAAAAGGATTCTTTCAAAACTGTGTCCTGTAGAATGCTATATGTGAGACGCAAGAACCGGCAAGCAAGCGGATTTGAGGACAACTGAGAAACAGACGGACACACTGACAAAGTGACTCAAGATTGAGTCGAAATGACTACACCAGGATTCAGAAAGACTCAGAGGATGAAAATAAGCTATAGTTTATGTAATTGAGGCTCACAGTTTTGGAGATATTGCCAAAACATGATATGTTGGAGAGGTTTGCACCCAGAGCCCCCTAGCGGCCGAATTAAAAAAATGAAAAATTGATTTCGAGATAATAGTGTAGGACTTACGATATGCCAGTTTCAAAAAGATTCCTGCAAAACTGTGGCCTCCAGGGCAAGATTACTGAAATCTCGAAATATCTCGTTTGACGAGATATTGTACGAGATATCGCGAGACTTTTAATAAAATCTTGCAGTACTTGTTAAATGCTACCTGATGCAAAAAACTAGACCTCTCTAGCTTTAAAACTGACAAAGTTAGAAAAATATGACCCCTTATTTCAGAATATCATGACTTTTTCCACAAAATGCGTAACCATGGTTACGGCAAATTTGAAAGAGCTACACACCAGAAGAAAGGCCTGGGAATAACGTTTAAAATGAGCTATGTTTGAAGAAGATACCACTAACAGTTACAAAGATATGAAGAAAAAACCGTTTTGAGAAGTTTTGATGACCTTGACCTTGACCTTGGACCTATGTCGCCCAATAACAATAGGCCTCGAGGACTTTTGCTTGTCTATCAGCTGTGTAAGTTTAAAAGCAATTGCTGCAAAATTGTGGCCTGTAGAGAGTACACAGACAGACAGACAAACAAACAAACAGACAAACAGACATCCGCGACTGACCAACCTGCTTGCAGAAATCGAAGATTTCCGGCAAGCAACAAACAGACATCCGCGACTGACCAACCTGCTTGCAGAAATCGAAGATTTCCGGCAAGCAATGAGTAGGAGTTTCAATTTGTGAGAGGTGTTCAATAATCTCAGATTCGTTGACATCAGAAGGGAGTCCATGCATGGAGACGACCCGTGTTATGTCAACTGATTTACCCTCCATCTCTCTTTAATGCGAATGTATGAATAGAGGAGATAAAATGTGATCTTTAAAGACAATAAAGAAATGATGAATGTTGTCTTAAGTCATCTGTCAATGGTCAAATACCAGCAGGTTTAAGGGCAAATGTTAGTATTCAGTTGCAATGCTACTGTTTACATTACACAGACCACAAGACCAATTGGCATTAGACAATGGAACATCACGTGACCAATCACGATAACCTCAAACCGGGCCAAAGCTATTACCCTTTACATGCATAAAATTCTCCATAATAAGCTGCAAAAATAATTTACAGCTAACATATAAAAAAATGATCACTTCAATTACAAAACATGCAACAATATTATACACAATTAATCACAAAGTCCAAAGCCATGCTGACAATAGCAAATACAAAAAGAAAAGTTCATGCAGTACAAGGAAAATGTCAAACAATTACCGTTTATCTTCTCCAAAGAGTGACGTTCGTCTGGGCCCTTTAAACGAAGTCTCCGTGTACGGCGAAAAGCGTGACAATAGTCCAGGAATGCACGAGCGAAGAACACAATGGCGAAGCAGAGTTTACAGTGCAAGGCACTGAAGCGAAGCGAAGCGACGAACACGCATGCATGCAAAATCTGTGTCCAAGCGAGCCCGCGAAAAGTCCACTCTGGCCCTGTGTTATGGTGTTGTGCACAGACACCAATTAAATAATATCCACCGGTGGAATGGAAGTTCAGAGAATAATCATCTCCTGTGATATCGTCGTCGAGACGCACAGACGGACATCGAGTCGTCGAGACGCACACACGGACATTGATCCACAGTAGAGATGGTCCTCACTCGGGGCACCAAAATGTAACGGGTGTTCCCGGCAAGAGCCAAAGTCACCCGGCGTGAGTGAAAAGCGAGGCAAGGCGATGTATATATATAAAAGTGTTTATTCAGCCGTATATATATACAAATCTGGAGTCTTCCAAGCCGGAGTCCCTGCCAAGCAGAGAACGATTACTGACATTAAACATTTCATATAAACATTTCTATATGGTGCAAAAATACAATAAATGGCATGAAATATACAGAATATACATTTGCACATTTCTTGGTATTCATTACACAAGAAAACACATTGCATATTATACAAATGAGCCTATATATTTAGGAACCACATTTTAAGATATCGTTGCATATTACCATGAATACAAATATCCATGCGTACAACAAGTATGAATTTACCAGTAACGTGTGCAATTAGAATATGGAATATACAGTTTACATGATAGTACGTACGTGATATACTGAAAGTAATGAATTGGCTAAATGATAGAGTTTATCGCAGTTTAAGAGTTTAGTAAAAACGGTCCTTACCTGCCAAGCAGAGAACGATTACTGACAAGTTCTCTATGTCACGAGACTGAGGCTTGGCAGGGTTCGCGTCGCGGTCCGTGTCATTGTCCGAATGAAAACAATAGGAACAACGGAAAACCGGTTGAGGAATGAGGAACCAAGCAAACAAGGCAATTCATTGACCAGTTAGGCCAAGCTGATAATATGATACCTGCCAGGCAATTCAGTTATACCTGATAATATAATACGTGTTATCGGAGCCGTTACATATATATATATATATATATATATATATATATATATATATATATTTTATATATATATATATATATATATATATATATATATATATATATATATATATGTGTGTGTTTGTGTGTGTGTATGTATGTAAATGTATATATATATATATATATATATATAAATAAATAAATCGTCAATACAAAGGAAACAGAATCGTTTATGAATTTTTTTTATTATACAACAGCATATCAAATTACGTTTATGCGCACCTGACAGTTTATTTTCTGTTAGTTTTCTGCCGCATGTTGCAATAACTGACAAAATCCAATTTGCCAACAGAAATAGTCGCAGCGTCTGGGTCATGAGGTCAGATGTCTGGAAATATGCGGCACAGTTATAACGTTATGCGTAGGCAAACTTTTTTAATAGATAATTAAATAATTTCCCCGACCATTGTCAACTTTCTGAAGTTTCGCCGCGATTGAGGTTTTGGACCGGGTATCTCCTCCAGTGCTTTATAGTTATAGTTACAGTTACAGTTATAGTTATAGTTACAGTTATAACGTTATGCGTAGGCAAACTTTTTTAATAGATAATTATTTTCCCGACTATTGCGCCTTCTTTTCTCGATATCTTATTAATGACTCAAACTTTCATGATCGTCTATATGGCAGGATTGTTGGGGGAGCGGGCATCGTCATGCGATTGTCAACTTTCTGAAGTTTCGCCGCGATTGAGGTTTTGGACCGGGTATCTCCTCCAGTGCTCACAAAACCTCCAGCTTTTCGTGGACCCTAAAAGGGGATTTCCGGTCGTAAGCAATGTTTAGAGCTCGTGCTTCATATCATCTCTGCAACGTCACCGAGGTGTAAACCACGGCTTTACTAAGGCCAGAAGTTCATTATGTATGACATGTGATGGTAAACTTGCACTTGTTAACGTACAAGGAAACGCAATGACGTGGATTACCGTGGTATATTATGCGTAAATTAGCTAAGTGACGGGGAGTGATCTGCATGCATCACTGCATTGCCTGCCGCACACAGGTGGGAGATGTGACTGTTTGATACGCCTGACCGATAACAGGCTCTTGGCCTCGTTGATCGCCGTGTCGGCGCCTGATGTGATATTAACAGCGATCTGGTATCATTGGAAAGGGTTCAAAGCATGACAATTAGCGGGATTATGACAATATTCCATGATATTAAACGGTCAGATTTACTATTTTTAGCTCAGCTGAGTCATCTGAGCTATAGTCGTGGTCCATTGTCCGTCGTCCGTCCGTCTGTCCGTCCGTCAGATGTCCCCAAAATCTCCTACCATGCCGAAAATTGGGTCAATAGGACTTCGTTCCTTCGAGATATTAAGGAAAAACCTCAATTTGTTATTAGAAATCTATTTTCACACTTCAGGACTGCCTAATATCAAAACCACTCATCTGGTTTTCTTCATATTTACCATAAATATTCCTCTATATAGTTCCTATGTACATGCCAGATATTAAGTCAGTATTATATAATTTAAAAAAAGTTATGGGCCCAAACATAATGGACTTTGTAAAAAAAATCAGGAAGATATATTTGGTCACTTAAGACTAAAAGGGTTAAAGGTAGGGACTTTTTTTCCAGTAATACAACTTTAATTAATCAAAAATTTAATTGTATACCAAAAATTAGATCAAAATCTGTTATTTTTTTTTAAATATTGGCAAAAATATAAAATTGGTACCTTAAATTTTGCCCAACTTTGCCCACGGCACGTTTTTTTTCTGTAAGTACTGTGGATTTAATTTTCACAGCATGTATACATAAGGATTAAATCTGTTTAAATCTGAAATTTGAAAATAAAAGCTGCAAAATTAGGCTGGTTATTGAATTTTTTTAGAGGCTCTTGTTGTATTCCCTTACATTGTCAAGCAGTTCATTTTGATGACTGTAGGTCATTCAGTGCACATCTCTATGCTCCCCAGGCTGTTGGCATAATTTTAGATGTCCCCAAAATCTCCTACCATACCGAAAATTGGGTCATTAGGACTTCGTTCCTTTGAGATATTAAGGAAAAAAAATCTGTTTTCCATAAAAAAAGCCATTGTTACACTTCAAGGCTGCCTAATATCAAAATCACTGATCTGTTTTTGATCGTATTTAGTATTCACATTCTTTCATACATTTTCTATGAACATACCAAAAATTAGGTCAGTATTGGGTATTATTTTGAAGTTACGTGCCAAAACATAATGCAATTTTTAAAAAAATCAGGAAATATATTACTCACCTAGCATGAGAATTGCTGAACCTAGAGACTTTTTTTCAGGAATATTACTTTATTTAATCAAGATTCAATTGTTTACCCAAAATTACATCTTAATTTTGCAAATTTTCAAGTTATTATCATAAATAAAAAATCAATACCTTAAATTTTATCCAACTTTGTCACTGTTGATTTAATTTTCACAGCATATATACATAAGGATTTAATCTTTTAAAATCTGAAATTTCAAAGAAATTGATTGGAAAGAATAGCTTTTATTCATGTTTTCATACACCATGTCAAGTGTTGTTTACATCTAGCCCACCTAGTAGTACAGCCTTCACTTGCATTATGTAACCCACCCCAGGCAGCTTGCCTTGGGTCAGCCTGGCCACTAACAGCAGGCTTCCCCTCTGCCGCGCACTCCCCCCCCCCCCCCCCCCCCAGATGGTGCATAAACTAGATGAATGTTATTATTTCTGTATTTGATTCATGCTTATTCTAGGCTATGCTACATTTTAGTTTTGTATTGTACCACCAGGGTTACAATGATTAAAGTGTACATTTAATTGTGTCCACAAAGTGGTGTATTGTTATGAAGTGTGGATGTTCATCAGATAAGTAATTCCTTACTTCAGAAGAGTAAAAACTTCACCAGGTGTGAAATTGACTATTAATTCCAGTAATAAATTAAAACTGGGATAGTAATTAGCACAATGATATTGTTTGTCCCTCATTCAACCAACACTGTGTATACTTTATTTGAAAAGATGTTTTATTTTATCAAATTTACTTTTATTTTATTTTGGTGAATAAAATTAAGCATGTACTGAAAACTCCAATGTGCAAAACTTTTTAATAGTGATTCAAGGAATATTCTTGTAGATGCCATGTTGTGGCATTATTTTCTTTTAAATTCAGTTTAAACATTTATGATTTAAAAATAATAAAATATATGTGTATGCATAATATGACCCAATATGAGCTACACTCTGGATATATGATGATTGAAACTTTTGCAACAATTCTAATATTTTAACTTATATTTTCTGGGTTTTTTTTATTAAAAATTTATAAAACCTGTAAATAAAAAAATGATTCAGATAAAACTTCTTAATCGAAAAAGTGGATATGCTTAAAAAAAAGGATTATATATAAACTTAAATGCATTATTCCCTTGAAAGTGAAAAAAAGGTATTAGTCCATTCTGTCCACTTGCCTGTCCATCTGTAAATTTTCATATGCATCACAGTATCTCAAAATTTTACTGTCTTTCTTCATGACAGTCTTGTCAGAGTATTAGTTTGCAATCATATATTAAGAACTTTACTATAACGAAGTAGGAGGGCCCCTTTCCTCTTAGCTTTTCATATTTTTATATAAATGAAAAACATTACAATAGAATATTTCTACATCCACCTTCGTGCTGCCCTCACTTTTCCCTTCTCCGAACCCCATCCCAAAGTCAGCCTCAGTAAGCAAGAACAAGATGAATCAGATATATTCATACTTTAATATTTTGTATAACTATGTACTTATGTACATGCCAGAAATTATGTTAATATTGTGTAATATGTAGACATAGTGGGCATCACAATAATGTACCTTGTCAAGACTAAAGAGACATTGTGTCATACAGTCACAAATTCATAAATCACTTCATCAGCATAGTTAATCATAACATCATATCTGTCAAATTGAAAGCTTGCAGACTACCATACACTTTAGGTCCTTCAACAAATAGCCTTATCATCATTCTACTACTGCTTATTACTGCTGTCATTGCATTCATATTTGCTCAAATATATCACAATTTTCAACCCCTCCTAAATAAATAAAACATAAACCACTATATTTGACTCTATTACTCCATCAGTCAGGTAATTTCATTTATCATTTACTCACATATTACATTACATTCCTTTATAATAGCCCAACATGTCCATGATATTCATAAGCTTTATCGACTCGATATAGTATCACAGTGGAGAAACATTTATAGTCCAATCACGATCAGCTGAGCGATGTGACCCATGGGTCCCTTGTTTATATAGGAAATGGTTTGGGATTTCAGATTTATGTGACAATAAAAGGAATTTTCTATTAACCGATATGACACAAAGTGGGCTCGACTGAATATATATAATTGGAACATGATTTGTAAGCGGGTTCCGTGACTCAGGGATAGAGCTCAGGAATCAGTACCAGGATACAGCGACTTTCATTTATAGATCTTTATTTATGTTTAATTAACGTTAAGCTTTAAGATACAAATACATAATAACAAGTTTATTATTTCACGCCTTTGGTTCAATTTGGCTGAATAAACAAGTCACCAGCAAAAACGTATTCCGAGTTCGCTTGTTTTGTGAATTGTTATGTATCTGTGTGTGAGTTATCAAAATCCACGCTTGTCTGTTTGCCGTGTCAAGATGCGTTAAAAGGGTCCAGAAGAAACATGATAGATTTAACACAGAATAAACGGTTGGAAGCTTGTGAGAGCTTAATTTATGAAGTTGTGCGAAATGGCCACCAGATGGCGTGTTTTGTGCCACTGGTCGGGCCCGGTGGAAGCTTATTTTTTACTTGTGTAAAGTGCGAACGGGTATAATATGAAGTAATGAGAGTAAATGCAAAAGTTAATGGAGAAAGGACTGAATTATTAATAATGCATGATTAACCTACCTGGTAGGTATACAGGCCTCATTAAACCTAAGCGAGTTTGTTCGTCTCCAACTATAAAAGGTTGGTTGGTTCTACACTGAAGGACCAACATAGCCATTTCCCCCGTGTAGATCATTCCAGCGGGGTCTTAATGCATTTTTATTCAATAACATTAAAAGATTGGACGACCGAACGAGCAGATATTTAACGGTAAAATAACAACACTTCAAACATCAACATAGGTAACAGAGTCTTCAGAATATTGTCTAGTTGTTACCGAATACCGAAACGATGTAATCCTATTAAGAAATGTGTTATGTCGTATAGTATATCACAGAATGGTTATCTATAAAGATCTGAAATGTTAGTACCAAAGAAACACTGCTGCTCAAACCCGGAAACTCATCCCTCAAACAACGGATGCCATTCTGTTGAAATTATAATGAAACGACGAGTTATTATGAAAATCTTTAGACACAGCAGCTTAATTACGATAAAAAATACCGTGATGGATAGCCAACGCCACCTGCTGGTCTTCATCATACAAAACAAAATGTCTCCGAGGAGGATGCTCTTTATTTAAGGAATTATTTATATAACCTTCATTACTTGGATGAATTTACAAATATCCAAAATTATAACTATATATTGTTATCATTGTGTCCTATAAGAAATCGTTTTAAATAATATGAAGTCGGTGAATAAACTTAGAATAAAAATCATATTCCGTGTAAAACGGTTAATTATAAAAACCGGACCGAAACGGAGAAAATATGTTATGTTGCTGATCCCTACATGACCATAGTTATCAATAAAGGGTTCATCGTACTATATTCTATGCCATTATATGAAATGGTTTTGGTTTCCTCCACTGTTTGCTAGAAAAGCCTTACCTTGCGCATCAAGAAAGATGAAAGACACGGATGTATGAAGAAAACCGGGACATGATTATAATAAGGGCTTGGTATCGGCCCGCCTCTCCGTGTACATTATGTGTTACAGTGCGCTACAGACGACACCGGTACGTATCGATAATACGCTTTATTTTTTTTGTAAATCATTTTCTTTAAAAAGGCTCCGAGGTTGCTCAAAGTCTGTTTATTCACTGAATATGTGTTAAGATTAATATGTAAAGTATATAAAAATAAGTTTTGATAAAAGTCTATAAAACTATTCAGTTGTTTAAGGTGTGAAAAGGCCAAAATAACAAATATGAAGTAATTTTATGAATAGTTAGGTTTAAGCCATTGATAAACAGTCATCGTGTTTCCTCGACGCTACAATAAAGCGTTCAAAGTATATCGTCAACCGTATCGATGTTGTGTATCGATTCGTATCGAAACATCGAAATTTTGAATATACAGCCTTAATCATGATACATTTAAATAACAATCAATCAATCACAGCCATTTTGCATTGTAAATACTATACTACCAGTCATTCAGTAATACCTAGGAGAAGGTGGATATCATTCACTTACCACCCTTATTTTCAACCAGTCATTATGTAACACATTGAAGGAGGTGGAGGTTATTATCATACCACCATCACTATACTACCAGTCATTAAGTAATACCTGGGAGAAGGTGAAGATCATTCACTTACCACCCTTATTTTCAACCAGTCATTATGTAACACATTGAAGGAGATGGAGGTTATTAACATACCACCATCAATATACTACCAGTCATTAAGTAATATCTTGGAGAAGGTTGGATATCATTCACTTACCACTCTTACTTTCAACCAATCATTATGTAACACATTGAAGGAGGTGGAGGTTATTAACATACCACCATCACCATACTACCAGTCATTAAGTAATTCATAGTAGGAGTGGAGGTCATGAACTTAGCACCATCACTGTACTATTAGTCATTATGTAATACATAAGAGGAGTGGAGGTCAGAAACTTACCACCGTCACTATAAAACCAGTCATTAAATAGTACCTTGAGGAGGCGGGGGTTATTATCATACCACCATCACTATACCACCTGTCATTAAGTAATACCTGGGAGAAGGTGAAGACCATTCACTTACCAACATCGATATACAACCAGTCATAAAGTACTACCTGGGGGAAGGTGGAGGTCATTCACTAACCACCATCACTGTAATACCAGTCATTAAGTAATACATAGTAGGAGTGGTGGTCATTCACTTACCACCATCACTGTAATACCAGTCATTAAGTAATACATAGTAGGAGTGGAGGTCATTCACTTACCACCATCACTGTAATACCAGTCATTAAGTAATACATAGTAGGAGTGGAGGTCATTCACTTACCACCATCACTGCAATACCATTCATTAAGTAATACATAGGAGGAGTGGAGGTCATTCACTTACCACCATCACTGTAATACCAGTCATTAAGTAATACATAGGAGGAGTGGAGTTCATTCACTTACCACCATCACTATACTACCAGTCATTAAGTAATACATAGGAGGAGTGGAGTTCATTCACTAACCACCATCACTGTAATACCAGTCATTAAGTAATACATGGCAGGAGGTGGGGGTCATTCTATTACTACTATCACTATACAACCAGCCATTAAGTAATACATAGGAGGAGTGAAGTTCATTCACTTACCACCATCACTATACTACCAGTCATTGAGTAGTACCTTGGAGGAGATGGGGGTCATTAACTTACCAGCATCACTATACTACCAGTAGTAAAGTAATACCTGGGAGGGTGGAAGTCATTAACTTACCACCATCACTATACTACCAGTCATTAAGTAACACATGGGAGGAGGTCGGGGTCATTCACTTACCACCATCACTGTAATACCAGTCATTAAGTAATACATAGGAGGAGTGGAGTTCATTCACTTACCACCATCACTATACTACCAGTCATTAAGTAATACATAGTAGGAGTGGAGGTCATTCACTTACCACCATCACTGTAATACCAGTCATTAAGTAATACATGGCAGGAGGTGGGGGTCATTCAATTACTACTATCACTATACAACCAGCCATTAAGTAATACATAGGAGGAGTGGAGTTCATTCACTTACCACCATCACTATACTACCAGTCATTGAGTAGTACCTTGGAGGAGATGGGGGTCATTAACTTACCAGCATCACTATACTACCAGTAGTAAAGTAATACCTGGGAGGGTGGAAGTCATTAACTTACCACCATCACTATACTACCAGTCATTAAGTAACACATGGGAGGAGGTCGGGGTCATTCACTTACCACTATCACTATACTACAAGTCATTAAGTAATACCTGGGGAAAAAGGTGGAGGTCATTCACTTACCACCATCACTGTAATATCAGTCATTCAGAAATACATAGGAGGAATGGAGGTCATGAATTTACCCACATCACTTTACTACCAGTCATTTTGTAATATATTGGAGGAGTTGGAAGTCATTTACTTACCACCATCACTTTACAACAAGTCATTAAGTAGTACCTTGGAGGAGATTGGGGTCATTAACGTACCACCATCACTATACTACCAGTCATTAAGTAATAAATGGGAGGAGGTGGGCGTCTTTCACTTACCACCATCACTATACAACCAGTGACTAAGTAATACATCAGAGGAGTGGAGGTCATTCACTTACCATCGTCACTATACTACCAGTCATTAAGTAATACATAGGAAGAGTGGAGGTCATTCAATTACCATCGTCACTATAATAACAGTCATTAAGTAATACATAGGAGGATTGGATGTCATGAACTCACCACCGTCACTATACAACCAGTCATTAAGTAATGCAGAGGAGGATTGGAGGTCATTCACTTACCACCATCACTATACTACCAGTCATTAAGTAAACTTTGGAGAAGGTGGAGGTCTTAACTTACCACCATTCTCTGTGGGTGAAGCACAGCCTATAATTATCCTCATTAGTTTATGTGTTTTGCATCTGTGTATTGACGATTAAAAACATATGTACAGCCTTAATCATGATACATTTCAATAAAAATAAATCAATCACAGACATTTTGCATTCTAAATACTATACTACCAGTCATTAAGTAATACCTGTTAGAAGGTGGAGGTCATTAACTTACCACCATTACTATTCAAACAGTCATTATGTAACACATTGAAGGAGGTGGAGGTTATTATCATACCACCATCACTATACTACCAGTCATTAAGTAATACCTGGGAGAAGGTGGATATCATTCACTTACCACCCTAACTTTTTAACCAGTCATTATGTAATACATTGAAGAAGGTGGAGGTTATTATCATACCACCATCACTATACTACCGGTCATTAAGTAATACCTAGGAGAAGGTGGATATCATTCACTTACCACCCTAACTTTTTAACCAGTCATTATGTAATACATTGAAGGAGGTGGAGGTTATTATCATACCACCATCGCTATACAACCAGTCATAAAGTAATACCTGGGAGAAGGTGGAGGTCATTCACTTACCACCCTAACTTTTTAACCAGTCATTATGTAATACATTGAAGGAGGTGGAGGTTATTATCATACCACCATCGCTATACAACCAGTCATAAAGTAATACCTGGGAGAAGGTGGAGGTCATTCACTAACCACCCTTACTTTCATCCAATCATTATGTAACACATTGAAGGAGGTGGAGGTTATTAACATACCACCATCACTATACTACCAGTCATTAAGTAATTCATAGTAGGAGTGGAGGTCATGAACTTAGCACCATCACTGTACTATTAGTCATTATGTAATACATAAGAGGAGAGGAGGTCAGAAACTTACCACCGTCACTATAAAACCAGTCATTAAACAGTACCTTGAGGAAGCGGGGGTTATTATCATACCACCATCACTATACCACCAGTCATTAAGTAATACCTGGGAGAAGGTGAAGACCATTCACTAACCACCATCACTTTACCACCAGTCATTAAGTAATACCTAGGAGAAGGTGGATATCATTCACTTACCACCCTTACTTTCAACCAATCATTATGTAACACATTGAAGGAAGTGGAGGTTATTAACATACCACCATCACCATACTACCAGTCATTAAGTAATTCATAGTAGGAGTGGAGGTCATGAACTTAGCACCATCACTGTACTATTAGTCATTATGTAATACATAAGAGGAGTGGAGGTCAGAAACTTACCACCGTCACTATAAAACCAGTCATTAAATAGTACCTTGAGGATGTGGGGGTTATTATCATACCACCATCACCATACCACCAGTCATTAAGTAATACCTGGGAGAAGGTGAAGATCATTCACTTACCACCATCGCTATACAACCAGTCATAAAATAATACCTGGGGGAAGGTGGAGGTAATTCACTAACCACCATCACTGTAATACAAGTCATTAAGTAATACCTAGGAGAAGGTGGATATCATTCACTTACCACCATCACTGTAATACCTGTCATTAAGTAATACATACTAGGAGTGGAGGTCATTCACTTACCACCATCACTGTAATACCACTCATTAAGTAATACATAGTAGGAGTGGAGGTCATTCACTTACTACTATCACTGTAATACCAGTCATTAAGTAATACATAGGAGAAGGTGAATATCATTCACTTACCACCCTTACTTTTTAACCAGTCATTATGTAATACATTGAAGGAGGTGAAGGTTATTATCATAGGACCATCACTATACTACCAGTCATTAAGTAATACCTGGGAGAAGGTGAAGATCATTCACTTACCACCACCGCTATACAACCAGTCATAAAGTAATACCTCGGGGAAGGTGGAGGTAATTCACTAACCACCATCACTGTAATACCAGTCATTAAGTAGTACATAGTAGGAGTGGAGGTAATTCACTTACCACCATCACTGTAATACCAGTCATTAAGTAATACATAGTAGGAGTGGAGGTCATTCACTTACCACCATCACTGTAATACCCGTCATTAAGTAATACATACTAGGAGTGGAGGTCATTCACTTACCACCATCAGTGTAATACCAGTCATTAAGTAATACATAGTAGGAGTGGAGGTCATTCACTTACCACCATCACTGTAATACCAGTCATTAAGTAATACATACTAGGAGTGGAGGTCATTCACTTACCACCATCACTGTAATACCAGTCATTAAGTAATACATAGTAGGAGTGGAGGTCATTCACTTACCACCATCACTGTAATACCAGTCATTAAGTAATACATACTAGGAGTGAAAGTAATTCACTTACCACCATCACTGTATCACCAGTCATTAAGCAATACATAGTAGGAGTGGAGGTCATTCACTTACCACCATCACTGTAATACCAGTCATTAAGTAATACATGGCAGGAGGTGGGGGTCATTCACTTACTACTATCACTATACAACCAGTCATTAAGTAATACATAGGAGGAGTGGAGGTCATTCACTTACCACAATCACTGTAATACCAGTCATTAAGTAATACATGGCAGGAGGTGGGGGTCATTCACTTACTACTATCACTATACAACCCGCCATTAAGTAATACATAGGAGGAGTGGAGTTCATTCACTTACCACCATCACTATACTACCAGTCATTGAGTAGTACCTTGGAGGAGATGGGGGTCATTAACTTACCAGTATCACTATACTACCAGTAGTAAAGTAATACCTGGGAGGGTGGAAGTCATTAACTTACCACCATCACTATACTACCAGTCATTAAGTAACACATGGGAGGAGGTCGGGGTCATTCACTTACCACTATCACTATACTACAAGTCATTGAGTAATACCTGGGGAAAAAGGTGGAGGTCATTCACTTACAACCATCACTTTCATATCAGTCATTCAGAAATACATAGGAGGAATGGAGGTCATGAATTTACCCACATCACTTTACTACCAGTCATTTTGTAATATATTGGAGGAGTTGGAAGTCATTTACTTAACACAATCACTTTACAACAAGTCATTAAGTAGTACCTTGGAGTAGATTGGGGTCATTAACGTACCACCATCACTATACTACCAGTCATTAAGTAATACATCAGAGGAGTGGAGGTCATTCACTTACCATCGTCACTATACTACCAGTGATTAAGCAATACATAGGAGGAGTGGAGGTCATTCAATTACCATCGTCACTATAATAACAGTCATTAAGTAATACATAGGAGGACTGGAGGTCATGAACTCACCACCCTTACTTTTTAACCAGTCATTATGTAATACATTGAAGAAGGATTGGAGGTCATTCACTTACCACCATCACTATACTACCAGTCATTAAGTAAACTTTGGAGAAGGTGGAGGTCTTAACTTACCACCATTCTCTGTGGGTGAAGCACAGCCTATAATTATCCTCATTAGTTTATGTGTTTTGCATCTGTGTATTGACGATTAAAAACATATGTACAGCCTTAATCATGATACATTTCATTAAAAATAAATCAATCACAGACATTTTGCATTCTAAATACTATACTACCAGTCATTAAGTAATACCTGTTAGAAGGTGGAGGTCATTAACTTACCACCATTACTATTCAAACAGTCATTATGTAATACATTGAAGGAGGTGAAGGTTATTATCATACAACCATCACTATACTACCAGTCATTAAGTAATACCTGGGAGAAGGTGGAGGTCATTCACTAACCATCATCACTGTAATACCAGTCATTAAGTAATACCTAGGAGAAGGTGGATATCATTCACTTACCACCCTTACTTTTTAAACAGTCATTATGTAATACATTGAAGGAGGTGAAGGTTATTATCATACAACCATCACTATATTACCAGTCATTAAGTAATACCTGGGAGAAGGTGAAGATCATTCACTAACCATCATCACTGTAATACCAGTCATTAAGTAATACCTAGGAGAAGGTGGATATCATTCACTTACCACCCTTACTTTTTAACCAGTCATTATGTAATACATTGAAGGAGGTGAAGGTTATTATCATACCACCATCACTATACTACCAGTCATTAAGTAATACCTGGGAGAAGGTGGAGGTCATTCACTAACCATCATCACTGAAATACCAGTCATTAAGTAATACTAGGAGAAGGTGGATATCATTCACTTACCACCCTTACTTTTTAACCAGTCATTATGTAATACATTGAAGGAGGTGAAGGTTATTATCCTACCACCATCACTATACAACCAGTCATAAAGTAATACCTGGGAGAAGGTGGAGGTCATTCACTAACCATCATCACTGAAATACCAGTCATTAAGTAATACCTAGGAGAAGGTGGATATCATTCACTTACCACCCTTACTTTTTAACAAGTCATTATGTAATACATTGAAGGAATTGAAGGTTATTATCATACCACCATCACTATACTACCAGTCATTAAGGAATACATAGTAGGAGTGGAGGTCATTCACTTACCACCAATACTGTAATACCAGTCATTAAGTAATACATAGTAGGAGTGGAGGTCATTCACTTACCACGATCACTGTAATACCAGTCATTAAGTAATACATAGTAGGAGTGGAGGTCATTCACTTACCACCATCACTGTTATACCAGTCATTAAGTAATACATAGTAGGAGTGGAGGTCATTCACGTACCACCATCACTGTAATACCAGTCATTAAGTAATACATAGTAGGAGTGGAGGTCATTCACTTACCACCATCACTGTAATACCAGTCATTAAGTAATACATAGTAGGAGTGGAGGTCATTCACTTACCACCATCACTGTAATACCAGTCATTAAGTAATACATAGTAGGAGTGGAGGTCATTCACTTACCACCATCACTGAAATACCAGTCATTAAGTAATACATAGTAGGAGTGGAGGTCATTCACTTACCACCATCACTGTAATACCAGTCATTAAGTAATACATAGTAGGAGTGGAGGTCATTCACTTACCACCATCACTGTAATACCAGTCATTAAGTAATACATACTAGGAGTGGAGGTCATTCACTTACCACCAATACTGTAATACCAGTCATTAAGTAATACATAGTAGGAGTGGAGGTCATTCACTTACCACGATCACTGTAATACCAGTCATTAAGTAATACATAGCAGGAGTGGAGGTCATTCACTTACCACCATCACTGTAATACCAGTAATTAAGTAATACATAGTAGGAGTGGAGGTCATTCACTTACCACCATCACTGTTATACCAGTCATTAAGTAATACATAGTAGGAGTGGAGGTCATTCACGTACCACCATCACTGTAATACCAGTCATTAAGTAATACATAGTAGGAGTGGAGGTCATTCACTTACCACCATCACTGTAATACCAGTCATTAAGTAATACATAGTAGGAGTGGAGGTCATTCACTTACCACCATCACTGTAATACCAGTCATTAAGTAATACATAGTAGGAGTGGAGGTCATTCACTTACCACCATCACTGAAATACCAGTCATTAAGTAATACATAGTAGGAGTGGAGGTCATTCACTTACCACCATCACTGTAATACCAGTCATTAAGTAATACATGGCAGGAGGTAGGGGTCATTCACTTAACACCATCACTATACTACCAGTCATTAAGTAATACATAGTATGAGTGGAGGTCATTCACTTACCACCATCACTGTAATACCAGTCATTAAGTAATATATACTAGGAGTGGAGGTCATTTACTTACCATCATCACTGTAATACCAGTCATTAAGTAAAACATAGTAAGAGTGGAGGTCATTCACTTACCACCATCACTATACTACCAGTCATTAAGTAATACATAGTAGGAGTGGAGGTCATTCACTTACCATCATCACTATACAACCAGTCATTAAGTAATACATAGTAGGAGTGGAGGTCATTCACTTACCATCATCACTGTAATACCAGTCATTAAGTAAAACATAGTAGGAGTGGAGGTCATTCACTTACCACCATCACTGTAATACCAGTCATTAAGTAAAACACAGTAGGAGTGGAGGTCATTCACTTACCACCATCACTATACAACCAGTCATTAAGTAATACATAGTAGGAGTGGAGGTCATTCACTTACCACCATCACTGTAATACCAGTCATTAAGTAATACATGGCAGGAGGTAGGGGTCATTCACTTACCACCATCACTATACTACCAGTCATTAAGTAATACATAGTAGGATTGGGGTTCATTCACTTACCACCATCACTGTATCACCAGTCATTAAGTAATACATAGTAGGAGTGGAGGTCATTCACTTACCATCATCACTGTAATACCAGTCATTAAGTAATACATAGTAGGAGTGGAGGTCATTCACTTACCACCATCACTGTAATACCAGTCATTAAGTAATACATAGTAGGAGTGGAGGTCATTCAGTTACCACGATCACTGTAATACCAGTCATTAAGTAATACATAGTAGGAGTGGAGGTCATTCACTTACCACCATCACTGAAATACCAGTCATTAAGTAATACATAGTAGGAGTGGAGGTCATTCACTTACCACCATCACTGTAATACCAGTCATTAAGTAATACATGGCAGGAGGTGGTTGTCATTCACTTACTACTATCACTATACAACCAGTCATTAAGTAATACATAGTAGGAGTGGAGGTCATTCACTTACCACCATCACTGTAATACCAGACATTAAGTAATACATGGCAGGAGGTGGGGGTCATTCAATTACTACTATCACTAAACAACCAGCCATTAAGTAATATATGGGAGGAGTGGAGGTCATTCACTTACCACCATCACTGTAATACCAGTCATTAAGTAATACATAGTAGGAGTGGAGGTCATTCATTTACCACCATCACTATACAACCAGTCATTAAGTAATACATAGTAGGAGTGGAGGTCATTCACTTACCACCATCACTATACAACCAGTCATTAAGTAATACATAGTAGGAGTGGAGGTCATTCACTTACCACCATCACTGTAATACCAGTCATTAAGTAATACATGGCAGGAGGTGGTTGTCATTCACTTACTACTATCACTATACAACCAGTCATTAAGTAATTCATAGTAGGAGTGGAGGTCATTCACTTACCACCATCACTGTAATACCAGTCATTAAGTAATACATGGCAGGAGGTGGGGGTCATTCAATTACTACTATCACTATACAACCAACCATTAAGTAAAACCTGGGAGGAGTGGAGGTCATTCACTTACCACCATCACTGTAATACCAGTCATTAAGTAATACATAGTAGGAGTGGAGGTCATTCATTTACCACCATCACTGTAATACCAGTCATTAAGTAATACATAGTAGGAGTGGAGGTCATTCACTTACCACCATCACTGTAATACCAGTCATTAAGTGATACATGGCAGGAGGTGGGGGTCATTCACTTACTACTATCACTATACAACCAGTCATTAAGTAATACATGGGAGGAGTGGAGGTCATTCACTTACTACTATCACTATACAACCAGTCATTAAGTAATACATAGTAGGAGTGCAGGTCATTAACTTACCACCATCACTGTAATACCAGTCATTAGGTAATACATGGCAGGAGGTGGGGGTCATTCAATTACTACTATCACTATACAACCAGCCATTAAGTAATACATAGGAGGAGTGGAGGTCATTCACTTACCACCATCACTGTAATACCAGTCATTAAGTAATACATAGTAGGAGTGGAGGTCATTCAGTTACCACGATCACTGTAATACCAGTCATTAAGTAATACATAGTAGGAGTGGAGGTCATTCACTTACCACCATCACTGTAATACCAGTCATTAAGTAATACATAATAGGAGTGGAGGTCATTCACTTACCACCATCACTGTAATACCAGTCATTAAGTAATACATGGCAGGAGGTGGTTGTCATTCACTTACTACTATCACTATACAACCAGTCATTAAGTAATACATAGGAGGAGTGGAGTTCATTCACTTACCACCATCACTATTCTACCAGTCATTGAGTAGTACCTTGGAGGAGATGGGGGTCATTAACTTACCAGCATCACTATACTACCAGTAGTAAAGTAATACCTGGGAGGGTGGAAGTCATTAACTTACCACCATCACTATACTACCAGTCATTAAGTAACACATTGGAGGAGGTCGGGGTCATTCACTTACCACTATCACTATACTACAAGTCATTGAGTAATACCTGGGGAAAAAGGTGGAGGTCATTCACTTACCACCATCACTGTAATATCAGTCATTCAGAAATACATAGGAGGAATGGAGGTCATGAATTTACCAACATCACTTTACTACCAGTCATTTTGTAATATATTGGAGGAGTTGGAAGTCATTTACTTAACACCATCACTTTACAACAAGTCATTAAGTAGTACCTTTGAGGAGTTTGGGGTCATTAACGTACCACCATCACTATACTACCAGTCATTAAGTAATAAATGGGAGGAGGTGGGCGTCTTTCACTTACCATCATCACTATACAACCAGTGACTAAGTAATACATCAGAGGAGTGGAGGTCATTCACTTACCATCGTCACTATACTACCAGTCATTAAGTAATACATAGGAGGAGTGGAGGTCATTCACTTACCACCATCACTATACAACCAGTCATTAAGTAATACATAGTAGGAGTGGAGGTCATTCACTTACCACCATCACTGTAATACCAGTCATTAAGTAATACATGGCAGGAGGTGGTTGTCATTCACTTACTACTATCACTATACAACCAGTCATTAAGTAATTCATAGTAGGAGTGGAGGTCATTCACTTACCACCATCACTGTAATACCAGTCATTAAGTAATACATGGCAGGAGGTGGGGGTCATTCAATTACTACTATCACTATACAACCAACCATTAAGTAAAACCTGGGAGGAGTGGAGGTCATTCACTTACCACCATCACTGTAATACCAGTCATTAAGTAATACATAGTAGGAGTGGAGGTCATTCATTTACCACCATCACTGTAATACCAGTCATTAAGTAATACATAGTAGGAGTGGAGGTCATTCACTTACCACCATCACTGTAATACCAGTCATTAAGTGATACATGGCAGGAGGTGGGGGTCATTCACTTACTACTATCACTATACAACCAGTCATTAAGTAATACATGGGAGGAGTGGAGGTCATTCACTTACTACTATCACTATACAACCAGTCATTAAGTAATACATAGTAGGAGTGCAGGTCATTAACTTACCACCATCACTGTAATACCAGTCATTAGGTAATACATGGCAGGAGGTGGGGGTCATTCAATTACTACTATCACTATACAACCAGCCATTAAGTAATACATAGGAGGAGTGGAGGTCATTCACTTACCACCATCACTGTAATACCAGTCATTAAGTAATACATAGTAGGAGTGGAGGTCATTCAGTTACCACGATCACTGTAATACCAGTCATTAAGTAATACATAGTAGGAGTGGAGGTCATTCACTTACCACCATCACTGTAATACCAGTCATTAAGTAATACATAATAGGAGTGGAGGTCATTCACTTACCACCATCACTGTAATACCAGTCATTAAGTAATACATGGCAGGAGGTGGTTGTCATTCACTTACTACTATCACTATACAACCAGTCATTAAGTAATACATAGGAGGAGTGGAGTTCATTCACTTACCACCATCACTATTCTACCAGTCATTGAGTAGTACCTTGGAGGAGATGGGGGTCATTAACTTACCAGCATCACTATACTACCAGTAGTAAAGTAATACCTGGGAGGGTGGAAGTCATTAACTTACCACCATCACTATACTACCAGTCATTAAGTAACACATTGGAGGAGGTCGGGGTCATTCACTTACCACTATCACTATACTACAAGTCATTGAGTAATACCTGGGGAAAAAGGTGGAGGTCATTCACTTACCACCATCACTGTAATATCAGTCATTCAGAAATACATAGGAGGAATGGAGGTCATGAATTTACCAACATCACTTTACTACCAGTCATTTTGTAATATATTGGAGGAGTTGGAAGTCATTTACTTAACACCATCACTTTACAACAAGTCATTAAGTAGTACCTTTGAGGAGTTTGGGGTCATTAACGTACCACCATCACTATACTACCAGTCATTAAGTAATAAATGGGAGGAGGTGGGCGTCTTTCACTTACCATCATCACTATACAACCAGTGACTAAGTAATACATCAGAGGAGTGGAGGTCATTCACTTACCATCGTCACTATACTACCAGTCATTAAGTAATACATAGGAGGAGTGGAGGTCATTCAATTACCATCGTCACTATAATAACAGTCATTAAGTAATACATAGGAGGAGTGGAGGTCATGAACTCACCACCGTCACTATACAACCAGTCATTAAGTAATGCAGAGGAGGATTGGAGGTCATTCACTTACCACCATCACTATACTACCAGTCATTAAGTAAACTTTGGAGAAGGTGGAGGTCTTAACTTACCACCATTCTCTGTGGGTGAAGCACAGCCTATAATTATCCTCATTAGTTTATGTGTTTTGCATCTGTGTATTGACGATTAAAAACATATGTACAGCCTTAATCATGATACATTTCAATAAAAATAAATCAATCACAGACATTTTGCATTCTAAATACAATACTACCAGTCATTAAGTAATACCTGTTAGAAGGTAGAGGTCATTAACTTACCACCATTACTATTCAAACAGTCATTATGTAATACATTGAAGGAGGTGAAGGTTATTATCATACAACCATCACTATACTACCAGTCATTAAGTAATACCTGGGAGAAGGTGGAGGTCATTCACTAACCATCATCACTGAAATACCAGTCATTAAGTAATACCTAGGAGAAGGTGGATATCATTCACTTACCACCCTTACTTTTTAACCAGTCATTATGTAATACATTGAAGGAGGTGAAGGTTATTATCATACCACCATCACTATACTACCAGTCATTAAGTAATACCTGGGAGAAGGTGAAGATCATTTATTAACCACCATCGCTATACAACCAGTCATAAAATAATACCTGGGAGAAGGTGGAGGTCATTCACTAACCATCATCACTGAAATACCAGTCATTAAGTAGTACATAGTAGGAGTGAAGGTCATTCACTTACCACCATCACTGAAATACCAGTCATTAAGTAATACCTAGGAGAAGGTGGATATCATTCACTTTTTTTTTTTTTTTTTTTTTTTTTTTTTTTAAATGTTTATTTCTCCAAACATATACAAACGTGTACACAAGATATACACACGTTAACAGTTTTGCAACACGTTACAAAATTCAAACATACATATACATATACATACATGTATAGCTTGTATACATACCATACATACGTGTATTTACAATATATATATATATATATACATACATATATATATATACACACCCATAAACATAAAGCTGCATTTGCAAATATATGCACACAAGCAATGCACACATATACAAAACACACATCCGCATATAGTTGCTATACTTTAGTCGAAAACTAGCCTAATATAAGTTTAACACAAAACACAGATCAGAAACCCTCAATACGAAAGGAAAAAATCATATACACTTATGATTATTACGTATTAACACTTATACTCGAATATTCGACCACCTGTCATGGAATTTACTAATTCTATTGTTCTTCTTTGCAATGATAAATTCAATATTTTTAACATATGCAAGGTTTTTTTTTAATCCTGAGAATGAAACAATAATTTGTTTCTGCCTGCTCAAATGAATGTAGCGTTTACTCAAAATGATAAATAAATATCCTGAATATCCTGTAACAATTTATACTGAAAACATTTTGATTGAGTATCTTGACATAATTTAAATGGTAACAAACAAATTTTACTCCAATCAATCTCATCATTATCATGACAATATTTTGATATCTTAGGAATAAGTTGCTTATTATGTAATAGAGCAACAAATACATTATACAAGCGTCTTGAGTTACACTGTTTGAGTGGTATACCCACTCCATCCTCAGATATTAACAACTCATCAGAATACTCACTTGATACCCTAAATACATCAATATCATATATTTTACAAGATATTTTCGCCTTTTCAACTACTGCTCTCCATCTTATATATTCCAATTGTTTAACACCTTTGTTTTGCCATGTTTTAAAAGGGATTAATTTTCCATCTAGGTCAAATAAATTATTAATATAAAGTAAGCCTGATTCATACAAGTTTTTACTAAAAAAAGTAACACTATCAGTACCAATGTTACCATTATACCATATTACCTGATCTACTTTCGGCTTCACTGATTTTATCTTTTTCCAAATTTTAAATATACCTGACAGAAACTGGTGTTCATCTTCTAGATTAGAAATAAAATCATAACTATAGTCACAATGCAAAAGTAGATCGAAATCTAATCCAACGGTTGCAAGTATGTTTTTCCATATGTCTGTCACTTCTTTTCTTTGGTTTGAAATATACTTTAAAATCCACGTTATCTTGTATGTTTGTATTATACTATCAACATGAGGGACATTCAATCCCCCAGCAGTCACTGGTTGAATTAAAAGGATCCTTTTCAGTTGTTCCTTCCCTGAATTCCACAGAAAGGAGAAAATTATTTTATCAATTTCTTTTCTATATTTCAAAGGTGTATCTACACATGTAAATATATACTGAAAAGATGAGACTAGATATGACCTAATAATCTGAATCTTTCCTAACAAGGTCAGATTTCTTGTTTTCCAAATTTGGGCTGCTAACCTCATTTTTTTAATTTTGTCTTCAAAATTTAAATAGGCGGCCTTTTCTTTGCTATATGAAAAATATATGCCTAGTATTTTTATGTGAGATTTTGACCAATTTATATTTAATGGTTTTTCTATGTCATTCCTCTTTGAACCAATCCACATAGCTTCTGTTTTTTCTATGTTTAGTGTTAACCCAGATATCTTTTTAAACATTTTGACTTTTTCTATTAAGTTTCTTGCAGAATCAGGAGTGGACAGAACTGCTGTCATATCATCTGCAAAGAGAAGTAATTTAATTTCTTGTCCAAAAATTTTAATTCCTCTGATATTATCATTGTTTCTAATTTGTATTGCCAAAATTTAAATACAAAGAATGAATAAATATGGAGACAATGGGTCACCCTGCCTCACACCTCTACCAATTGGAAAGTACTGAGATGTTGTGCCATTATTTATTATACAACTTTTAATATTTTTATAAATTGTTTTAATCCAACCAATAAATGACGGTCCAAAATTAAAATACCACAAAACTTTAATCAAAAATGACCATTCCAAGGAGTCGAAAGCTTTTTCAAAATCCAGTGCTAATATCAAACCTTCCTTTCTATATCTCTTGGTATAATTCATAATTTCTGTTAAAAGTCTGATACTAGTAAAAATGTCTCTCCCTTTAACATATCCAAACTGATTTGAATGAATTAATTTTGGAATTATCTTTTGTAATCTTAGAGACAGTGCTTTTGATCCTATTTTATAGTCGACATTTAACAGTGAAATCGGCCTCCAGTTCTTAAGTTTTGTACGATCTTTATTTTTATCTATTTAGGTAATAACTGCTTGTTTTATGGAAGGTGACAGTTCGCCAACTTCATGTGAATAATTAAGACTATCAACTAAATATTTTCCAAACATAGGCCAGAACTGTTTATAAAATTCAGAACAAATTCCATCATTCCCTGGACTTTTATTTGCTTTCATAAGCATTAAAGCTTTGTGACATTCCTCTATACTTAATTTACCTTCACAAATACTTTGATCTTGAGTATTTAGAGAGATAATGTTACTCATATTCAAATTATTTAAATTACATTGCTGACTGTCAAGAATGGTGGAGGAATATAAAATTTCATAAAAATTAACTATCTGCTTCAAGATCTGTTTGTTATTCTTGACAACTTGTCCATCATTTAGTATTAGTTTCCTTACTGTTTTGTTCTTTTTGTTCACTGTAATACCAGTCATTAAGTAATACCTAGGAGAAGGTGAAGATCATTTATTAACCACCATCGCTATACAACCAGTCATAAAATAATACCTGGGAGAAGGTGGAGGTCATTCACTAACCATCATTACTGAAATACCAGTCATAAAGTAATACCTAGGAGAAGGTGGATATCATTCACTTACCACCCTTACTTTTTAACCAGTCATTATGTAATACATTGAAGGAGGTGAAGGTTATTATCATACCACCATCACTATACTACCAGTCATTAAGTAATACCTTGGAGAAGGTGGAGGTCATTCACTAACCACTATCACTGTTATACCAGTCATTAAGTAATACCTAGGAGAAGGTGGATATCATTCACTTACCACCCTTACTTTTTAACCAGTCATTATGTAATACATTGAAGGAGGTGAAGGTTATTATCATACCACCATCACTATACTACCAGTCATTAAGTAATACCTTGGAGAAGGTGGAGGTCATTCACTAACCACCATCACTGTTATACCAGTCATTAAGTAATACCTAGGAGAAGGTGGATATCATTCACTTACCACCCTTACTTTTTAACCAGTCATTATGTAATACATTGAAGGAGGTGAAGGTTATTATCATACCACCATCACTATACAACCAGTCATAAAGTAATACCTGGGAGAAGGTGGAGGTAATTCACTAACCACCATCACTGTTATACCAGTCATTAAGTAATACCTAGGAGAAGGTGGATATCATTCACTTACCACCCTTACTTTTTAACCAGTCATTATGTAATACATTGAAGGAGGTGAAGGTTATTATCATACCACCATCACTATACAACCAGTCATTAAGTAATACCTGGGAGAAGGTGGAGGTCATTCACTAACCATCATCACTGTAATACAGTCATTAAGTAATACCTAGGAGAAGGTGGATATCATTCACTTACCACCCTTACTTTTTAACCAGTCATTATGTAATACATTGAAGGAGGTGAAGGTTATTATCATACCACCATCACTATACTACCAGTCATTAAGTAATACCTTGGAGAAGGTGGAGGTCATTCACTAACCACCATCACTGTTATACCAGTCATTAAGTAATACCTAGGAGAAGGTGGATATCATTCACTTACCACCCTTACTTTTTAACCAGTCATTATGTAATACATTGAAGGAGGTGAAGGTTATTATCATACCACCATCACTATACAACCAGTCATAAAGTAATACCTGGGAGAAGGTGGAGGTAATTCACTAACCACCATCACTGTTATACCAGTCATTAAGTAATACCTAGGAGAAGGTGGATATCATTCACTTACCACCCTTACTTTTTAACCAGTCATTATGTAATACATTGAAGGAGGTGAAGGTTATTATCATACCACCATCACTATACAACCAGTCATAAAGTAATACCTGGAAAAAGGTGGAGGTCATTCACTAACCACCATCACTGTTATACCAGTCATTAAGTAATACCTAGGAGAAGGTGGATATCATTCACTTACCACCCTTACTTTTTAACCAGTCATTATGTAATACATTGAAGGAGGTGAAGGTTATTATCATACCACCATCACTATACAACCAGTCATAAAGTAATACCTGGGAGAAGGTGGAGGTCATTCACTAACCACCATCACTGTTATACCAGTCATTAAGTAATACATAGTAGGAGTGGAGGTCATTCACGTACCACCATCACTGTAATACCAGTCATTAAGTAATACATAGTAGGAGTGGAGTTCATTCACGTACCACCATCACTGTAATACCAGTCATTTAGTAATACATAGTAGGAGTGGAGGTCATTCACTTACCACCATCACTGTAATACCAGTCATTAAGTAATACATAGTAGGAGTGGAGGTCATTCACTTACCACCACCACTATACTACCAGTCATTAAGTAATACATAGTAGGAGTGGAGGTCATTCACTTACCACCATCACTGTAATACCAGTCATTAAGTAATACATAGTAGGAGTGGAGGTCATTCACTTACCACCATCACTATACAACCAGTCATTAAGTAATACATAGTAGGAGTGGAGGTCATTCACTTACCACCATCACTGTAATACCAGTCATTAAGTAATACCTGTGAGAAGGTGGAGGTCATTAACTTACCACCATTACTATTCAAACAGTCATTATGTAATACATTGGAGGAATTGGAGGTTATTAACTTACCACCATCCACTACGTCCTACCTTACTTCATCTTCATTTAATAGACAGTGCTACATTTATAAAGACCATGGCCCAATCTTTAAAAACAGTTTATACAATATGGATTTGACAACTTCATAACGGTGCATAAATTCTATTTTATCAGATTGCTACCTCATCTACATTTAATTGACAAAGCCAAAACCAAGAAATGTGCCTAAAATACGTAGAACCCTTTTTTGTTTGGAATATATGTTTGTATAAATTATAGTATTTCGAATATAAAATCCAATAATGATTGCAGACACATTTACAGTGCAGTTATGCTTTCCTGTTCAGCAACACCGATTTAGCTTACCATAAATGCACAACTAACCTAATTACTAACTATAAATCTGAATCCCAATGGATACATGCCTCCGCCATATGGGTGTCCCTCTTTGGGATGCACCCTAGCCGGTGTGCACATCCACCTCATTACTAAGAGCAAACGTTTCAAAAGCGTCTGCCTTCAGTTATTTTTATCTCATATTTCCTGGTTCATTCGTGCATAAGTGCCATGTGAATTATTGTTAAAGATATCGACAGATCACATTTTGTTGCATCAAAACTTCGTTAAAAGTATTTCTTCTAAAACCTGAAATATCTTCTTCTTAAAGGGAGTTTCCCTTGATCTCATTAGATGTCTGATTTAAGAAGCATAAATGTCGTGCTGAGTTCTGGATTAACCTTTCAGTCATTAACGTATAAAAGTAAAAACATTTATTTTAGATCAGATGACTATAATGAGCATAAAATTCAATAGAGTAAAAACTTAAAAAAAGTGTCATTTCTTCTGTCGTTTTTTAATCTTATATAGATGATATATGTTTAACATCATTTTAATGAATCGGTTACGTACATTGCCATAGATATGCATACCTTTCGTTTATATATCCTGCATATCATTACGTGAACCGGAAGCAGATAATAATACATTAGCTATGTGTGTGTAAAAATGGAATCATTATGTTTTGCCCATTAGTAAGTTGAACTCATGCAATTTACGTTTGCGTAAACAAATTAGACGAGATGATATATCATTAATTTCTAGGATAATATTAATATAGTTTTGCTTGATCTATGTGATTACTTCCTGAAATGGAAGGTTGCTGATATTACTTTTACAATTACTCATGAATTTATATGTGAACTTGTATAGGAGTCTACGAATAAAATGCTGAGTTATATTTAATTATTGCTGATGAAGAAAAAAAGTCAAACTTTGTCAACTGGCATTCATTCGAAGCTCTGTCGTCTCATTATTAGGTTCGGCTCTCATTTGGCATGGCTGGTCTCCGCTGCTGGGATCGGTGTGGGGGGCATGGCTGGTCTCCGCTGCTGGGATCGGTGTGGGGGGCATGGCTGGTCTCCGCTGCTGGGATCGGTGTGGGGGGCATGGCTGGTCTCCGCTGCTGGGATCGGTGTGTGTGTGTGTGTGTGGGGAGGGGGTGCATGCTACTTCTGCCTCTGTGGGTGTGATGCTGTAGCGCAGGCCTTTAAAATCACTACTATAACGTTTAAAAATGACATGGTGCTAGGAAGCCGCTCGGGCCTAGATGATTTGCATGTAGAGGAAGACCACCAAACACTGTCCGCGCTCAGCCTGATTAAAACAGCTTAATATACGCGACCAGGAACCGTAACGCGGTAATGCGGAATCATTTGGTCCAATTTTATGTGCATGCAGGGGATAAGTTCGTGCTACGCTGTCGGTTGGTTAGAAATTGATTATTTAAACAGCAGGTCACTCGGGGTCCTCCGTCAGTCGTTTCATACCTTGTGTCTTTATAGAACTATGTGTATCATAAGCTAAATAGGGGTCATTTAGGCATGTTTTAATGGCGATTTCAAAGTTCTGTGGGCAGTGTGGCTGTAGCCTCCTACGGTCACCGGTATGGTAAAAACAGGTCCCTGGCTTGCCTTGCTTCGCATCGTGTGTATCGGCTCCATTTATTAAAAAATTAACCAAAATTACACTTAAGAAGCGCCTGGCGCTAAGGTCCTAGACTTTTAAATTTCCTTCTCAAGCATTTCCAGTGTTGCTTTGTCATATCAAACCTCTTTCTGACTGACTGACTGTTGAATTATTGTCGTATTGAATGTTGAAAGCATATTCTGAAAAAAGGAATAAATCATGTAATGATGGATATATCTCGATTTCAGGAATGATGGGGCCCGTAAGACCGACTCTAAATAAATCTCTTCTTACATGATTGTGGATTAAGTCCTGTTTGTGACATGAGAGATTTTGCAGTGATATCAAATACTTTTATGGACTACAACTGAATCGTCACTTCTCTTTGCCATGTATATTCAAATATTGTGATGTTGATTTCTCACTCATATACCAAAATACCTGTACGGCAATAGGAAGGATGGTCATTGCAGCGCAGATTTTCAGTATGACTACCATTATGACTCATAAGTAGACCAACTGAGTTTGTATTCAAAGTTAGTGTGACTCGGTTAGCCAAATTATGAGTAAAGTAGTAGGGCACAGATCCCCAGAGAAACGGTGCTCGTTGAGCACGGGAAACCCCAAGCTCAATTGATCGCCGAATATTCACCACTAATATTTAAACAACATCGAGGTGTCCGTTTAAGATTTTCTGTCAGGTTAAGTCACTTAAAATTGTTACATCCCCGTAGTAGCTCAACATGTTTTTTTATGATTTCTGATGTTTGTATGTTTTTTTTTCTTTCAGAATCTTTGATGACATACTAATAGGCATAAGATAGAAAACCTTCCTTAAATATAAACTTGTTATCAGGAGCGGATCCGGGAGGATCCAGACCCCACCCCTTTCCTTTAACCGCCGCAACCTCTTTGAGGGGTTCAAAACAATGTTTTTGCGGCCTGCTCCCCCTCCCCCCTTCCGGACCTGGTGACCTTTTTTTTAGGTGTTGTCTTTAGGCCTGGGTTCGACCCCTCCTTTTCCGAAAGTATGGATCCGCGCCTGGTTATGTTCAGAATAATTATAATTGACTTAGTTACCAGAGACCCTCGTTCACGGTTTTGTCTTGTGGTCTGTAAGATTCATCCACTGTCTTACAGAAGTAAGGACAAGTCAATGTATATCATTAACTTCAGGGTCATTTTGGTTCATCGTTTTCCTACCCTCTGAACTTTGTTTGTGCCTTACTTTTGGTATGACTCTTAAATCATTACAAACAATGTCTCTCACAAATCGAGAGAATACAACATTGAGCCTATGGACATTTCCGTGTGCCAGGCACCTGTAATAACGGAGTGAAAGGTTGAATGGGTATACTAGGGATTATAGCGATAATTGTCTTAGCGATCATCGCTATCACAGCTGATGGTGCGAGGTTCGATTCCAAATAGGACCTGAGAGTTTCATGGGGTTTATGGCCTGGACAGCATTAAGGGTATACATGTATTATTATGATATTTGATGCTTTAATTTATTAGTAGATTATCATATATTTCTGTTATCTCCAAATATAATATGCATACTTGGAATTTGTAACCATAACACTAAATTAAGCATATATTGTTTTATTTGGCGTGTATAATGTAGAAAAAAAAATAACTATCACAAACGTCTGTTCTTAATTATATATATATATATGCTAAGATGTGTGATGAATCTGAATCCCTACCATCGGTTTCACCTCATCGGCTCATCATGTGACTGAAGTTCAACAAACTGCGATATTGTTTTTTTTTTTATAATTTATTTTTCGCACGGTTGGGTCTCCTCTGACCATGGCGACAGATGTTCAATAGGCTCTTTTGTTTTGAGCATATGATTGCTGGTTTCTCTGCCAAACACAAGTTGCAATGATGTGAAGAGGTTCAGATTTAGATATATCACATACCTTTGCATATAATACTCTGTTGCAAAACATAACGCTGTGTGACCGCGGAGGAAAGCCTGCATTCCGCAGATCATTTTGACTTATAATTATTATTATTACTATTATTACTATTTTTATTAACATTATATATATCATTATTACTTATAGTTATATTTTCCCCAGGACCTCCACTCAGGTCTTTGATTCATTTTACATAAATGATTATTTGGAAGTTGCACATAATGCAACGGAAAGTGTCGTCATCTTTTCAACCTATTTAATTTATTACAAAGTACGTGCTTTTTAAAGCATCGTCTTTGTCCATCACAGGTCGCCAGGTTTTCGGTTATCATGCTTGGCCAGACAGCTGCTTATCACTGGAATACGAAGCAGACTTCAGTGGTTTTGTAAATCATTTAATACCCGGTTAACTCCAGCACTGAAACTTTAGACACCATTATGGGTCGCCTAAATGAGATCTTTTTAGATCGTGAAAGGACATGTAATTCAAGCTGATAGCAAACTGACACTGCCATGAACTGGAAGACTTTGGTGTTTCAAACTTAAGCTAAAATGTTCCTTTAATTTGTCAAGCGTTTTATTCGATCAAAGGGATGACATTAGCAATCTACCAGAAAATGTGCCACATAATCACAGCTTCAAATACACGCTTTTTAAAGTTCCTCACCGTAAGATTAGTATTTGACTTCGGGGTCACATCTTCTCAGTTATCTTTGCCGGGGAAAAATCCAGAGATTGGGTTAAGTAGAAATGGGTTCTATAGAGATGTCACTCGGCCAGTAGCTACTGATACCGTTTCATAATTAGAGGGATCGGTAAAAATCAATGCCGGGCGAGAGAATGGAGCCTTTAACAAACTGAATGGTGACATGTTTATTGGACAATCAACATGGAGTGAATGTGGGAGGTTAACAGAAAAGTTTCCAATGTTCACACCATAAACTGACTATTTTATAGTAAAACGCTTTGGCTACCTTTTAACATCGCAAAAATTCTGATTTTTTTTGCAGTTCATTTTTAATCATTGCGAAAACACCGCGGGGATGGGACGCAGTTTTGTGGTCAGAGTGTCTGACCTCGCAGCTGAAGATTTATCGATTTGATCCACGACGAGGACTTTTATGGAAACCAAATAAATCTCAATTTATCTTTGATCTTTGTTTCAAATAAAAATAAACTTGGACGTGATGAATTCTTGATTATTCTATTCCCCTTTTTATCGATAAAATGGATGGCAAGGATTTCCTTGCAACAGGACGCGTTATGACTTTTCTTCATGAGAAATGAGGAATATAATACAACTATACATCAGTCTGAACGAACAACGGAAAGAATGCATATAAGTAAATAATACAATATTACATCAGTCTGAACAAATACGGGTAGAATGCATGTAGGTAAATAATACAATTAAAAATCAGTCTGAACGAAATACGGAAAGTATGCATGTAGGTATCAAATACAATTATAGGAATGTAAATGGTTGACACCTTTTTTAAAAAGAGTGTAGGTTCTTGAACACAAGCTTTCGGGTGCTCAGCCCCCTTCCTCAGGTGTGAATGGAGCTGTTCCTCAGGTAGCTATATATATATATATATATATATATATATATATATATATATATATATATATATATATCTTTGAATGTCTGTGTGACACAAGGTTTTAAAAAATAATTCTTAACCATATTTTATCTTAAAATATTTCATAGTAAACTCATAAAAGGAACCAAAGTCTATATAAATAATATTCCCTGAGTTGCGGGGGGGGGGGTATGATTACATTGACCTTCCTATATACACCCCATCCCCCTATATTGACGCCCCTGGAAACGAATGATAGAAGTTGAATATCAAGATTAAAAACGGAATGGACAAAGAAAGGTCTTAGGGGAACGTTAACCCAAAGCGTTGCTGTTTCAAGTCTATCGCCCCAACCACTAAAACTATATCATCTAACAATACCTGTCGTCATTTGAGTCTCGATTATGACTTGTGGAAATTCCTTACGTCAGAAGTAAAGTATAATATCTATGGTGGGGAAAGATCAATTGACTTTGTGAGATATATTTTTGTAGTTGCTTCGAAAAGTGATTTTTTTCAATCCATCTCAGATTTTCCAACTATCAATAAAACACAATTTCCCGTACTTTTATTATACATTGATATTTTTTTTCAATAATGCATTTTTATAACCATATTTTATTCATTTACATACTTTATTCATTTTCTTTATTTGAATTTTGACATCACAGCTACAGTAGTTAGATGATAGTGTGATATTATATCATATGCACTAACGACTATGGTAGTCAGATGTCAGCGTGGTGTTTATACTACACACACAAGCGAAAAAAAAGGCCTAGAAAAGAGGTCAGGACACATAATGAAAGTTCACATAAAAAAAAATATTCAACAATAAATGCAAATTATCATCGTTCTCTTGCCCACAACGGCCAAACAAGATTCAATGTGGTGGCCAAGGCGAACCTTTATATATATATATATATATTACTGTATGTCTTCTATTCCCCCCTCCCAGTCAATATTTAGCTTCGCCGCCAAAGATATATATATATATATATATATATATATATATATATATATATATATATATATATATATATATATATATATATGGATGATAGGACCTAACTACATTGAACATAGAACTATGACACAAGGGACCCCTGAATCTGTTATATTTGTTTTATTCACGAAGAGGAATTCTATCAATCCCACACCATGAGGCCCTTGCCATAATGTCTAGGGGACTGAGGTAATTAACCTATCACGACGAGTCTCGAATGGATGCCTTTATTGGGGAAATGTTAGCGAAAAGGCAGAGGGAACTGTTTCCATTGCTTCACATAATCTCCTCCAGTCGCGCGACAGAACAATAACGCTTGGTCAGGCTTTTTAAAGTTAACAAATATTAGAGACAGAATAATGAGAGTGTATAGGTCTTTTTACCAATGCATTAATAACAAGAACAATAATACGCCCGCTGTGTATCTGGTGACCTCTGAAATATGCGTTATTTTTGATGAGAAGGTAATTCAGGTGAGAAACTCTATTGTTAAATATGTATAAAGAGTTTCATGAAAATCCAATGGGTTTTAGTAAGTCACCAAGGTGCCTCCTAGGTGTATTGACCTCTGACCGCATTCAGTATGCATGGATTCTGATGGAAATCGAACTTAGGGGAGAGAACTTTTTAGTGTCTTGAGTACTATATTAACCCTCCATCAATGTTATTCCAAATCATCACATTACATCTACGTAACCAACAAACGAAAAAGGGAACGTGAATCTACATCCCAATGGATTCATGCCTCCGCTATGGAAGCACAGGTATTAAAAACGCTCTGCGAACAACACATCGAAAACTCCGAGGTGCTTGGCGCTCGACTTAGGCCTTAACGTGTGGCCGGACCGCAATGCGCGGCGCATGAGGCTAGAACTGTGGATATTTCCAGGTTCATTATGTATCAGTGACCGTATATTTGTCTATATTCCTTGATGACGCTCCACACTGAGTCTAAGATGGTGGATTACCACTATAATCTTATCGCTTCTTCCTAGGCCAAATCCAGAAATGCCCTCAATATATCATGAGATTCCGTTCATAAATGTTGTAAACAAACCTGCACGCACACACACACACACGGAAATAATCGCATACCCTCCTGGTGAATGCAATAAAATATACCTCCGTCTTACTGTAGGTACCCCTTGGGTAGAATATGATACTTTTTTGTGAAAAGGATATCTTGCACAAGAAAGGCATTTCTCAGAGTTTCAAACAAGTAAGTTGACTATGGTGACAATGTAGGATATGATGGCCCGTTTTACGTCAGGGTTATCATTTGTATTTCCAATAAGTCTACAAATCAGATGTGTACCTTAGCAGGGGCGGATCCATGATTTAGGAAAGGGGGGGGGAGTCCAACCCAGGAGGACAAATGTAAACCCTAAAAAAAGGTTCTCAGGTCTGAAAAGGAGGGGTCTTTTGTCTGAAGCCCTTAAGAAAACGTTGTTTCTGATGAAAAAAAGGGGGGGGGGTCCGGACTCCCTGGACCCCCCCCCCCTTTGAACCCGCTTCCGCTTAGGTACTTTATAATGACAGACACAGCGACCCAAAGGTGTGAACTTCATTCTTATCGTTAAATAAATCTAAGTTCTTGAATATATTGTTTATGTTTTGAACCAAATACTCATAATAAATACATGCAGTATCATCATTAGCCATCTTGAATAATCTTTTTAAGCAGACGCACTACCTGCCATGAGTGAAGGGCTGTATCAATATGCAGATATATCGATACAAATCGATACGCTACATCGATACCGTAACCGATCTGATCGACGAAACACAAACCTGCTCACAAATATTGGTATAAGTCATTCAACGTCAGACCTCACTATATTCTGAATTATTTAAAAGCTTATTTATACAGCTTTTTATTTCATATATTGACCTTTTAAGACTTAAATTAGATCACGTTTGGTCAAATGATAGATGAATTTGGTGTATATATACAGTTGTTGGTGCTTCCATGAAAATGTTAGACTAATATTTCGGTCTTTTTTTTAATGTTTAGGAAATAATCAGAAATGATACCAAAAGGTAAATGAAGCGCATCGTCAATACAACTCCAGTATCGCTTAATGTATTTCGCAATACGTATTGTAGCTGAATTGGCTGACCGATACCAAGGCAAAAAAGAGATTCTGCTTTGTTCGGGTGAAATGAGCCAGCATTCGGGGATATTTTAGAGTGGTCTCATAAACAAACCGGCTAGTTCCACAGGGATCTTTTAATTAAAGGTTATGTTGCTTCTTCTTTTGATAATTTATATGATTTTTTTTGTATTTATCAACCAAATGCGTACACTCAGTGTATACACTCTAAAAGCTGGAAACACGTTTCATGGTTCAAATAATAACGCCATTTTGTCCGATTTTTGTAAACACGTGGTTTTGTTAAAACAAAACGTGTTTCAAATCTATGCAAAAATAACTTTCATTTCCAAATTATATAAACCGTATTATGTGTTGGAAAATGATATTAAGAAAGGTTTTTATTATATTCTGGTGGGGTATACTGTCCTCGTTGCCATGAATGGTGCTTTTGCCAGAAGTCCGGTAGGTTGTCCCCCTGACATTTTCCTCAAAAACGGGATTCCTGTCAGTATTGCTCAAACGCCTTCGATTATCATTGAAGCCCTGACATGCGTATAAACATTTCTAAACCAGTCGACTACAGGGGAAAACATTTGTCATGTTTAAGTCTATAAAATGTAAATATAAAATGTAAAGTGGCTAAAGCTTTATATGAAGTTTAGGTTAATAATTAAATTATCCCTATGATTATGGCTAAATATAACTTATGACTTTTCCATTTGTTTTTCCTTATTTATAATTATATATAGAAGGTAGAGTTACCCTCCGGTGTAAAGTGCTCTATGGCCTTCAGATAAGGTCAGAGCGATATAACACTGATAAATATATATATAAATATATATATATATATATATATATATATATATATATATATATATATATAGCAGTACGACTAGTCGTAATGCTTGTCATAATGTTTAAGCACGTGTGGTAAACTACAGCTAGGTTAACAAACATCTGGGCTGGTAATCGTGATTGTGGCCTGTGTTAATATGTTCGGCAGGTAAGTGGGACAAGTATGAACACATTGGTCCGGTGGGAGTGAATAAGGTTGGAACTTATGTTTTGGTACTGTTGTAAACCGGTCGGATAAACGGAATAAAAACCAGTCGTAGAACCAGCAAATATTTAAATTAGGTCACCTGTTTCCAGCCGCCAAAATTGTAACCTCATGATTAATTCAGCCATTTGAGGCATTCGCTGTCGATGGTTCTTGCCGGACGGATGGGCGATGTAGCTAAAGACGGTGTGAAGGTTCCCTGGTGCCCTGGTGAGGTCAACCCGAAACAAGCAGCTATGGTTCGTATAGCCCATGTTATAAATGCCTGCCCCCGCCCCATTTGTTACTTTATAAATATGTTAGGATAATTCTGTTAGACTTTATCAGGGATGAACCGAGACGGGTTAAAATGACCAGCCGCCATCTTAACTTTACTCCCTTGGTCTGGTATTGTCTATGACAGTGACTATAAGAATGGCATAAGATTAAGGAGGAACAGTGATAGTATTACAGTAAATGGCAGAAACCTGGTAGGCTTATTTACAGATTTTATATGATGGCCCGAAATGTATACAGCAGGTACCACGTGGTAAGTCTGGTCATGAGTGACCATCGTTAGCCGCCATTTTGTATATCATGAACCCCTGGTACAACTGGTGTTAAAACTCGCAGATACTGTGAGGGAAATGTACAACTGGTGTGGGCATCGTGGCATAATCTGTATGATGTTATTAGGGCAGAAAGGAATGAGTACGTTAGCAGCCCAGTACCCCAAAGTCAGTACCCCACAGGCTGTAAGCGCCTGTAAGTATACAAAGAGTAGGGGTAGGACAACACTGACTGTTTATGGAAGCCAATGTAATTATAATGGATTTGTAATTTGTATGATGAGTATGTTAGCAGCCCAGTACCCCACAGTCAGTACCCCACAGGCTGTAAGTGCCTGTAATTATACAAAGAGTAGGGGTAGGACAACACTGACTGTTTATGGAAGCCAATGTAATTATAATGGATTTGTAATTTGTATGATGAGTATGTTAGCAGCCCAGTACCCCACAGTCAGTACCCCACAGTCAGTACCCCACAGGGTGTAAGTGGCTGTAAGTATACAAAGAGTAGGGGTAGGACAACACTGACTGTTTATGGAAGCCAATGTAATTGTAATGGATATGTCACTGGTGAATAAAGGAACACTATAGTAAGCTTGAGACCAGTTAACAAAGGACAAACTGAGATTCATATAGGTCAGTTATGTGATCTATATTGTATATGTATATTGTAACAGTTTGAGGGATACCTTTGTTCTGGAGATAGACTTTTCCATACTAAAAGAATAAAAGAACCAGCATATCCCCCCCCTGCTTACTGTAGTAAGGTATTGCCTTATTTGATTAAGTGACAAAATATTGGGCCTTAATGCATAACAACTGTCCAATATTATGTGTAGTTATTGCACTATCATATAATTATGAGGAAAGGTACTTGTTCTGCAGTAGTGCCGTCAACTTCATTTTGGAGTACAGTGCTGCTACCACTGGCAGGCATGATTGTAAAGATTTGTATACTGTATACTGTATACAGTTCTGACAACTTTAATGTATGTATGTTATGACAGATCTGGAGAAATCAAATGAGTATTGACAGCTTTATAAATGCATGTTATGATAAGTCTGTCGGTTTGTGTAATGGTAGCAGAAATCTATATATAGAAACCAGAGGATTATTGACAGATTTGACAGCTTGTCAGATGTCTATCTCCAGATCAGGAGAATTCGGAAGATTGATAGGTCTGATAGCTTTAATGTATGCGTAATATGACAGATCTATCGCTCTGTAATATGTAGAAATCGAATGAATATTGACAGGTCTGAAAGCCATAATGTAGACATGGTTTGACCGATCTGCCGCTCTGAGTAATAATATAAGAGAAATCAGATAGGTCTGATAGCTATAATGCACGTTATGACGGAACTGTCGCACAGGTAGATGTCAGAAGAAATCAGAAGATAAATGCCATGTAGGGGTGATAGCTGGTAGTGAGTACTGATATTGGGTTGAGATTGAGTACTGAGTAGATGTGTTATGGGAATATGTCTGATTGTTAATACTAAACTAATAGGTTGGCAGACCTGATTACAAAGTTGATAGTATAACAGATCTGTAATTACTGTGCAGATGTTATGATGTTTCTTATCATTGCCAAACTAACATTATGATAGGTTCGTGTTGGAAGTATATTGTTATAACTCATGGCAAAATTATACTTAGCCAGATTTCCTTAGGCTCAGATAAAGAGGTATATTGGCAAATAATGTACTACTCTGCCCAAAACTGTTGTTGTATTGTTGTATATTGTTATATAGGAGCTATACCTGATTGAAATAATGCTTTTTATTGTCTTGCTTGTTGGCTGGAATGAAATCCACATTTTGATTAATAGGTAGTGATTGAGCTATCCATAGTAAACAAACATAAAACAACACATCATATATCGAACCAGATTATTTATTTATAACCAGATAATGTTTACAGTGCAATTTATAATTTTACATACTGAAATCCAACTTGAAATCCAGCTTGTAATACTTAATGATAATAGAGTATGAATTATGAATTTGTAAACAGTATACAAGTCAGTATATTAAAGAAGGATAATGTTACAACAGGATGAATTATTACCGATAGACACAGTACTAAGGTTAAATATAGCCTGTATAGAAGTGAAATGACCTTTTGTAATATGTGTAATCTATATATGTATCATTATGCCATTATGAATGTTGACATAGCTCTTAATCTACCTGTTTTAATTTGCAGTAACAGAGCTGTGTAGTCAACCATTGTTTGTCAATCCACATTGTTTGTCAGCCTTGTTTGATGCATTGGAATTAACACGTGACTCGTAACCATCTGGGTCATTTGGTGTATGTGACGTGTGGCAAGTGTGTGTGGGCGAGATGCCAACCAACCAACCCAACCCCCTCCTACATATATATATATATATATATATATATATATATATATATATATATATATACCTAAGTTGGTTCCAGTGCTTGCAGTATAGTGATCGATACAGCTAAGGTAGATTAACTAAACATTAGGCACGCTGGAGCATCGTGTTATTACTCAAAGCTTCACGCCGGACTAGGACTAGGAAAAAATTTATTAAACTATTCCAGGAAAACGGCCTAAGAATCACAACCGAAAACTAATTTAAAATCAGCAAACTTCCTTTCAACCTTGACCTCCGCAGTGAACAGACCAAACCATATAGGAAACCCAACGACAAACCTGTCTACATAAACTGCAAATCAAATCACCCACCAGCTATCATAAAAAACTTTCCGCAGGCAATCGGGAAAAGACTCACACTATTATCATCAAGCAAAAATATATTTGACGATGCCACTCCAATTTATAACTCAGCCTTAAAGAAAGCAGGGTACGCTGAAAGCGTCCATTACAATGCGGGAAACGGCGATAATGGACAACAAAGAAAGAAAAGAAACAGAGCTGGAAAGATAATTTGGTATAACCCACCATACAGCAAGAACGTCAAAACAAATGTCGGCTCAGATCTTAAAACTGATAAAAAACACTTCCCCCGGGACAACAAACTACACCAAATCTTTAACAAAAATACAATCAAAATCAGCTACAGTTGCATGAGAAATATGATGCAAATAATAACAGCCCATAACAAAAAAAGTCACTGCAAAAAATAAGCAAAAAAAACTAGCGAAATCAAAATTCGGTACACAACCACAACACATCATTTCGAACTCGTTACGAAAAAGAAACGGAACTTTCGAAGCACGTTTGGACCCTGAAGAGAACTCAATGAAACGAACCTCGGACCAATGTAATCTCTGTATTGAGGAGAAATACAGCATACTGCACCACAAAAGCGACAAGTCAATAATCCTACTAAACAGGCCAAGTGAATTAGTTTCGAAATGCCGACACCTGAAGCCACCGAACCGTGTAGAAAGAAAGTAACAGTTATATCTGGGTCCCCAACAAGCGTCAGTTGTTATCTGATGATCGCCCGGGTGCCGATACCGGCAACGGCGTGAAACTCGGAGTAATAACACGATGCTCCAACGTGCTTAACGTTTAGTATATATATATATATATATATATATATATATATATATATATATATATATATATATACTTAATGATATTTCAAAAATAGTGCAATTAAGTATACGGTTTTAGGAACTAACCTACATGTATTATGTTTCTAGTATATAAGTTGATTAAAAACTATGTTGAGAAATAATAGTTCACAGTAGACTCACAAATGAAACCAAAGTCTATCCTTCTATTTATTAATATTTTTAATTTGCAATAGATAAATATTATTCTCTGATTAGTGGGGGGGGGGGGGGTGATTGACCATCCCCCTTCCAAAAAAGCTTGGGGGATATATATCCCCAACCCCCCTATATTGACGCCACTTTAGGCAAGAGCAGTGATGCATCGTAAAGATACTACGGTAATCCAAATCATTGCGTTTCTTCGTACCTTAACAAAGGCGATGTTTGCGATCACATATTATACACAATGAACTCCTGGCCTTAGTAAGGCCGCAGGTTCACACTTCACTGATGCTTTGTCGAGATGATATGAAGCACGAGCTTTAAACATGACTTACGACTGGTAATCCCCGTCCACGAAAAGCTGGATTTATTGTGCGCACTGGAGGAGATTTCCGGTCCAAAACCTCAATCGGGGCGAAACTTTAGAAAGTTGACAATGGCATGACGATACCCGCTCCCCGAAAAGTCCTATCAGAAAAAATACGATCATGGAAGATTGTGTCATTAATAAAATATCCGGACAATAAGGAGCAATAGTCGGGGAAAGAATTATCCAATAAAATAATTTGTTATAAATAACGTTATAACTGTGCCGCATATTTCTAAACATTTGAACTCATTACCCAGACGCTACGTCTCTTTCTGTTGGCCAGTTGGATTTTTGTCAGTTTTTGCGGCATGCAGCACAAACTTACAGGAAATAAATTGCCAAGTGCGCATAAACGTAATTTGATATTCCGTTGTGCAATAAAAATATTGATTAACGTATCTGTTTCCTTTTTATTGGCGATTTATTTAATATTATTTGAGACATAAGGCTTCTTCTATGAATCCAAAGGACATCGATGTTGAAGCCCGCATAATGTAATATCCAGGTTATTATCATAATTTATGCATACACCACCGACATGACAATAAGCGGGCTTGAATGCATATATATATATATATATATATATATATATATATATATATTCACAGATGTCTTTTTAATTGTGCGCAGGGGTGTTCCATGTGTTGTTGACATTTGGTTCGGGTGGTACGCATAGCTCGTTGCTATGGCAGCATCGACTGGCAGGGTACCGGCCCACGTGTAGGGTCTGTGGTGTAGAAACACAGCGTTTTTTGTTCTAGTCTGTTCTTTGGGCGCGTGTGTATTATGTATTTTTGGGTTCTTGGGATTGTTTGTGTAATAGAAGTTTCTAGGCTTTTGGGGAGGAGCTATAAATTAGGGGCTGTGTTTAGAGCCGAAGAGAGAAAATATTCCAGCGGACACGGAAGAGTGTGAGTCAGTTTTGAACCAGATTTAGTGGGACTGTCTCCAGTTTACTTTGGACTATTTTTTGAACGTGGATTATTAGTTTTAAAGGACTTGTCGGGCTGTGACAGTGGTGGTATCCAGGTACCGTACACTTTATTATACTGTGTAATTGTATTGATTTGCTGTTGTACTGTTGTTATACTGTGTAAGATTTATTGTATTGTATTGTTAGGATTGTTTTAAGAATAAATGATATTTATTTGTTAACAAAAAGCCACGGACTTCTTTATTCATTTCCCTAAACATTTTACGCTGCCTAGTGTTACAGAATCTGATTTTTATTTATCTCCGTAACAAAATTTATGCTCGTCACGACTACGTGATCTGTTGTTATTGGGTTCCGAAACATATATTTCTTGCGCTGTGTTGGCTGCATGACGGACACATACCGATGGGCTCTGTATATATTTGAAAATTTCTTCAGCACTGTGCGTCAAACGGCTTCGAAAATCTGCACAAGTATTGATATTGACCTCAGGTTTCTGTGAGAGACTTTGAACTATGTCTGGTCTGTTTTTCTTATGCTTTGTTGACGACCAATCTGTGTGGATATTACTGGACATTCCAACCATATTCCAACAGCGTGGCAGGCAACCATGACCAAAGTGGGGCTCAAGTACAGTGTGGACCAGCTTTTGAGATTGAGGTCACCTGCACTTAGGGATAACACTGACAACTGGCCATTTATGGAACACTCCGAAAAGCTTTGATATTCAATTCTCCTGCCAATCTCTTGGCTTCAGTAAGATTTTTATGCATAACACCATACATATAATGGATCTATATGTTAATTTATAGATAACACCGTACGAATTGCCATGATTTTCGAGATCAATATGACATTCCACCATTCGTACCGGAACGTATTGGTCCAAATCATCGAGACTCAGACACAAGGTTAAGACAAAAAGACATAACAAAACACATAACAAAGACATAACACTTACACCAAATGTCGTCTTCAAAGAGAACTTATGACGGTAACATTGTACAACCAAGAAATTCATCTATGAAAGTCTATTTGACATCAGAACTAACTACTCGCCCCAAATCGTACATAGCACGGGTAATTGCTAGTTTTTATTTAATTAATATTTTTTTCTCATATTTATTTTTATGCAAATGCTTGCTTGTAATAGCGTTTTAGAGCACAACACTGTGGATTTTACGCCTTACAAAATAAATTATTATTGTTATTATTATTATTATTATTATTATTATATATGGCCGGATACCGGGGCGTTGTGGGGTTCTGATTTGAACTTAAACAATCTCTAAAGAGCAGATCGGAGCCTGCTCAGTGTGCGTGAGTCGCTGTATAACACCCTCCAACAGGCAGTAGTTTGTAATGAATCACAATTAGGGGTTGTTTCAATATACGGAATAATCGATACGAATCAATGCACAACATCGATATGGTTTGCAATATGCTCTGACCATTGTATTGTCGTATCAAGGAAACACGATGATTCCTAATAAATGTGGATAAAATTCTTGCTGAAGCTAAAACAAAAACTATTCATCTTACAAAAGCTACTTCATATTCTAATGTTGGCCCTTTAACAGCTAGCAAATCATGAGAGTTTTAATTTACGGTTTTTTTTTATTTATTTAAAATTAATCATATCACATATTCAGTGTTACGGAACCTAATATCAACAGATCACGAAGTCGTGACGGGCATAAATTTGGTTATGGAGATAAAACAAAATCAGATTCTGTAACACTACGCACGGTGAAATGTCTCAGGGAATGAATAAAGAAGTCAGTGTTTTTTTGTTAACAAATAATAATTTATTCTTAAAACAATCCTTACATTAATATACACTAAATCTATACACTTACACAGTTTATTAAGAGTACAACAGTAAATCAATACAAGTATATAAATAAAGTGTACAGTACTTGGATACCACCACTGCCACAACGACAAGTCCTTTAAAGCATATGATCCAGATGTACAGTTCACATAAATCTTCTCAGAGAATAACAGTCCAGTTCAATCACAAAATCAATCTGTTGTAATCCAAAGTGAAGTTCTTGTTATAATCCCGAAGGCAAACTGAAGACTTTATAATATCCGCCACAAATTTAGAAGAAAATCTATAACAGTTATCAGAAAAGGTCAACAAACTGACACACACTATTCTGTGTCCGCTGGAATTTTTCTCTTCTCTCTCCCGGCTTCAAAACACAGCCCTTAATTCATAACTTTTCACCTCAAGCAAAGAACTTTTCATTTCCCGAACGATCCAAAGAACCTAATAATACACACGTTACAGGAAACTTAAAGAACAACGAACGCTGTGTATCTACATAATAGGGTTCACACGTGGGCCGGCCCGGCTCGGCCAGGCCAGTAAGCCCCAGACTAGCATGACCAGTGTGTTTACACGTCAGACCTCAGATACCACAAGTGGGCCGGGCTATGCCGCCATAGCAACGGACAATGCTAGCGCTGCACATACACATGTAAGACTTCTGCATACAATAAAAGAGACATCTGTAACATCAGTGTATTAACAAACTCTGAGCATCATCTTAGCCTTTATAGAGAAATGATACACAAATAAGAAATAAAGCGTATAGTCCATATGTACCGGGTACCGTCTTTAGAGTATTGTAGTACGTATTATATCGTAAGAGCCTGACCGATGCCAAGCCCTAATTATATTCATATGATATTTCTGTCTCTTAATAAATCCGTTACGCTTCTTTCAACCATCTTTCTTTTCTTGATATTTGTTCAGTCTGTTAAGAGGGTAGATAGATGTGCTATAGGAAGGGCTTTTCCAAGGAACAGTTGAGGCATCCAGAAGAATTTTACAAGTTTCCTATATCACAGTACGATTAACCCTTTATTGATTTCTATTTCCACCAGGCGTTTAGCCATATAACGTTTTATCTACTTTTTGTGCCAGTGTTTATTATAAACGGTGTTACAGTTTTCATATTAATTTCCTTCAATGATTTGAAGCCATATCTTTCTCTCAAGGTAAAGTAATTAAAATATACATGTAGTTCTCATAATGATTTTTTTTAATTCATCATCGTAATGAAGGATATAAAGAATTTATCTAATTAAGAGTCTCCTCCTCGGAGACATTTTGCTTTGTACATTAAAGACCAGCAGGTGGCGGAGGCTATCCATCACGGTATTTTTCGTTCGTAATTATGCTGCTATGTCTAAAGTTTTTCGTAATTACTCGGGTTTCATAAGAATTTCATCAGAATGACATCCGTTTTTTGACGGACGAGTTTCCGAAATTGAACAGTAGTGTCATTTCAGATGTTCATAGAAAACCATACTATGATATATTATGCGACATAAAAAAATTGTTATCGGATTATATCGTCTGATTATTCGCTATCGACTTGACAATATTCAAAAGACTTTGTAAATGTGTCAGGTGTTGTTATGATTATTGCTATTTTATCGTGTAATATCTGTTCGTTCGTCTGCCAAATTTGATTATCTTTATGGAATGAATAGACGTTAGGTCCCCGGCGAAATGTTCTGCTCGGGAAAAAATGGCTGCGTTGGTCCTACAGTGTGGAATCAACATTGTCTTTTGAGGAGAAGAAACACTTACAGGTTTAGAAGGGTCCTATTAACATACCAGGTATGTTTATCAATCATTATTAATTATTCAGTGCTAGCGCCTTAAAATGTAATAGTTTTGCTCTTTCTATTTCTCAAAAGGTTCTCTAATGAAGTTTATATAATTGTGTCAAAGTTTTGCTTAACCGGCGAACAGAAAATCGGCAAAAATAATTGTCATAAAAATTACAGACTGAAATTAGCAAATAATAATCCGTGAACTTCACCATTTGATTAATTTCATGATAAGGTCGAGTCTTTTATTTCTCGCTAACTTTCACCTGATAAATGTTACCCCTTTCTGGTGCCCTTGGAAAAGGCTGCCCTTATCAAATGACGGACCGGGTTGCCTCTGGTTTAACATTGTAAAGTAGAGATTGCGTTGTATTTTATGGCGTACTCATCGTATCTGCACTCGGGTACGCAACAAAACACAAAGGAGTGGCTAAGCAACAAGGAGAATATTTATACCCAAAAAATAAAAATTCAAAATTCAAAATCACCTACAAGATAGAGTTTCCAGCCTGTTACTCCTCACATTACATTAAACACACTGGTTAAACACTAAATAAAACTTTAGTAAAACAGAGAGTCCGGTCAGATAGACTCTAGAACTCATTAAGTGGCAATACTGGACATTTGGTAGCAGCACCTCTCTAGACACCGGGTGCAGCACTTCTCTGGTAAATAGGCTGGGAACAAGAACTCACTTACTGCCAAAACGCTCGCTTTAACAATGGTAAAATTTGACCTGCTGCCGCCATTGTCTAAAAACACAATATTCTGACCGGCGCGCATATTCTCGGTCAACAAATACAACAATTTGCAGCTAACCCGGTACAGCTGACCCGAGGAATAGAGATAAAACCTGAAAGTTAACACAATTCCTTATGTAAACCAGTAAGCACGTATGTAAGTAATACAAATGCAACATTTTGTAACCTCGAGGAAATGTAATAATTGTTTCTTGATTTTGTTATGTTTATTCGTTATCCTGAAATAAAATTATTTAAAGATAATATTCTTATTTTAAGACCTGAATTATTATTTAAAGATTAAAATTTCAATTTTCGGATTTTGTCAAATATATTATCAAAGCAGCCTCTGTGACATGCCTGTTCTTTCTCTGAAACGTCTTTCAACTTTATGCATCATCTTTTTAAAGGCATCATCCTTACAATCAGCGTTTCCTGAAACTTGTTAGTATCAAATCAGCCTGTGTAAATCATGATAAAGAGAAACTTCAGCAACCGTTCTGCAACATGGTCGGGAACAGTGTCAGTAATAGACAATATATCTCTGCATTTCATCTCGACAATGTTTAAAAAATGCCTGGCCTTTGAAATCTGATTCCGAGTAAAAACAGTTTTTTTCTTGTTGTTTGCATTCAGGACATATCAAAATAGCATCCTCGTTTTTTGTCAACTTTCAATTCTTCAAAATGACGAGGCCGTGCTTTGATATTTACCTATTATCTATAATATGGTAAAATAAGTAATAATGACCTGCGGAAAGCAGTTTTATTTCTATATTTTGCAGGAGAGCATGTTTATTCACAGTTAAGGATGGATTTATATATATATATATATATATATATATATATATATATATATATATATATACTTATTTTGCTATTTTGTAAACTTTTTTTATCAAGAAAGCAGGATTTCATCTTTGAAAGAGCCTTGCTGCAATGCATGCATTACCATAAGGATTGCGTTTTGATAAAAAACAAAAACTACTTTTGAGGTTGACCTTTTGTTGTTTTTATTTGGCCAGTGATGAAGCCATGGTCATGTTTTGTCAAGCTTTAGAGGTTTCCATGGTAATAATCGGATTTGGATATATTTCTTTAGAATGGCGTGTTTTGTCTTATTAAGTTAGAATACTGTAAAATACTGCATCATACCTTGCAGTACATTTGAGTAAAACATTAATTAAATATTCGTTTATTTTCATGATATGCTGACTAAAGTAAAGGCGACGAATTACATCCACATGACATATTGACTCAAGTAAAAGCGACGGATCACATCCACATAACATGCTGACTATAGTAAATGTGACAGATCACATCCACATGATATGCTGACTAATGTAAAGGCGACAGACCACATCCACATGACATGCTGACTAAATTAATGGCGACGGATCGCATCCACATGGTTGCTGACTGTAGATTAGATGGCAAATCACATCATCCACAAAACATGTTGACTAGTCTAACGGTGACTGATAATCTCCACGTAACAAATTGACTACAGCGAGGAAGACCGGACAAGAAAACACAAAGGAGCATGGTCGTTAATCATTTTAAAACAAAATTCTGCGGAAAGACTTGAGATAGTCTTAGTACATTTTCTTGTTTAACTGGCTGTGAATACTATTCTTCTCTGGCCCTATGTCATCACACATGTATTTACGGATTCACAGTTGTCAACTGTGAGTTACATGCTGCTTGTGATTTAGTACTAAATTTTGCTGATCGGTGAAACTAGAAAAAGTCAGATATCACATGCATATCCAAACCAGAATTCCAGGTGAAGTTTTGGGTATGGTAACTACAAGATATAACAACAAGATGTCACTCTTACCATCTTAAACATTTTTCTTTCATGTCATATTGAGTGAAAATACAAACCCTAACAAACCGACCAAGTATTCAACCAACCAACCAAGTAACCAAATTATTTAAGCTTCTCAATTTACTGTTATCATTTAATCATATGTATTTCCTTTGATGTTCATGGTGCTTATTACAATTGAGTGCACTGATATATATATATATATATATATATATATATATATATATATATATATATATATATATTTACCTGTGCATAAGTATCTTAATGAATACAAAATGAAATTAAATTCAAACTGAAAAAAAAGTCTTGTTGAAGGGCGTTTGGCAGCACCGTGTAATAAATAAACCAATAAGAACAAGGATCAGTTATCTGAAATAAGATTATATTCAAGTACGTCTAAGGAAAAATTGGAATATTTATTAAAGGAACCTCCTTTGTGAAAATAAGCAGTGGTGGTGTAATCCATCTTTAAACATAGTAGACAAATGGTCATTCATTTATACGTGAAATAATGATCAAACACCTTGAAAATACGTTATTTCTTAGAGGTATCAAAATCATTTAGCGACATAGTCTGATCCAGAGGGTGCTCAGGAGCTACCCCCCCCCCCCCCCCCTTAGCTTTCATTTTTTGTTTTTATGCTGCCTTGCATACTTCGTACCTCCCTTTCAGACAGTTGGTATTGCATCGATAAATGTCACAAGAGATCAATTTTATATAAATTTTTACTCCTTTCTAACCATTTTCCTATAATGTTCACCTAAGAGAACTGAAAGCAACCCAGCATTATGCTATATGCCGACGCGAGTGATTTTGTTCAGAATTCATTTAAATACCAAAATTGCTCTCATTTGGGCCAACAAAAACCCATTTGTTTCGTATGTCAAAATCGGTCTACTATGTCCCCTGGCTTAGCAAGTGCCTTTTTTAAGATATGGCAACTGAAAACATGGCCTTGTTTTTGCAATAGACATTTGATGTTCCTATATATAGAGAAGCTGAGTTTAGAAGTTTATTCAACTCAGAAGGACACCTTTTAGGGTATACAGAGTCATGCAATACATTATAAAGAAATTCTTACATGGCAAGATCACATGTGATATAAAACAAATTTTACATAGTCATCGAATGACCAATAACAATCAATATACGACAAAAGCACATATTTCTAACCTAAGTATAAAAAGAAGATAATATGCAACATACCAATAAACTAATATCCGCATAAAGATAGGAACACCTATCTGAAAATAATACTGACACTAAGATGGTAAAATAATTATTTGTAATGTGTATATATAGGATGTTCCCTGGGTGTATCAAGTGCAGTAATATTTTTAATTTAATGCTGACATGATTTTCTTTGCAAATTTAGCTAAGTTTGATAGTTGTAATCGATCCTCAGCATTGAACAATAGATGCATTTTTAAGGTGTTTGGTCTAGTCAGGTAAAACTTTGGTATTAGGCGGGATCTTTCCGTCTTGAAGGCAGTACATTCAAACAAATAATGAAACTCATCACCGTGGGTATTTAGATTACATAATGTGCATAGACTAGAATGTTTTTTTTTTGGTTTAAAAAGACTAATATGAGATGGAAGTCTGTGATTGGCACACCGAAATTTAATCATGGCATTTCTCTCTGAGAGGTTAAGTGTATTTAAATTTTTTTCAAAGCCAAAGTCCTGCTTAATTATCCTATAACTGTGGCACAGTTTGTTTTCTGCCAATTCATTATGCCAATTTTGCTTACAGATATTAAGTCTGAGCTCTATGCTCATTCGTAACCATTTCTTGTTAACATCATGACCGGTGTTCCACATGTATGAGTATCCACATCTATCGAGAATACTTTTGATCGTTGATGCCCATACTGGTTTAAATTCATTGCTGTAATAGAGTTTTTTCTGAAGACTAAACATGATAAATGACAATTTGTGATGATTTCCTCCAATTAATTTTATCCAATAGTTGATCATTCTTCTTTCAATAAGATTGTCAATAGGAGTTCTACCTAGTTCCCTAAATACCATGCAGTTTGCTGTGCTCTTATTTACCCTAAGTACACTTTTAAGAAACCTTTTTTCAAACATTTTAATGTGGTCCAGATTCTGGGACCCCCAGATTTCAGAACCGTATAATAGTATTGGTATCACCATTGCATCAAATAATTCACTAATAATATCAACTGGCAATTGAAGTTTTTGAGCTTTTGTTTTTTTTTAAGCTGTACATAGCTAGTTTAGCTTTGCTGACCTGCTTGCTCAGTGCTTTGTGGAACATACCATTTAAATTAAATGTGATACCTAGATAGGTATAGTCATCCACTACCTCAAGTGTGTCGTCTTCAAAGTAGAATGCTGGATGAGATCTTACTTTACCTTTTGAGAAGATGACCACTTTAGTTTTACTAGTATTTACTGTCAGTAACCATTTTTTACAATAATTGTAGTTCTTCTGCTGTGTCAGCCATGACTACAGTCATCTGCATATAGTAATACATACATTCTAAGAAAAATTCCCATGTCATCATCACTGAGTCTATTTCTAATTTTGTCTGCTGTCTAGGCCTCTATAACTGTTTTTAATGGAATACTCAAAGTCATTTAGATATATAGCAAAGAGTAATGGTGATAAATTTTCACCTTGACGCACACCAATATTACATGTGAAGAAGTCTGACAACATTTTCCCATTTTTTACACAAGATTTCGCATTATTATACATATTGTATATAACAGTTATGACTTTGCCGTTTATGCCATTGCTAATGAGTTTACCCCAAAGTGATGATCTGTCGATTAAATCAAAAGCTTTTTTATAATCTACAAATGAACAATACAATCTTTTTTTTATTTTGTATGTAAAATTCAATGAGGGAATGTAGGACAAAAATATGGTCAAGAGTTGAGTATCCTTCTCTAAATCCTGCTTGCTCATCTCCAAGTATTCCGCAGGCGTTTATATAATTTGTTAGTCTTGCATTTAATGTGGTAGTGAATAGTTTTCCTAGACAGCTAAGTAATGTAATACTTCGGTAATTATCAGGATCACTCACTGAGCCTTTATTCTTATATATTGGTTGTATGATGCCAACACACCAATCGGATGGAATTCTTCCACTGTGGAGTACAATTTTAAAAAATTTTATGATTAGTTCTAACATTTCCTTCACATTTGAGTGAAGTGAGGGTTTGAGTTTTGTTTTAACCTTGTGCCCCCCATCAAAACCCTGGACCCGCTCCTGACTAGTTTAAGGTTCTACCATAATAGGACTACGCCTTTGTTTATCATATAATTGTCATACATTTCATCTTCTGTTTCAATCATCTAATTAGCCATTTAATGCAAAGACAATGACAATAAATATTATGAATAGGTAAGCTTTGACATTTAGACGATTAAAAAAACACGTATGCTACCCTGTATTTGTTTTATTACGTACGCCAGAATATGAACGTTTTCTGTAGTTTCTCTTTTAATTCCGTCTGGAATTTGCTCGCCAGATCGTACCCACCAACATTTCCCCTTAATGAGCCTTTTTTTTTTTCGTTTACTTCCTTCTCAATCTAGTGATATCTCCGTCATACTTTCGGTCTCATGTTCATTATGTTTCATCTGGTGCCATGCTCGATTGGACTTGCTGAGCACCTTGCATGTTTACGTCAACAGTCCCTGGGTTTACAGGCAAGGTTATACTGTCTAACTGTAAATGCATTGATTCTATTCCCCTTTCCGCCTTCCTGCCATGGCCTTCGCCTCCTATTCTTCCCTGTGCGGAACTTCAGTGCCCCCGGGAGTTACACCCACAGTGTTACACCTGTCGGTCCCGGGAGGGCTCATACCTACGTAGGTCAAATCCGTGCTTTTATTTCACGACTTGGTCTGTTGATAAATGGACACTGTTTCTAGCTCACCGGTTCTTCCCCGGTTAACGATTCTAAGGGCTCGTTCTTGTTCTCCGAGGACCCGGGGGGGGGGGGGGGGGGGGGTCCCCGACGATGATGATGCCGCCCCGGTTCCGAAACAGTGGGCTGCTTTTAATCAGCAGCTCCTTGGAGGGCGGCCAAAGTGTCCCTCCTTGATCAGATCGCCCAAGCTATGTAGACATCTCACCCGAATGGTCCACGCTTCAATGCGACGGCTCTGTCCGGCCCGTTCTTATTCTTCCCAAGCTGGGTTTTATCTATAACATTCGACGCTGCAGGCTTCATCAGAGGGTCCGCCCGTCTATAAGGAGTTTACGGACAAAACGGTCCGTCTGCGCGCAGATCACTATGCCGTTGTCACCAGTGTAGCGTCCGCGTCTTCTGGAACTGCTCTACCGCCGGATACAGGTAAGCCTTTGCCTCCGAGTACCGTTTGGTCTCCGAAGTCCCCTTAAATATCTGTGTATTCAAATCTCAGACTGTTATTAGTTCACTTTGCCAGTCACTCATAAGTGGCCTTTTAATGATTACTAATTTATTAATCTTGTTCCAAAGTTCAATATTTCATTATTTTTTGTTTTTATACAATTTAGTGCACCAGGAGGTCTTACCCAACAGGCATCAGGATAAATGACACACCTTGCGATGCCGTTAATATGTATAAGCCCCTGGCACGCATGTAAAGCTCTGTGTCACTGAAAGGTTTCATACGCTTGAAGCATCTACATATGATAAATATATTCCTATACACTCCTAAATGGTAATTTGACTTATATGAAATGCTTACAAATATGAATGCAATTATAACAGAACATAAAACAAAAATATTCAGTCAAACATTGTTTATGGTAACACACTGGCTTCACGGTCCTGCCATGCCTCGGCGACTGGCTCGTCCACGCTCACGGCCGCGTTCTCCTTCTCTTACACCGTTTTCAGGTTGATTCATTTCTTACGTACCTCGGGTTCATTGTGAACGAGAAGAAGTCTCTTTTCTATCCGTGGTCTTGGATTTTTGGTCGGGCGTGGCCTTGCTTCCCCGCGATTACGCGCTCGCGCTACGCTTCAAGATCCATGCTTTTCTCGCTAAGCGATGACACTGGTGTTCCATGGCATATTCCGGCGCTTCCTAATGCTAAGTACCGGTTTGGTGCCACGAACTTTCCGGTTCGTTCTCTGCGATACTATCTGAAGGCTACGAAATCAATCGGGGTGGGGGGGGGGGGGGGAATTATTTGTTAAATAAAAATTGGGTAACTCATTAACAGAAATGAGTCCTATTTACATATAAGTAAATGGATATAGGACGCCATAAAACTTACTCACGATCACTTCCAGAAGGAAGACTTTTCTTCCTTACATTTCGCAGCTCACGACGTGCGAGTCATTGCTACATTTTCAGCGCAGCTTTATGGTGTCTCTGTTTCCCAATTAGTCATGAAAGGTATTTGGAAATCTCACTGCATCTTTACGACCTACTACCTTTGAGATAGCTATCTATCTATCTATCTATCTATCTATCTATCTATATACAGTGAAACCTCGTTGTGTCGAGCAGGGTTAAGTCGAATTCCCGCATGTGTCGAAGTCGAATGAGGGGTTCCTGCAAAAAACAGTTAAAACCTTACTAATATACCTCCGCTATATTATATATATATATATACATATATATATATACATATATATATATATATATATATATATATATATATATATATATATATATACAGTGAAACCTCGTTGTGTTGAGCTCGGTTAAGTCGAATTCCCGCATGTGTCGAAGTCGAATGAGGGGTTCCTGCAAAAAACAGTTAAAACCTTACTAATATAACTCCGCTGGTGTCGAAGTCGGATGTGTCGAAAACCCTAATGTGTCGAGGTGATTTGTTGGTCTCCAGCGTATATTTCTATCGCTTAACTCGAAGTCATGTTTGGATAACAGTTGTGCACGGCCCGTCAATCATCATTGGGCGGTGATGACCAGTCATAATTAATTAATACCGACAAGGCTCTCACTCATCAAGCGCGATGGGTCTGTCACTCGTCTCGAGGTCATGCCGCTTTAATGTTCTGACAATAGTTGTCCACAGTCCAACTACCATACTTACGGCCGCGATGACCAGTTACATAATTAATACCGGCAAGGATCTAATTCAACAAGCGCGATGGCTTACATACCTAGTCCGTTGTTCACCTACTTGGCCCTCATGATCATGCCTTTCTTCTGTCGCCGACAAAGCATTAATGAGAAGTTATTGATAAAAAAATACATAATCCAATACTTCCCTTTGATGTGTCTAGGATAAACATACAGGACTCTGTATAACGGGAGGAGATGAGATCTATATCAAACTGACTTTTATTTACCATAAAGTACGTTATACTGTATTACTGCTTCACTTTTATATTGTTCGTGTCCTGTTTGCTATGACGTCTCAGCCTGCTAAGCGTAAGCTTGTTGTAAAGACCATGTAAATCTCGTTCAGTCTCTCTCTTTCTCTCTCTCTATCGCTCTGTCCACACACACTATTTTTCTGTTAGAGTTTGAAATTCTATGATGCTCAAAGAAAAAATTAATGAAAAGAAATAATAATAAGAAATCTAAAGGATTCACGCAAACATTTATGAGAACTTTATAATTTAAGCCCTATACATGTGCAGTATTTATCGATGATAATCGAGGCTGAAGAAGGTTAAATATAATGAACACCGGTTGTCTCGAACTCCGGTTGTGTCGAAGTATATATGATTTTGCTTATAATGAATATGGTACTTTTGGTAAAGGTGAATTTCGTTTTATAATAACACCAAGATATTTTCATATGAGTATTAACAAAGTAAATACTGCTCCTTTCTCTGACTGATTCTTATTATGTAATATGATCATCATCTTATTAGAAAACTTACACATTTGCATTCTTTAATTAACTCATATGCATATGTATATATACACAACAAGAGAAGCGATGTTGATCGGAATAAAATGAAAAAAAAGATGCCTATTAGAAGCTTCAAATTCAGTATTTGCCTGCTTTGTCAGGTGCCGAGTGGGGAATTGTCTTAGGGGGTATAATATGTGCAATTTGCTGATTTAGATATGTAATATGCAATTGGTCAAATAATGCACATATCTTTTGTGCCAACTGGACGCGCAGCTTCTGTATCCTTTGATTCTGATGCTGAGGAACTCATATTTTCATATGAAAAAGCAAAAAAAGCAAAATTAAACGTGTCAAATAAACTATGAGCCAATTTAAGGACACTTTTAATTATTGTTCAGATTTATGTTACATGTAGGGATGTTTCATGTTGTACCATTGGTCATGGCTAACTGGGTAATCACTCCACCTGGTGAAGGAATATGCCATGCACTTTTCTATTAATAAGCTAAAGCATATTGTTGAAAGGGTATTTAATTGTCTGCATATTCCGTATCAACACTTAGTGAGGATATAACGTAGGCCTATATATTTGAAAGGGGAAAATATTGAGGTCGATTATCCAAGTGGGCTTTATTATAGGTCTGATTATATTTAGAAGTAACAAATATCGATAATCTTTAGTCAAGAGAGAATGTTATATTTTTGCATTTTGTTCTTTAATTGATTCTTTGCAGTGCAATTATATCGGTTCCTGTTTGAGTTATCGCTAATTTTATTGATTGTAGTTAAACCATTGATTTTTGATAAATCATAAAACAATAAATCAATATATATCATGGTACCCCTATATCACATAATTAAGGAAGTTCAAATCAATAAGAAGAAAGCTTTTTTTTAATAATTAGAGAAACACTATACTCTTTTCATACAATACATATATACATGTAAAAAAAAACCACAACACAATAATACATATATAAAATTAGTTACACCAGCATATAAAATAATTATACATGCAATTATTGCATTACTTATAAAATAGACACCAAAACCACATATTTTTTTTATTCAATCACTTTTCATTCAAAACAAGCCATGGGCATGTATTAAAACAAGTGACCCAGGGGTCATGACGCTCAGCTGACCAGGAAGACATTGACAAAAGTAATTTTATCATCTGAATGACAAATTTGAATGAAATACTTTTTCCAAACTTGACCTTTTGTATAAAATCATCCAATATTCATTGGGGTACTATGGAGCTCTGTAGCATGAAGGATATGGGTAACAGACACCTATTTTCAAGGTTTACAAGATGACTTTTCAGGGGTCTCCCAGCATGTCAAAAATTAAAATTCTAGGTCCAGTTATTATGATTTGTGCCCTGTTAACAGATGACCAAATGTTTATTATGGGGGGTATTTCAAAGCCGCATAGGATGAAGGTTATGGGTAACAGAGATGTTATTTCAGGTGCACAAGGAGACTTTTCAGGGGCCTCCCAGCATATCAAGAAAGAAGATTCTAGGTCCAGTCATTATGATTTGTGCCCTGTTAATATATGACCAAATCTTTATTCTGGGGAGTACTTCAGAGCCCCATAGCTCACAGAATATGGGTAACAGGGACCTTATTTCGGGTTTCCATGTAGACCTTTTATGGGCTTCCCTGGAGGTGAGGACAGAAGATTCTAGGTCCAGTCATTATGATTTGTGCCCTGTTTATAGATGACCAAATGTTTAAAGATCACAAAAGTAGAGAAAAAATTGTAAAAAATAAAAAAATATAGGTGGCGCCACCAATCTCCAGGAATTGATGAAACACTCCATGATCAATATCCATGCAAAGAATCATGGTGATTAATGCATTAGTTGTTCAGATACTTGAGCTTTTGTATTAAATTTTGCATTATTCTGGGGGGGGGGGGGGGGGTACTTCAGAATCTCATAGCTCGAAGAATATAGGTCACAGTGACCTAATTTCAGGTTTACAAGGAGAATTTCCATAGACCTCCCAGGATGTCAAGTAAGAAGATTCCAGTTCTAGCGGTTACGATTTGTGCCCTGTTAACGGACAGACGCCCGGACGGCCGGACGGACGACGGACAAAAGGTGATCCCTATAGCTCAGATGACTTTCAGTCAGCTGAGCTAATAAAAACACTTAATGGTCAATATCCATGCAAAGAATCATGATGATCTCCGTATTAGTTGTTCAGATACTTCAGCTTTTGTATCAAATTGTCCATTATTCTGAGGGATACTTCAGAGTCCTATAGCTTGAAGGATATGGGTAACAGAGACCTAATTTCAAGTTTCCACAGGCACTCTTCATGGGCCTCCTTGCATGACATGAATGAAGTTTCTAGGTCCAGTTGTTGCAATTTGTACCCTCTTGATAGATAACCACATCTTCAAAGGTCTCGAAAAAAGAGAAAAAAAATTCGTAAAAATTTGAAAAAAATAGAGGTGGCGCACCCTCTCTGCATAAACTGATGGAACAGCTCATGATCAATATGTATGCCAAAAATCATGACCATCAGTGTTGTAGTTATTGAGATACTGCACTTTTTGTATCAAATTTTCCATTATTCTGGGGGGGGGGGGGGGGTGGGTATTTTGGAGCCATACAGCCTAAAGAATATGGGTAACAGAGACCTAATTTCAGGTTTCCATGGAGAATTTTCATGGGTCTCCCTGTGTGTCAAGAATGAAGATTCTAGGTCCACTTTTTATGATTTGTGCCCTGTTAACAGATGTTCATATCTTTAAAGGTCTCAAAAATAGATAAAACATTCGTAAAAAAAACCCGAACAAATACAGGTTGTGCCACCAGTCTGCAGGAACTGATGGAACACCTCTTGATCAATAGTTATGCCACAAATCATGACCATCAGTGATGTAGTTATTGAGATATTGAAGTTTTTGTTTGAAATTTTTGAGTACTCTGGGAGGTACTTTCGGGCCCCATAGCTCAAAGGATATGGGTAACAGAGACCTAATTTCTGGTTTCCCTGGAGACTTTTCATAGGTCTCTCAGTGTATGGAGAATGAAGATTCTAGGTCCAGTCGTTACGATTTGTGCCATGCTAACAGATGACAGCATCCTTAAAGGTCTCAAAAATAGAGGAAGAAATCGTAAAAAAATCAAACAATATAGGTGGCGCCACCAGTCTGCAGGAACTGGTGGAACATCCCATAATCAATATGTATGCCAAAAATCATGACCATCAGTGATATAGTTATTGAGATATTGAAGTTTTTGTATGAAATTTTTGACTACTCTGGGGGGGGGGGGTACTTAAGGGCCCAATAGCTCGAAGGATATGGGTAACAGAGACCTAATTTCTGGTTTCCAAGGATATTTTTCATGGACCTCTCAGTGTGTCAAGAATTAAGATTCTAGGTCCAGTCTTTACGATTTGTGCCTTGTTAACAGATGTTCACATTTTTAAAGGTCCCAAAAATAGAGAAAAAAATTCGTAAAAAATCGAAAAATACAGGTGGCGCCACCAGTCTGCAAGAACTGATGGAACATCTCATGAGCAATATGTATGCAAAAAATCATGACCATCAGTGATGTAGGTAATGAGATGTTGATGTTTTTGTATGAAATTTTTTACTTTTCTGGGGGGTACTTTGGGGCCCCATAGCTCGAAGGATATGGGTAACAGAGACCTAATTTCTGGTTTCCAAGGAGATTTTTCATGGACCTCTCAGAATGCCAAGTTACAAGGTTCTAGGTCCAGCGGTTACGATTTGTGCCTGGTTAACGGACGGACAGACGGACGACGGACAAAGAGTGATCGCTATAGCTCAGATGACTTTCAGTCAGCTGAGCTAAAAATGAATAAAATGGACGGGAGTTATATATTGTAGGAGTTCGAATATATATATATATATATATATATATATATATATATATATATATATATATAATACAGTGAAACCTCGTTGTGTCGAAGTCGAGTGGACCCTCAGAAAACTTCGCCACATCCGAGGTTCGACACCAGCGGGTTTTATTTGGTAATAATTTATTTAGAGTCGTGCGGAATATGGAGTCTATTACTTCGACATAAGCGGGGTATTCGACTTGAGCGAGTTCGACACAACGAGGTTTCATATATACATATATCCTAAGGTATGAGATGGATCTGAATCACTACCGTCAGTGTCGCTTTACCGGGTGACTGAAGTTCAACTTATAAATATACATATAGCGCTGGAAATCTATACAGGTGAGAGAGAATGAGAAGGTTTGCTCAAGCGCTTCCGCTGATATAGGTAAATAATACACTAAAAAAATTTCAAACCAGGGATTAAAAACTGTCCGTTTAATGAAATAGTGACTGGTGTGACTAATAGGAGTCAGCTTGGAAACGTACAGAGCCCGTATCGGTCTGTATGGACCTGGGCCCCGCAATTAAATTCGATGGAGGGCCCCATGTTGGTGTTGCCATGTACACAGGTTTGTGTTTGTATAACAACTGCACTCTTTATCGCCCAGACGCTCACATGCAGTGGGGATATTGAAACTAACCCAGGCCCACCACCAACAGGGGCAAAGGATAAATCAAACAACCGAGGGCAACAGAGAACATTCAGACCAACACAAGCAAGATTAATAGATCTGAAAGTGGGGAATTAAGTGTGACGGCCAGTAGGCAAGACATAATGGACGGTAACATACAAGAATAGGAGGTGTCAAGTAAAAACACTGTGACACCAGGTAAACAGGTAACAAAACAGTCAAAGCAGGGAACCCGGAATAGATTAGAAGATATCGTGAATCAGTTAGAAAATGTCAGATTTGGTTAGAAGGTTAATAAACATGAGGAACAAATTAAGGAGATATAACCTGATAGTTCATGGTATAGGGGAGGAAGATGGTAGGGAAAGTAAGATGGTAGGGAGCAGTGTGAGAAGAAGGTCAGAGAAGTGATGGGAGAAAAGTTTAACATGAAAGATGAGATGAGAAAACCATCTTTCATGAACATCGACATCGACAGGGCTCACAGACTTCCATGAAAGAAAGTGGTAAACCAAGTTTGGCCAAGTTTGAGCGCAATAAGGACAAGGACCTGGTTCTCCGGATTGCTCGCAAGACCTTTAGATACAAAAAAAAATTATCTACCTTTATACAAGAGGACTTTGCAGAACATATCAGGCATGTCAGATGTAATCTGGGAGTCAAGTTGACTGAGGCTATTGAAGGGGGACTCAAAGCATCATTAAATACGACAAACATGTCATTGACAGTGAGGTTTATAAATGGAACAAAGAGCCAAAATGTGTGCGAAACTGAAAGAATCAAGGAATGTGACAGGAGGGGCATTTAGCATTAGTAACACTGACACAGGCAAATAGCATTGTGGCCAAAGCCCTAGAACCGTTTATAATTGACTGGAGATAAGTTGTGAATGTGTGTACGGACATACCTCTTCGAATTCTCAGTTATTGTATGCTAATTCCAATAATCAAAATGTTTACATCTTTGTTATACTCTTTTACTTTAAATTTTGAATTTACCAGTGAATAATGGAAATAATAGTTTGTTGTTGAAGATGATTTACATATTTATAATGATGGTGATTGTAAAAATGTTTCTGTCTCGTGTGTTTCAGGTGGTTCATTGACCTATTTGCACAGAGCACAGTCCTGCACTCTAACTAAAACTTTAAACAGGGGACCCAGAACTGACGGCCAGTCTATTAACATAGAATAAACAAAACGTGGTGAGTTATTGACTAATGCATTAGTTAAGAGAGGTTCTAAAGCAGTAATTTAGCATGTTGATGAGATACCTTTAAGGTTACTAACCTGGAATGCGTATGGTCTCTGAAAACACATACGGCAAAATGAATTGATGGATCTTTTTTTAAATAATGATGTGATCATAGTTGTTGAAACATGGGCAGAAAGTTGACAAGAATTTAGGGGCTCATTCTATGGGTAAACAGGCAATTCCTCAGAGAGGTGTATAAATGTAAAACATGGGGGTATTATGGTTCATGTGAAAATTGCTACAAAGATTATGTTAAAACTGTCATTACGAGTTATGCAGATATGTTGATTATTTTTGAAAAGGGGATAAACTGGAACTGTTAAAAGAAGTTTTATTACTGTCTGTATATATTGCACCTGTACATTCAGCTGTATACAGCGTTTTTGAGGAGGATAAATGCATTATTAGACTGAAAACATTTTATATGAATTGTTATGTGAATATGGTGATTTAGAAATGATTATGATTTGAGACTTTAATGCGAGAATGGGATATTTGCAAGACAATCTGGAAGATGATGATACCAAATATCTAGGAATATCTGAATACCTTTAAGATAATTTTAGAATAAAGATAATGTTAGCAGATCACTGCAGGAGTTATTTATAGTGCTTAACTTGGGAATATTAAATGGTCGTATCAAACCAAATGTGCAATGTGAATACACATATTGTTCATCTATTGGCAAGAGCCAAATTGATTGTATAATTGTCAGTTCAGGGTTATACTCTAAATTTTATAAATTCACAGTTTTGCATTTGGACATGTGAGATAATTTTCCAGTGGCAGCAAAAATGGTGATAACAACAAATACAAATTCAATTATCAATTTGGATGAAAAGGAAGAAATTATATGTGTACAGTATAGAAACAGAAAAGCTAATCATAACTGTTGGGATGAAGATAACACAGTTGAAGAAAAGCGTAGTGTTTTTTACGGTATTGTTAACAATGTTCCTAACAAGGCTGCTGAAATATTAGCACACGTGATGCAGCACTTTGCAGAAAACACATTTATAAAGAAGTCCAATACTTAAAGGAAGTGTATCAAACAACCAGGATGGTGAGATGAGGCATGCGAGTCAGCAAGACTTGATAAATATAGAGCTTGAAAGTAATTGCAAATTGACAGATAGTAAAAATGATTTAACTAACTATCAAAGAAAGAAGGAATTCTTTTAAAAAAACCTGTTAATTTAAAAGTGAAATGCATGAGAAGAAAATAACAGGACAGATTATATCATGTCAGACTACCAAAAATGTGGCGCACAATGAAAAATATCAGGAGAGGCACAGAGAGAATAAATAATATATCGAAACAAAACTGATTTGATTATTTTAACAATCTCCTTGAAGACAAACAGATAAAAGTGGATTCATTTTTTTGAGCAGGAAGTTATAAAAGTGTGGAATTCCTAAGGTGAAAGATATTTTATACAGATATGATTTTGAGTATATGTGGATTTTCAGGATTTACACGATTGTAATAAATTTATTCGAGAATTCAGACAAAGAATAAGGGACGTTGGTATACAGGAATGGCCCCAACAAATAAATAATAGCAAGAGACTCAAAACATATGGTAATTTTAAATCGGTATTGGAAATAGAAAAATATTAAACGTATACAATAAAAAAGGAATATACTCTACCTGGCTAGGTTCAGATGTTCAGTACACGAACTAGAAGTGGAAATGGGGAGAAGACATAAAATACCTGGATAGAACCAGTTATGCACATATTGTTTCAATAAAGGTTTTAATATTGTTGAAGATGAATATCATTTTTTATGAAATGGAGATTACATTATATTATCAGGCAACTGAGAAAAGGAAAGTCTATTTATAGACCAAGGAATTTATTAAAAGAACCTATTACTATACACACAATGTTAAAGATATTTTAAGTATAATGTTTTCTCCTTAAAGTATAATGGTATCTGCCTATATTTATATATTAAATTCTTAAGCTTTTTGCTTACTCGTGTACTTTAATGAAAATAAACTTGCAACTGTTAGATCAGTGAAATAAAACATGAAACATTGCAGCATGCCACTGCAGGGGAACTATTGTGTAAAGTGAGTAGAACCATCTATCATTTTTTTATGTTTATGTTAAATGGTGGCTAATACATGAATAAAAATATAAATATAGGATGCAATATGTGTGTATGTCTGGTAATTCACAGTTGAATATTTTCAAATCAAATGATCATATCATGATGCATGTTTCATTTGTGTTATGAAATGTTTGCCCTTAAATGATTTTTTCATTTGCAAATAAGAAATAATTATATACTTATTGATTACTCTCAAATGTACAGTTTTTTGTGAGTATAAACTTAATTTTATTACATGTTTTGTTATGCATTACTTGTTAATTGTTGTTACATATTTTGTGTTATTTTTAATTTTTATTTTTTTTGTACAAGTGCATTTTTAGTGAAGTGTATTGTGATGCCATTGCATCAGTTCTCTTTATCTATCTATCTATCTATCTATCTATCTATCTATCTATATATATATATATATATATATATATATATATATATATATATATATATATATATATATATATATATATATAAATTTTTCCCCCTTTTTATTTGAATTATTTATTTAGTATTATTTTGTTCTGTCGTATGTACTCTCGGTACTTGCATTATGTTCTTTGAAGTGTATTGTGGTATCTTTACATCATTTTTGTTTTTCCCCTTTTTTCTTTTCTTATTACTGTTTGGTTGTGCATTGTATTAATTGCTTTTATGTTTTTTGTATGCTTTGCATTTTCTTTGTATACTGCTTGCATTACGGGCATTTGGAGTATATAATAGTTTCATTGCATCATTAATTTTTAAATTATTATTATTATACGTGTATTTATTTTAATAATACACTATATTTCATTGTATGTCTACTATTCCGTATAATATAATGCATGCATTAATTTTGTATTTTTTATTACTATCTGTATCTATTATATTGTTAATGTAACGTTTGCATATATATATATATATATATATATATATATATATATATACATATATATATATATATATATATATATATATATTCTATGTGCTTGAAGCCTTTAAATCAGAATAAATACCTATTCATTCATAGCCCTGGGGATATGACCTGCCTAAAGAGAAAAGCCACTATATAACACATATGTCAGCGGCTTTGTGTTCGACTATGTGTCTATTTCTAGAGAGAGAGAGAGAGAGAGAGATTTATCATAATAATTATCATCTCAACTAATTTTATATTGGTATGCATGTTAACAGTCTACTTTATGTGATAACAAAATGTGCACATAGGCACGAATCCTTAAATTCTATGTCAAGTTCGTTCATTAATTTATGTAGATCTTTAAAGCACTGTATACTAATAGTTTCTTTATTTCTAAAGCATAAGTATTTAATAATATATATATGTGTTTGTATATGTGTATCTTACTCAAAGTACAAATTCCGAGGAATAAACCTAATATAACCATTTTCCTGACCATTATTGCAAGATTGTGAAGATTTAATGGCAATAATTAGTATATATTAGTTTAAGGTCAGCAGTGTTTAATTGAAGGTAGAAGATTATCTGAAATGACCTTAATTAGGCATGGGATTTTATACATAGCAGTTAACATGTCTGTATCCAAGACCTCTAAAGCACCTTGTATGTAAACAGAGATAAAGGTAAAAATCTTAACACTACTCCCTACGAAAGGACGAAGTCAACGTAACTGAAAATTAATTACAATATAATTAGTCAATATAATGTTTTGTGTGTGCTTGTGAAAAGAATGACCCCTTTTTATGTAGACCCACACAATCAAGCAAGTGACACTGCATTACTGGCAATTAAAAAAGTGTACACTAGTGGAATCTGAAAAGAATAGATAATAAGCTATAATTTTCGCTTAATTTATGCCTAGGAACCATCCGTCATTAACATAAAAAAAAACCGCAACTGCTCTTACATATGACAGGGATAAAGTCATACTTTCCATAAACCATCAACAGAACAGAAATGTGAACCTCTTATCCCAGGTAATTTACGCATATAAATTGGAGCAATAATTGATGTGTCCTGACGTTTGCACATATTTTGTTTAAAACGTATGTTTTGCTTTTTTACATGTTAATCTTAGTTCCTCAAAATCCGAAACCAACATCAGGATACAGTGGCTGCAAAAGATAAGATAATCATGATTTAAAATTAGATATGCAAATAAGTTAATTACATATTTATTATACTACCTGAAGGAAAGACCAGTCACCACTCGGCACTAACTTTATTTCTACTACTTACAGGCATATTTTTTTTATTTTAATTTTTAGACCCGAATCGCTTTTTATTGTATGTGTGCATAATAACACATGTAAATTAGTTAATTAAAGGGTGCGAGTGTGTACATTTTCTTTTTAAATGATGAACAGAATACAAGTTTAAGTCAGTAAAAGGATCCGTATTTAATTCGTTTGGATGTTCCTATAAGGAATCATTCATATTTTTAACAACAAACCTAAGAATTTACCAAATGAGGTTAATTTATCTAGATTTAAAATCTCTAAAACCATTTCATAAAATTCATATGTTTCATACGAAGTTATGTTACATTTGATACAAATCCAATATTTAGTTCCCATTTACCTCCAACTGCATACCTACGGCCAATATTTCAATATATTTATATATAATATATTGTGTTTTGCTAATCTATCCAAATATGCAAATTTCTCATTAAATATGTACATTACAAAAATGTCTCAAGCAGAAATCGATTCTACAGGAAAAATACCCTGTAATCAAATGAGATTGGTTTGTTTGCGACGACTATAGAATTGTTGAAGGTTTTGACATGTCATTAAGAAATGTTGAAGATTTGGATCTGTCTATTAGGAATTGTTGAAGGTTTTGACATGTCATTTAGAAATGTTGAAGGTTTGGATCTGTCTACTAGGAATTGTTGAATATTTTGTCGAGGTAATATCGCTTCCACTAGATAAAGTGTTTTATATTTAGCAATTTGGACTTACAGTTAACCCTTTATAGAACTTGGAAGTTAATTTTGTATTCGGATGATATATATATATATATATATATATATATATATATATATATATATATATATATATATATGTATATATATATATATATATAAACTTGTAAGATAAGTGTTAAACATATTGTTTGTAAAGTTGCCTGCCATGATTGGTTGAATTGGTTGAACACCTTATATTGTATTTCAAGAAAAGGTTTCCAATAGTTTTTACCTTCAACATGAGTTTTTATACACTTACGATCCATTTCCTGACCGTCCATTATGACTTTTTATATGTCTACAAGAAAGACTCGTATTTTATGAGTTTTTATATATAACCCGATTGTATAAATCTTATATGACGCCCTTGCGTTTCAGTAAAAACTGTGTCGCTGTTTCTAATGTTTTCTTGTAATACGATGAATTAGACGCGTTTTGTCCACAGTGAAAATGACTTTTGTCTTAGGCCCAGATGTTCTTCATGGAGTCCTAATAAAAACTGAAAGAGAATATGACACGCGGCAGCCGGTTAGGTCAACCATCACCTGGCCCCGTGCAAACTTGCCACATGGGATTTGCCATAAAAATGCACATTTAAAGCGTCTATCTTCAATATTCAGTATCGTATCTAGGGAAAATAAACGGCTGTCCACATAAATTCAATTTAAAACAATTTCTCAAGTATTTGAATTTTAAAACTGATGTTTGAATAGTTATCATATATCTTATAGATACACACAGAGACCATTTTACGAGAATATCCTGTTTGATTTGGATCAGATTACTTGTTTCAGTATTGTAACGTGAAACCGTCTATCAAAGTGTGACAAATATAATGCGGCCGTCACATTTACGGAATCGGCCCAGCGTATGCCAGCGTACGAGGAACGTTTGACATTCACTTGCATAAGCTGAAGTTTGGACTTTATTTTGAATACAGTGTTATTGGTTTTAATAAGTTGTCGTTCGTTGTTGCTCGTTCCGTACGGGAAGGACCTTGTGTGTGCCAATTTTTTTTTCAACTTATGCCAACAATTAAACCGACAGCACAAAACAATAAGGAACTTGAAAGCTTAAAAACGGGGTCATTGAGAACTGATCAGGACATGTATTATGTATCATGTTAACATCACGGTAAACATGAGGTTACTGAAATCTATACTGAAGTTGATGCACAGTCAAATTTTTATTAATATAAATATTATCGTAATCTGATATATTATGTTTGACCATTACATATGAATATTTTCATAATCTGATATATTACGTATGATCATAACATATGAATATTATCATAATCTGATATATTATGTATGATCATTACATATGAATATAATCATAATCTGATATATTAGGTATGATCATTACATATGAATATTAACATAATCTGATATATTGTGTATGATCATAACATATGAATATTATTATAATTTGATAAATTATGTATGATCATAACATATGAATATTATCATAATCTGATATATTAAGTATGATCATTAAATATGAATTTTATATTACGGAACCTAATATCAACAGATCACGTATGCGTGATAAACATAAATTTTGTCAAGGAGAAAAAAAAATCACAATCTGTAACACTAGGCAGCGTAAAATGTCTAGGGGAAGGAATACAGAAGTCAGTAGTTTTTGTTAACAAATAACTATAATTTATTCTTAAAACAACCCTAACATTACAATACACTAATCAATACAATTACCCAGTATAACAGCGGTATAACAACAAATCAATACGATCACACAGTAAAATAAACAAAGTGCACAGTACCTGGATAACACGACTGTCACAACGATAAGTCCTGTAAAATGTATATGCCGAATGAAAAGTCTACACAAATCCTCTCGGAGAATAACAGTCCAATGTAAAGCTCTTGTAACAACGCAGAAAGAAAACTTGAGGCAGGCAGCACTAAATTGTATAGAGTTAGCAATAGTAGAATCCCTGAAATTACTGGATAATCGGAGATGTCCCACAAACTGACATAAACACGTCTGTGTCCACTGGAAACTTCTCTCCTCTCTCTCATTTTAAAACACAGCCCCTTTATATAAATTTTCACCCCAAGCCGAGAATTTTCCACTTCTCGAACATTCTAAAGAATCTAACACAGTACACACGTTCAAAGAACATACCAGAACAACAAATGCTGTGTCTCGACATATTTGGGTTCACACGTGAGCTCGCCCCGGCTCTGCCAGGCGAGAAAGCCCCAAGCTAGCATGACAACGAGAGTTCATCAAGTACGGATTAAACTGAGAGTGCAACATGCGGCCAGACAAGACCGCTACAAAACGAGTTACGCCCGTGTCACACAATAAAAATCTCTTTTACAACATTTCATAAACATCTCGATAAACAATCAGCAAGTACATTGTCCTTCCCTTTAATGTGTTTGATTTCACGGTTGTAATCCTGTAAGAACAAACTGCATATCAATCATCTTTGATTTTTAAACTTCAACTTGTTCATGAACGTGAGGGGATTATGATCACTGAAAACAAGGGTAGGCTTGACTGATGAATTAACATAAACCTCAAAATGTTGCAATGCCAAAATCAAAGCCAAACATTCTTTTTCAAAAGTGGATTAGTTTTTATGGTTTGCACTAAACTTTCCTGAGAAATAACAAATTGGATGATCTATGCCATCATTGCCTTCTTGTAACAACACAGCACCAGCAGCAGTATCACTAGCATCTACAGCTAACTTAAAAGGTACAAAAGAGTCTGGAGCTGCTAAAACTGGTGAACTTTGCAAAATTGCTTTCAAATTCTGAAATGTATTTTCACACTGAACATTCAATACAAACTTTTGTTTCTTATTTAACAAATTAGTCAAAGGTTCTGCTACAGCAGAACATTTTGGGCAAAATTCTTGTAGTATCCAACCATACCAAGAAAACGCATTATTTGCTTTTTGTTCTCTGGTCTAGGAAATGCAGAAATAGCACTTATCTTAGCATCAACAGGTTTTACCTGGCCCTGCCCTACAATATAACCCAAAAATGTTACTTGTGCATGACAAAACTCAGATTTTACCAAGTTGACGGTCAGACGTGCTTCACTGAGTCTTTCGAAGAGGTCGCGAAGAAATAAAGATTTTTTTTTCCAGGTTTCGCTGTACACGATGAGTGTATCAATATATGCGTCGCAGCCCTGAATGTTCCTGACAACCATATGGATGAGGCGCTGGAACGTGGCTGGCGAATTCTTTAATGCCAAACGGCATAACTTTATACTGGTACAGTCCTTGCGGGGTCACAAATGCGGACACTTCTTTCGCTTGTTCTGTCAGCGGAACTTGCCAGAATCCTTTAACAAGTCAAACTTGGAAACATATCTGTAGCTACCGACTCTTTCAATACAATCATCGATCCTCGGCATCGGGAACGTGTAAGTTTTAGTGACAGAGTTCAGTTTTCGATAATCTGTGCACATACAGTAACTTCTAACTGGGTCAGGTTCAGTGTTTACACAATTTTCAGCAGTAACATTTTGTATAACATCTGATGTGCTATTTCTTTCATTATATGATTTCAAGATGTTAAAATGGCACAGTTGTTTTTTCTTACGCCTATCTGGTGTCAACAGTATGTAATTTAAATCACTGACTTTCTTGTCAACAATGTAAGGACCAAAATACCTAGCTTGCAGAGGTCTGCCAGGGATGGGAAGTTAGGAAGGACCTTTTCACCAGGCTCAAACGTCCTACTTATAGTGTGCTTGTCATATTTTGTATTCATTTTACTTTGTGCAGATTTAAGATTTGACTTTGCAATCTCAAAAGCATAGTGTAGTTTATTGCGAAAGTCTGAGACATACTGCAGTAAAACTAAGAGAATCAGGATTTTCACACAAGAGTTTTTCTTTAAGGAGTTTCAATGGAAGTTCAGTTCGCGGTCCATGTCCGAAAACTAGTTCAAAGGGACTGAAACCTCTTGAAAATATTCTCTGACAGCAAACAGCAATAAGTGGATTCCTTCTCCCAGTCCATCTGTGTATCAAAGCAAAAAGTTCTGATCATGTTTTTAATGTCTGGTGAAAAGGCTCGAGGGCGCCCTGACTTTCAGGATGGTATGGCGGAGAGCTGTACTGTTTTATACCTAGTTCAAGCATAACTTGCTGGAATAAGCCAGACATAAAATTGGTATTGCCTCAGGGAACCTGGTAGATGCGCACATAATTGTCAGCAAGTATTCATGTCCAGATTTTGTTTTGGGCAGTGGTCCAACAAATCAACAATAATAATATTGAATGGTTCCTCGAAAGCAGGAATAGGCCTAAGTGGGGCCTTAGGAGGATTTTGATTGGGCTTGCCTACCATCTGGCATGTATGGCATGATTTACAATATTTAACATCTTCCCTGAGGTTAGGCCAATAGAAGTGTGTACTAACTTTCTGATAAGTTTTATTTATACCTAAATGGCCAGACAAAGGAGCCAGTGTCCCTCAAAATTCTAGTAGGGGTTTAATCTGAAAAATCACTTGAAAGTGATACAAAACCATCATGTATGAATGGCTCAAATAACTCCATTTTAGCTCAGGAGAGGAATCTACTACCTCAGCTTCATCAAATAAAGAACTGATATTGACAGTGTCAGTCATAAACTCTTTTTCAGAGTCATTTAAGTAATCTCCATCCTTTTTATCATCAAACTCCTAATGGAAGTCAACAGAGGAATTTTCCTCAGCAGAAACAATTTTCTGTTTGTCATAAGAGGACCTGGCCTCATTTGAAATACTCTCGCAAGAGTCATAAAAGGACTTAGCCTTATTTATAAGGATATTCCTTGCAGGAGTCTTGAAAGGACCTAGCCTTATTTAATTCATCTCAGGAATAATTTTAGGTTTTTACCCCGCAAGCTATGGATTCTTCTTTGGATTCAGACGGCACTTGGGCCTCCGTCGCATCAAACTCTTTATTGGAGTCAATAAAGGAGTTGTACCTCTTATTTACATGAAAAAAGCCTAGCTCTTATACTATGCTATGCATAGATTTTGAAACAAAACCAGAAGGTTTGCTATTTGGTTTATTCGCAAGTTTCCAGCAGTCAGATAATAGATGACCTTCCTTCTCGCAGTAATTACAGATTTTCTTTGAAAATGACTAGTCTTTGTTGGACTTATACACAGTGGGCGTGGACTGAGGTGTAGCAATGGACATTGTTGGACTATCAGGACTACTAGTACTGGATGACTGCGCTTTAAACTTCTTTTGACCATACTGATTTACATTCTTGTTTGTGAATGACTGGTTTGATTTGCTAGTAAAGGACATTTTGTGTGTCAATGAATAATAGTTGAGCAGCAATGTCAAGTGTTTCAGGACTTTTCTCATCAAGAAAAGTTTTAACATCTGCGTTTATCCAGCGCTTAAATTCTTCTAGCAAAATCAACTGGCGTAAAATGTCATAATCTTTCATTACATTTTTAGAACTACACCATCGATCAAACAACTGCTCTTTTGTCCTAGCAAATTCGAAGAAGGTCTGTTCTTTGTGTTTTCCCCAATTTCTGAATTTCTGGCGGTAAGCTTCCGGAACTAACTCATAACCCTTTAGGATAAACCGTTTTACCAGGTCATAGTCAGCAGCAGCTTCTACTGAAAGCTCGGTATAAATTTCTCTGGCCTTGCCAGTCAATACACTTTGTAACAGCATAGTCCAATTTCCTTAGGCCATTTTAAATTTTCAGCTACCTTCTCAAAGTGTAAGAAATATTTATCAACTTCTTTTTCTTGAAAAGGTGGGACAAGTCTAATGTGTTTAGTAACATCGAAACTGTGAGTTGGTGCGACACGTAGACTATGTTTTAATTTATGTCTTTCTAATTCCAGTCGTTTTAACTCAATTTCTTTTTTTTCTAGTCTGTCTCTTTCTATTTCTTTTTCTAGTCTTTCCCTTTCTAACCTTTCATGTTCTTCCATCTCTTCTCTCTGTTTTTCTTTTTCTAATTCTAACTGTTTTAATGTTAGCTCATGTTGCATTTCTGACTTCTTTAATTCTAATTGCATAGTAAGGCTATCATTTTTTGATGTTTCAACTTCAGTCTCTTCAATTAAACCTTTGCTAAGAAGATCTTGCATGATTTTAGCAATGATATCAGGCTTTCTCAAAGCTTTTTTCACACTTAGCCCCAAGTGTTGTCCCAAACGCAACACCTGTTCTTTTGACAACTTTTCAAGTTGATCAGGGTCGGGATCGTCAACAAATGTCTCAGGTTTGAAATCTGCCATGTTAAGATGTCAAAACAATAGCACAAAACCACTGAGATAAATCCTGTAAACAATGTACTGTAAACAATTTGTAATCTTTTAAACAATGTATGATAAAACAATGTGTCCAGGTCAAGGCCTAATAAATTTGAAAACTATTAAGCATCCCGACGAGAGCCCTAATTTTATGTTACGGAACCTAATATAAACAGATCATGTATGCGTAATGAACACAAATTTTGTAATGGAGATAAAAACAAATCAGATTCTGTAACACTAGGCAGCGTGAAATGTCTAGGAGAATGAATAAAAGAAGTCAGTGGTTTTTTGTGAACAAATAGCTATAATTTATTCTTAAAACAACCCTAACATTACAATACACTAAATCAATACAATTATACAGTAAAACAGCGGTATAGCAACAGGTCAATACAATCACATACAAAATAATGTGTACAGTACCTGGATACCAACATCATCACAACGATAAGTAAACTCTTGGAGAATGACAGTCAAGTGTAAAGCTCTTGTAACATCCAGAAAGTAAACTGAAGTCCAAATGCATAAAATCCAGGAGAAAGTCTTTGAAAATGTATAATTGCCGCATTCTTCGGATAAGGTCCTAGAATCTGACACACGCTTCTGCGCCCGCTGGAATCTTCTCTGCTCTCTGCCCCCTGCTTGTTCTAAAAAAAACAGCCCCTTTATATACCTTCACACCCCAAGCCGGGAATTTTCCACACCACACAGTAAAACACGCGTTTCAAGAACTCTCCAGAAAGACATCGCCGTGCCACAACACACCAGGTTCATCACGTGACCTACGACCAGTCGTGAAAACCCAAGGCTTACATGACAACGAGAGTCCAACCAGTAAGGATCAAACACAGAATGTAACACGCGGCCAGGCACGAGTGCCACAACAAGAGTTACGCCCGTGTCACATAATAAAAAGAGCACCTGTAACAATATAAATATTATTATAATCTGATATATCATTCATGATCATTACATATGAATTTTATCATAATCTTGTTTATTATGTTTGATCATTACATATAAATATAATCATACTCTGATATATTATGTATGATAACAACATAAATCTAACAGGATGCAAACTTAAACCACAGCCAATTATATTGGAACAGAACAAAACTGAGAATTGTAGGTGTACACGGATTCTGAATTAAAAATTAATATATTGAATTACAGCTGCAAAACTCCTAGTCACCTGAACTTAAGATTAAATCCTAGTGGGGATGTTCATGGCGGAACACTTTCCCTGCCTGAAAAAAAACGAAACTGAAAAACTCCGTGGACTACTTAGTCATGAAAAAACATATATTTGATATTTTACTCAAATTTCTGAATGGATAAATACCCTTCTAAATTAGTGTTTTTTTCCATTACTCAAAACACAAGTCCTTGAAATCATGGAATTATAGATTATACAGCTGTAAGGGTAATACACAGTGTGTAAGAAACGAGTGTCAGAGGGCCCTCAGCGACCAGCAGTATACATTATTTATTCCCGGCCCAACGACAGAATTGCAGGAACTATGCTTACACATGCATCAATTATTATTATTATTATTATTATTATTATTATTATTATTATTACTATTATAAATTAACAATAAAATATGTTTACATTAATAACTTTGATATTATAACTTTGCAATTAATAATAATAATAATAATAATAATAAAAATATTATTATTATTATTATTATTATTATTATTAGCTGAGACAAAGCGTACTGTAACGTAATATGCTATAATATTATTACAGTCATTGGAATAGTAAATGGGTTAAGACGTATGGATATCTATGCATAAAATTCGTAAAAAAACAGTGGCAGTATACAATTCTAAACAAGCAGTAGAGAATCACTACCGCAGTAATTACAGTTTAATGAAATTGAAAATCTCGGTCTTCATGGGTTCTTTACAAGGGCTTCTTCCTAGCCAGTTTGACGCATTTGCCAATTTACATTTTACGATTGGTGAGAAAATCCTTCATTGCCGGAAGCTCCACTTATGATTCTGTTTTACAAGACCAAAAATACTGTTATACGTATTTTTTTTCCAATTAAAAGGAGTAAGAGAAACCGAGATAACAAACGTTTGGCTTCAACCACGCTTACATAAATCTGAATTGATCTACTTAATGCGAGTCTAAAGCCTTTGTGGAAGTGCTAGTGTCCCCGAGATAATCCATTACACGCGCCAGAAGATCACGATGATCGCTTATCGTTCTACTAGTATTAGCTTTGTTATTTCACCAAAATACAGCGTGATGTGCTACATGTTCCAGAACGTGTTTATTCAATCAATGTTTCAACGTTTTTGTAGCCCCCTAATGATGCGGCGGAAACTAGTCGTGTCAAGGAATCCCAAAACTTAAAAATTTCCGATCCTGTTTGAAATAATGCTGACCATTTTTTCTACAACTCTCAGCTTATTCATTTAAGAACAAGACTGAACATTATACAGTATTAAACCGCATATTGTGTTTACCTCTCAGTATCAAAGATTTGTTGAATTTTCTCTGATACATATTTGCATATCAGAAAATCAAGCATTAATCACCGGAACAAGCTGGAAATCTGACTTTATATTAAAACAAGCAATACTCTGAAATTCTTAAGCTTTTGATTTTTATATCACATGATTCGCTAATCTAACCATTGCAAGCTGCAAATCGCATTACACTAGTTCCTTTATATTCTTAAATCATTTTGATTTTTTTTCCCAGAATTCACGCAAGGACACTCAGACCACATGATAACCCTACATACCACATCATTCTATATCAATCCTGAGCCAGAATTTGAGACAATTCATGAACAAAAATATAAATAAGTTGTTTTATAGTCTAAGAATCTTATAAAGACTTTGTTTTGTATATTATAAATTGCATAAACTATTCATGGGGAAAAAATTGCTATTTTTGGAAATCTGTGTTCAGGTACTCATGGCATAGGTGCAATATAAATCAGCTCTCTAAGACAAGAGATCATGGTATAATATGGGTTGAGTTGCCTTATCATTTAGGGAAAGAAAACGAGTCCAATGTTGATAAAAAAAAGAATAATTAACAGGAGCTTGCTCCCCTCCCTTCCCGCCCGCCTCTGCTCGCAAAAAAACATAATTTTTTTCTTATAAATTCAACAAAATAACGTCTAAAGCTGCGATTACATATGCGCGAAAAGAGGGAATGCGAAGAGAGAAACTCGCGTCTATGGTAATAGCACTAGAGCGTTAACATATGCGCGTCAATGAGCGCCAGAGCGAACGCGATTTTCTTGAAAAAAAACTTTGAATACGTCAATCTTTTTTCCAGATAAATACAGATTAGACATGTTTTTAATTCTAGAATACCTTGGTAAGTATTACCAACATTCCTGAAATGTAATTGTGCGGAAAAGACTAAAAATGGCGTGTAGCGTCGCGTCGCTTTTATAGAAACACAAACCCAAAAAATGGCGTGTCGCGTCGCTTATATAGAAACACAAACACAAACGGATAACACTGGGTAGATGCTGTCAAAAACGACCAGCTCTTATGCAGAGGCGTGGGAAGCAGATCAAAATGTATTTGTGGGGGGTGGGGGCAAATAGATATTTAGATTGTGAAAGATGATGGTGGATGCAGTTAATATATATATATATATATATATATATATATATATATATATATGTGTGTTTCATACGCGGGGCACATTTATGGGTGGGATGGGGGCGCATATATATATATAACAAATCCAAGAACAAATCCAAGAAATTAAACACAGACCTTAGCAAATATATTTGGCTACTGAAAAAAAAAAACGCCAACTACAATATAAAATGGAAAATACTTCTTTCTGTCATAACGGGCACTTGAGATAAAGCGTATCCCGCAGGAAACCATGGATTAGCCCCGGATTGTTTGCTCTCCCACTCTGAGGCTACTGCATGGATTATCCCTGTTGATTACTCAAAGCTCTCATGGGCCCCCAAAATGTTCTCGGACTGTTCAATCCTGATCTGACGTTAGAATCAACATATTTATTTTTTCTCATTATGATATCAACAGCAATTACAAGAAGAGTAATAATAATATTTATCGGTACTAATACAGCTTCGTTCCTTTACACAACTAGTGGCCCATGGGCCATGACGCTCAGCTTAATTCAAGGAATGTTGAACAATGAGCAAAATGACTGCCAGAGTGCAAAAAAAGCATGAATTTTGTGAAGAGTCCTTTGAAATGCCTGGTGTATGAGAAAACTCTCCAAGACAGATTGACATTCCATATTTCAGACCAATATCTTGAACCACTCCTAAGATATGAGCAATTTTCACCCAAAGCACATGTACGTATTGACGCCACAGGAAAACTATTGCAGATGGCGCCACCAGTCTTGAGCACAAGATGGAGGAGTCCAAGATCTATGGATATGCACAATTTTCAGGCCAATAGGGCAAATCACTCCTCAGAAAAGGGCTTTAATTTATTCTGCAAAAAAGGGAAGGTGGGTGGCGCCACCTGTCTGGTTTACGAGAAAATTCCCCAAGATGGATGAACATGCAAAATTTCAGACAAATACCTTGAACCACTCCTGAGATATGAGCAATTTTCACCCAAAGCACATGTAGGTAAGGACGCCACAGGAAAACTATTGCAGGTGGTTCCACCAGTCTTGAGTACAAGATGGAGGGGTCCAAGATCTATGGTTATGCACCAATTCAGGCTAATACGGCAAATCACTCCGGAGAAAAGGGCATTTATTTATTCTACAAAACCAGGAAAATATATTGCGCCACCTGTTTACGAGATGCAGGTATTGAGGATCTATGAACATGCACAGTTTCAACCCAAAACATTGAAGAACCACTAAGACGAAAAGATGGCAAATGCACTGATGGACACTACGCAAAAAGTATTGTAGGTGGCGCCACCAGTCGCAATTATGAGATGGAGAGATCCAAGATCTATGGACATACAAACTTTCAGCACAATACATTGAGCCACTTCTGAGATATAGGCTGTTATCTAAAAGACACCCAGATTCGTACAGCACTGAAAGGATTGCTGGTGGTGCCACCTGTCTTTGTAGGCACAAAAAATATAGGTGAAGGGACAACTATGCTGGGTTTCGGAAAGACTGGTCCAAGGTTCTCAGAGGAGTTCTATGGAAACTAAAGCAGAGTTTTTGTATAACATTTTAAATTATTCTGGGGGGTACTAACGAGCCCCATAGCTTGCAGAATATGGGTAACAGAGACCATATTTCAGATTTCCATAGAGACTTTTCTTTGACCTCCTTTGATGTCATGTTAGAAGATTCAAGGTCCAGCAGTTACGATTTGTGCCCTGTTAACAGATGACAGCTTCTTTGAAGGTATCAAAAATAGAGAAATTCTGGGGGGGGGGGGGGGGTTCGGAGCCCCATAGCTCAAAGAATATGGGTAACAGAGACCTAATTTCAGGTTTCCAAGAAGATTTCTTATGTAACTCTCTGAATATTAAGTTTGAAGATTCCAGGTCCAGCGGTTACGATTTGTTTAATATTTCTTCCCATCCCAGGACCATATACTTTAAGGACAAAACTTATGGATCTGAACTATGCAGTAGAAACTCCAGATAGGAAAAAAAGTGAACAGCTCTGCCTTGTCAATAAGCTAAAGAAATATTATTAAAAAGAAGAGCAAAAAGAACCTTCTGAATCACAAACACAAATGAATTTAGTCACTATACCCCATATTTCAAAACAGGATCAGAACAATAATCAAAATTTGTTGGAAATTGAAAAGAAACTAGATGTTCCAAATAAATTGACGAATTCTAAACTGTTAAAGGATATTTTAGGGAAATTTAGTCACTTTGACAAAATCAGAACAAAGTAAAACCCAGGAGGTAGTCAATCAGTATTCTGAAGTGTTTCCTGACACTCCAGAAAGAACAATTGTTATTAAACATAATATGGACATAGGTGAGGCTAAACCTATCAAACTATATCCTTATAGGGTAAACCAAAATAAATTACAAATAATGCAAGAAGAAATAAAGTACATGCTGGAGAACTGGGTATTGCCGAGTTTGTAAGTACATTTGATCTGTTAAAGGGGTACTGGCAAGTTCCGTTAACACCCCTGTTACACGAGAAGGCGATCTCGCTGCGATCACCGAATTGGGGCAGATCGCCGTAGAGCGCAGCCAGAATTGTCTTAAGTTTTCATGAGCTTCGTAGGAGCGAGATAGTGTCGCCTTGGGTCGTCATATGGTCACCATGGACGCCATGAGTGGCGACCAGTTTTGAACATGGAAAGGGGGTCGCCGTGGATTAAAAGCGCAGTCCGATCGGAATTCAATCGCCATCAGTGTCCCAGTCAGCGCAGTACCAGCTTCCCGCAGGTCGATCGCTAGTTAGCATGGAAGCAACGGTCTATCCGTTTCGATTCGCTGCCTCCTTTTGGCCACTGCCAGCTGTTCGTGGAGCAGCATGATCTGGTGGCCTTGCAGACAGGCCAGTTGTAGCATGTAATTTCTGTCCATGCTGACATGTGTGGCTTCACAAATCTTTCTTACACCGATCATGTTATGCGTACTAGTCAACAATGGGGACCATGGCAACCACCGACTGCCAGTCTGAAGCAGCGCAGTAGCATCTACCCACGCGCGCAGTTCCGTCGTCTTGATCGCAGACGGATCGGGGGCCGGTTGCTGCGGGATTATCATGATCGCAGCCCTGTCGTGGACTGAGTTCTTCAGTGGGTAGTAGGGACCTCATGCGGATTTAAGGGGAACGCAGTTTGATCATAAACGACGGTGTAGCAGCGCCATACAACGCGGTAGCAACGGCATACGCGGCCGAAAATTGCAATTGTACACGTGCAAGCCTATTGACAGCGGCATAGCCGTCACACATGAACGGTTTTCCATGATCTGCTAGGTCGCCATGGTCGCCGTTAGGTCTCCTTCTCGTGTGATGGGGGCTTAACCGACAGAGCCAAGGAAATATTTGCTTTTGTTACTCCTGATGGGCTCTATCAGTATGAAGTTGTGGCATTCGGACTTAAAAACGCCCCAGGATCATGGCAAAAGTTCTGAAAGATGTACCAAATTGCACTTGCAAATTGCACAAGGGCCTTAAGCCCTGGACTATTTTTACCTTTCTGTAAACAATGTTATTAAAGGTGCCATAAGGCCAGGATTTTATAACAAAAACGACACTAATCTTTGTGGCCCAGGGAATGGTGGGAATTACACCCACCTTGTTCACCGGATGTGTGACTCCTGGGATAGTCTTGTTCTGATAGCAGGACGCTCTTAAGAGGTGACGGATTACGGGTGGCATGAAAACGGACCGAAAGAACACCATCTATCAAACAAATTATCTCTTTCCCTTGCAAATTCAATGTGTTTGGTTTTACACTCTATCTGGTTTGTCTAAATTTTAGTCTGTATGCCTTAGGGAACAACTCATAAGCCTTCAAGACTACACTTTTGAAAATATTAAAATGTTCTGGCTTGAACTGTCTTCTGGAGATCAGGCAATAAAGGCACTAGGTGGAAAGACCTGTTGTGAAAGTAAGGTCCATTGGCCTTTAGGCAGGTTACTAATAATGGCCACCTTTTCAAAATATGAGAATTATTTCTCAATTTCAGTTTCCTTAAAAACTGGAACTTTCCAATTGAAGTTGGGCTTGGCTCCAAAAAATTTTTGACCAGCGGCGCAACCACTTGCACCGTGTTCTTTTTCCAGTTTTAAAGCGATCTTATTTTCTTTCTCTAATAGTGGCTTTTCTTGTTCTAACTGAAGCTTTTCTAACTCTATTTTTAACTGTAATTTTCTAGGTTCAATCGTGAGGAATTCATTTTACTCTCTTTAAATTCTTCCTCTAGATTCTCAGTTTCCTTGACAATACGCTCTAATATAGCCTGCTTCATTTCTTTTTTTGTGTCGTGTATGACATACCTTTCCAGATGAAACTTTCAACAAATGTTTTGAATTCGGAAGACATGATTCTGGTCAAGTTTTGAGCAAGATAGCAAAGTGGGTTCAAAAGTTCCTTGACGAGGCCCCAATTAATGGATATATATATATATATATATATATATATATATATATATATATATATATATATATATATATATATATGTAACGGATATGAAACAACCTGATGTCTGTGATATAAATTCTGTTTCAGGTTTCAACTGGTTTGTTTGCTGGTCTCGCTCTTTGCCTTGTGGTTTCTAGCCATTGTTTCTTATTGCCTGGTCTGCCTGGATTGTTTCTATTGTTGTTTTCAATGGTTTTCTCATTTCTCATGACGAAACCAGTTTTCTCACGTGTCTGTGTTAAGGTCAGTGGGTCAAGAGAGTCGGAGCTACAGTTTCCAGTGATACATGGAACTGAACGTATCTCGTTTCTCTCTTGACAGGTAAGAGCACTTCACTTTTATTAAGTATTAACACTAAACCATTGGTGTATTCACGTTCCTTGAATGTTTAAAAGACACGAGTATTGCTAAAAATATCATGCAGTATAAATTATATATCGCAGCTAAAATATTATGCAGTATTCATTTTATATTCATTTACGCTGGTTAAAAGTAATTAGTCTCATAACGGTATTTCATAATTGCAAGCATGGCGTAAGCTTCAGTTTCCAGTGATACGTGGAACTGAACGTATCTCGTTTCTCTCTTGACAGTCTCTACTTCGCATGAGAGATGTTTGATTTGGTCTGAATAAAGTTTTATATCAACCACGTGTTGGAGGTATTTCGTACACGTCTGGAGACTGATGACTTGGCTATGCCGGACACCCGTTACATATATATATCTATATATATATATATAAAGTGGGGGAAGCATTCTGCAAGTGTGGTGAGGTTGGGGCGTGTAAGCGCCTTAAGGGGGTGGCTTTGGGAGGGGCTACTAAACTATATATTACTAAACAAACTCAGTCAAGAAAAGTTTCCAGTTGTTTTCACGTGAGGCTTGTGGAATGAGAAGAAAAACAATGAATTTTCCATGCAAATTGATGGAATTTACATCATTTCTCAAAGAAAGGTCACACTCACCTCATCTCTTGGGCAAATATTTGGTGGGGTGGGTGGGGTAGTAGACCAATTTAATTCATGAAGTATTGACATCAGTGCAGTTATCTAAGATTGGTTTTTACATTTATTATCATATAAAGCTACCTGTGATTCTAAGGGAACTCGAGTGAATTTATTACTGATTTAAACAGTAGATTAAAAGAAAACTGTATACGCCAGACTGGTGAAGTCCAGATTTCCCCAAAAAATATTTCAATTCAGTTTGCCTGTTGGGCCGGGGAGGGGCGATGGGGGGACAAATCATATGTTTGCCCCCACTTTATAACGTGTGTGATTGTGGGGGGGGGGGGGGGGGGGGTTGCTCCCGCCCCCCCCCCCCCCCACACACACACTTCCTTCGCCACTGTTGTGATTACTCCTGCTGTATTATTATTATGTATCGTATGTATACATAGACCTATAGTAGACAGACTTGAGGGCAGATGTTGCTGATGTGGGATATGTTCCGCATCTGCAGGTAGGTCCTCACATAATGAACTAATTTTGGTCTCTATGGACATGTAACAGTCATATACCATTATTACTATAGGTTCTTTGCAGTGGCACTACGAGTGATGGTTGTATCTCCAACATTTAATTTTAAATTAATATCTCGTAATTGTTACATTTTTGTGTTTTGTTTTTTTAATGCTAAAGACGATTAGTTCAGTGCTATCATTACTTGCTTATGACCTAATATATGCACCATCTAGAGTTCTACTGAAGAGACAGACCTAGTGGTCTCAGTGGTAAAGCTGTGAATCGTCAGCGTAGAAGTGTCTTTTGAGATCATGTCTCTTAATGATGTTTCCAAGGGAGTGGTATGACAAGTGAAAAGCAGAGATCCCAATTGTGTAGTGCTCCCGTACGTTATAATCTCTTTGAATAACAAACTCTGTGCCAAGCTTTAATTAATATATTACCAGTTTCATGTCATATTTTTCTTATAGGTATGCATGAACGCACACCTTAAATAGCTTCTTTGGTATTAGACATAATAATTAGTTTATTTTATTCTAATTTGTGAAGAGAACTGCTTTCAAGTTTTTGAGTTAAAGTTTTCAGGACAGGAAACAATCACTCTGGGTCCAATTGACAGTTCGGCTTCCTTCGAACGGAAGCCTAACACAGCCTCTGTGCAGAATCCTTAATTGTAACCCTTTAAGCTGGCGTCGTCCTGACTCTGCGTGAAGAATTTCCCAGTTCATTAACAATCTCTGGGACGCCGCCTTGGTAACAAAAAATTGTCCTTTGATATCTACCACAGACATGAAGCCGCAACTTGAAGTCAGTGTCTTAGACTTGGTCTGTACTGTAATATCAGTGTTACAGCTTTTTGTAAAACTATATTTAAGCGAAATAATCTTACCTTTATATATATATATATATATATATATATATATATATATATATATATATATATATATATTAAGCCCAAATAACAAAATAGTATATTAACTAGTAGTGTTAACACATTATCTTTGTGCAAATATACGACTGTCCCAGGAATCTTAGCAAGCTCGCCAAATAAATATTGATATATTTCATGAACATGCAGTTTTCATGAAATTCAGTGCCATTTGTAAATCAATTTGTAAATTTACCAGGGCTACTGCTATTGAATCCAATGATATAGGAAGATTCCAGTTTCTCATGTTACATATTTTACTTTTATTCTGTTTGATGAAAACCTTACACTTTATGATGTATGCTGTACTGTTTATATATCTAACTTCTTTTTATAATGTTCTCTTTTTTAAAAGTGTCAACATGGCCTGTAATATATAGGACAATGGAGATGTTACAAATTAAGAATACGTACATTACCGGATGTATAACTACGAACAAGAAAAGATTAAATTCATGTGATGGGTTATCTAATTAAAACGTGTTCGTTCGAAGAATTAAGCCGAATTTGTAAACAGATCATAAAATGACATCATTTTAAAACGGAATTGCCATCGTCAAGGGAAATCAAAATTGTAAATGATTAGTACGTTAATTGAATAAATGGAAATGAGTTGATGCAAACGGGTTATAATATGTCGTGCATTCGGAAATATCTTTTCTTAGTGCAATGATCCATTAACTGATATTGCTAATCAGCAATGTGATGTAAAATGTTCAGTAATGCCGTCGTATAAATGATATAGTAGTGTATGTACGGTTATCTTCGATTCAAGCTGAATTCTCTAACAAACTTTTTTATCAGGTTATAATAGAGCAGCATCTGACGAAGCTGCAAAATTAGATTTTATGCCGTAAAAATATATAATATATTAGTTTATAAATGAAATGTTACCCGATACGATCCCTCGCTGATGAAACCATAACAAGGTATTAAATGAACCACGTATTTTAGTAGGCCCATTTTATATATAAAAACTTGGAAGCAGACATTTAATTAAACTGAGCATTAAAGGGAACTGAATTCCGAAGTGGCGTTTGACAAGATTCCCAAATTGACTAACGAATGATGAATATCAAACAAAAACCTGACGAGCCGAGATTTATACATCACACCCCCATGACAATACAGTCAATCGTGAAACTCTTGAAGCATATAGACGCTGATACACGTTAAAATTTTATATAACGGCTTAATCTCATTGCATTATAGATGAAAGTATTGTTTAAATGTGGAAATTGTTAATACATCCTGTTACAGAATCGATGTTATTAATGAGCTTTATAATGTTATGTTAAAATGATAGTCATTAATATTTCAAATGATTAGGTTAGCGCGGTTTAATATGATCCTTCCGTATGCGACTGAGGTACTAATTAACAATATTCTCCAAAATTTCCCTGTTCAATTAAACACCTCTTTAGCCTGAAAGGAAACGCTGACATGTTCATTACAGTTAAAGGAAATATCAGATTCGCTTGTCGTTTTATTCTTTTTTTAACACAATTGTACATTTAAAGCTGCATTAACTTCTTTCTAAACACATGAATTAAGGAAAACATCTGATTTCCCGGCATGCCCTGTGTTCTCCTCTTTGGAGCACCAAGCATGTCGAGAACACACCTCCTCCACCCCCCCCCCCAAATACCAGTTAACCTTTAATTCGGGCTTTCCGTTTTCACTGTTAAATGGAGGCTTTTTCCCTGTTGCCGACTGTTCTGGCGTCATCGGGACTTTTATCTCATCAGCGTCTTTCATTACTTTGTTTAAGAAGTAACCAGGAGCGTGAAAAATTCAATGAATCTCTGCATATATTTCATATGAAGGCGAGATTTATGACCGCTTTACGTTGTTTCTACATGAGAACTTTGGCCATTATTATTTCTCCTATTATATTTACAAAAATTGATTGAAAATGATTCATATCATATTTTCATGTCCTTTTATTACTATTAAATGGGATCAAGATATTGCGAAATAAGAACATGTTAACATATTTTAGCTGCAATCATAGAGCGGGGATATGTTTAGACCCACTATGATCTTAAACGTAAAGAAGTGTACGATGTGATATTTTGGTACTAGTCTGGCATAGACGGTACAGCTAATAAGAATCATCCTGACTATCTTACAAGACAGAAGAAGGAAATTGGCTCCACGCGACAAATCATATACTGTGGAAGAGGTTAATTTGGCGTGTCTGAATTTTCGCGCATTTTTCATTTTTATAGCATTAGCGAAATTCGAATTATCGCGCAAAAAATATGAAAGGTAATCAATTGTGTATCAAATTATTAAAATATTTATAAAAGACAGGTTTTTAACGTAACCTACATCCCACCTTACAACCTTCGGGTTACCACTTACATGCCACGGGCGACTGGTTGAGTACCGTGACCGCAAGGTGTGAACAATACGTAATTAATCAGAACTAATCACGTTTGATGATGCAATGGTACTGCAACCATCTACGTCGTTTGTCATCTTAGTAAGTTGTAGAATTTCTCTACAGTAACAACTGTGATTATACTAACCAGAAGCAGCCAACTATGTCCGAACAACAAACAGAACTGACAATAGTCGCAGGTCCCTCTCAGCGAAGTCGTACTTCAAAGCTATGGGAAGGGCTAGGGGTGTCTTAAAAGGCTACTTATTGTATTTTGTTTTTTTTTTGTCTTTACCTTTACCGATATTTGACCAAACGGGAGAAGTACAATCACAGTTAAATTAACGGGACATGGAATTTTTCGGGTGGGGGTTGGGGGGGGGGGGGGTTCCACATTTTAGTGGCAGACATAATTACTAATGGCCAGGCATGTCTGGTTCAGAGCCGAGAAACTTCATCATATTCTCAAAGAAGTTTTGTCAATATTCTAACAGAAAATACAGGGGCTCAGGAACATGTGTAACCATTGTGACATGTTCACTTTTATCCTGTGATCTCTTAACACGTACATATTCTGTGAGCTCAAAGTTTCGTTTTGTTTTGTGTTTTTTACATTGAGGCATATGAAAACTTAGTTTAGAAGGATTTTAGAACATATGTATGAAAGTAATGGAGTTCATGTATTTTAAATTGAAATCGATTTTTCTTAAGATTTCAAAACAATGCAATTTAAAAATTTGGGAATATGTGTTCTAGATGTTTTTATTTATTAATTATGTATTAAAAAGTAAAAATGTGTTATGTAAAAATGTAATTATGCATTTAAATGTAAAAATGTGTAATGTAAAAATGTAATAATGCATTAAAATGTAAAAATGTGTTATGTAAAAATGTTATTATGTATTTAAATGTAAGAAATTGTTATGTAAAAATGTAATTATGTATTAAAATGTATAAATGTGTTATATAAAAAAGTAATTATGTATAAAAATGTAAAAATGTGTTATTTAAAAATATAATTATGTATTAAAATGTAAAATCAATAGTGTTGAAGGTTAGACCGCACCATTACATCTAAATGTTGACAATAATTGTCGTGTTATTTAAAGTTGTTTAAATAGAAAGTTATCTCCTGAAAGCTCTCCTGGATTTACTTTTTATGTTTAATTGATAAGATAAATAATTATTTTTTTGAATGTCAAGTATTTGCATTTGGTTAATAATTTAGGCATGGTGGAAAAACATATCTGGTATCTATAATCAACTTTTAGAGAATACATTTAGTATACTTTGCTGCAAAAAGAATAATTATTTGGAGAAGATCAAGAACAAAAAAGCTCTTATCAAGGTTTAATATGAAATTAATGAATAAAAAGTTAAAAAAAAGAGTATTTAATGGTCTTTGGTATCACATAATACTGAACATTTTAAGGTAGAAGGACTGGTCAAAATCCTAAAAATTGGTATTTTTTTCAATAAAAGGTATACGTAATATTGAATACTTGGCGGATCTAATGCAGCTGTGCATATTTTGGGTCGCCGGTTGCATTTTGTGGAAAAGGGTGATTTCTATTCAGTAAGCACCAAGTTGTGTTGACAGGGTGTTTGTACACTAACTCCAGCCCTGCCACAGGCCTGTCAATCACACTGCCCCTAGCCTTCACCTGGGTCATTCAGCCAATCGCGAGGTGCAAGTACAAAGATCTAACATGAAAGGTGCTTATATACATAAATTAAAAAAATGTTATCTTTTTAGCACTTTCAGTTACAGGTAAATCTGCTTTCCTGAACCACGTTTCTTAACCATTGTCAAACTAAAAACAAATGTGAGTGCTCTGTATTGCAGGAGCTCCAGATTGGTAACAGACCCTCTTACACAGACGTTTTATACTGGTAATTGGAATATGACATACACAAGAACAATGGACTTTCCATCCAAGTGTCTGGATCACTTCTGCTATACCTTAACCTGAGCACAAGCTTTTTTCTGTACCAAGTACCACTATGGTGGTGAAAACTCCACTTCATCAATGTGTAGAGAATGTTCCTAGTTTTCTACAAATGTAGCTGTAAATGGTCATTGAGAAGAAGTTATATTAATAAAGGTCCCAAAAATGTTTAAACTAAATTAGAAAAATTAGAGAACGTAACAACGTTCTTTTTTATTTCCCGACAAATAATAAACAGTGTCAAAATAGCTTAAAATAATCAGCTATCAAGTCCATAAAACGTATTTAAAAAAGCGATGAAATATGTGTAGCATGCGAGAATTATAAGTAATAGTGAAAAAAGTCGTTTTTACATTCGGATTTCTTGTAAATCCAGCTTGACCTTTTTCAAATTCGAGGCACATGGTTACCTGGCCTTGTTTGTTCACATTCATCAACGCCAAACTAGACCAGGCAATAACTTTCTTTTCATGTGATCATACTACATGAGGAAACTTAACTTCTTGTACGTAACTAGTCATTTATTCATCTGCTTTCTTTAACTTCTGTCAATGAACTTACCAACAAACTTGTAGCAAATCACGCCCGTATTAAAGTTTGGTATGCTCTTTCACGCTTTCAAGTTCTGGCTGGAAGCACTAATCCGCGTATAAGTCGAAATGAAAACGCCGTTGTTTAGCGTCATATATAATATTACCATAACCGCAGGTGTTGACAGGTTATTTTAATGATTACAACTTTTTTCAGCGCTATCCAATTCAATATACAATAAACAAGCTGAAGGTTACTAACGAGATACAGACAGACATGCCATTTAATTTAATAAAAACACTTTTCTGACAAGTCTAGTCATAAGGGGAGCATTTAAAGTGGAACACACAGCATGTACCGATGGGTTTTAGGTTAAAATTTTTAGGAAAAATACTGAATATTATGTCAAACGATAATATAAATGTTCAGATAAGGTCACTGTAATAAACATGTCAGTTGAATCAATATGTAACATACTTGAATATTATGTCAAAAGATTATTCAGGTAAGGTCACTGAAATAAGATCGTTTCAAACCAGTAAATTAAAAATTGAAAGACAGGCGCTTTTCGTAAAAAGGTGTTTAAGCATGGTTTTGGAGAGGAGGGATGCGAGTTTTCTTTGTTTAAAGCATGTAAATTCCAGATGTTATGTCCTACCTTACACTGTATGACCGCAAGAAATAATGCGTAGTAACATTCACTATATGAATAAAAGAAAATCCTGTCTGAAATTATGTAGTATGCCGGTAAATTCTGTTTATTATGTATGTGTAATATATCCCATTCGAATTTGAACGCCTTGACGTTTGACCAATAAAACCAGTATTGCAGTTATGGGTCTGAAAGCAAATAGTCATTCAGAAAACACACACACACATATATATATGTGTGTGTGTATAGTTCAAGACTTTAACCTACATGGGTTTTACAACGTTCTTTCGTAAGGGCCGTAGTCCTCACTCTTTGGAAACCTACTATGAAGTGGGCCAGGTATAAAGATTTTTGAATGTTTGATCTGGCGCATGCGTAGTAAGCCAGGAGGTGTTTCGGCCTGTGTCTGCATGTGCTCGCGAGTTCGTTTCTTTGTTAAGTGTTGACAATAAGGGTCTGTATATTATGAAGAATTTCTCTTCCAGGCAGAGATTGCCTGTAAAACCACCGGAAACCAATGGCCTTGGATGGGCAGCTACAACCTACTCTCAATAGCCACGCCGGGGATCAAACCCCGGTCGCCAGAGAACCCCTCGACATTCCAGGCTCCCTAAATATATGTATTATATTGCGAAATACCTGTCTTTGATGTTTTTACGTTAAATTAAAAAAAACCCTGAAAAATGTTAAATTATAACCACAATATTTATCATACCAGTGATGCTAGAAAATGTCTCTGTCAGTTCGTGGTGAAGTGGTTTCTACACAGTCATGTTCTATGACATATCAACATGTGTGATGTCTATATTTATGTATATTAACAAAGTCACGCATGATTCAGTCTGTGATATGAATACAATATTCTGATTTGCTGAATAAATCAAAGGAAATGAATAATTTCCAGACGACCTTGCATGATATAATTTCCGGCGATAACGAATTATTCTTTTTAAAGAATATTTTCTGTAGTAAAATATGCAGGGTTTTTTATCACTTTGACACGGTGAGTTATAGATTAACTACCTTTGAAAATACCCACAAAGCCATTTATCTCAAGTACTAAGGCATCCGTGTGAAGTGGCATATCTTCTATCTCTAATTGACATCTCTGCTCCAGGCGAAGACGAGGCGTCGCAATTAGGCAGATTCCCTAATTGCAGGCCTTTTGTGAAGGCAGTGGGTGCTCTGAGTGGAGAACATCGCAGTTCTTTAACAATCTTGCTGGCTGCTGAGTTGATTATAAAGAGAGTTTCATTAGACGCCCCCTTACTCAGCCATCATGCACTAGAAGCGTGAACATCTTGAGGAAGGCTTATCGAGGCTGTTCTCAACCTGCTTCTGAGGTAAGTGACCGTGCTTTATTAACATTATTTTATGTTCTACTGTGGTGATTGATTGTTAAAGATTTTATATAGAATACGTAAGGACGTCAATCTTAAGGCAGCTCAATTTTAATAGGTTGGATATTAACTTTATAGATGGACAGTCGAATGGTTTGGCTCTCTCCGCTGGCGACCCGGGTTCGATCCCCGGCGTGGCCATGGGATGCAGAAGCCCGTCTATAGACTGTGGTTTTCACCGGGTTCTCCAATTTCAACCCCTTACAGACTTCGGTTTAGGTTTAATGAAGGCCTTCAAAAGGGTTAAACGTTTACGATAGAACCGGATTACCATTCTAAAAGACCTCTCGGGTTCGCATCCGTCTCTCAAAGTAGTGAAAGCAAACCCATAGGAACGAGATACAAATTTAAAAATAAAAAAATGAATAGCTAAATAAAAAATGTGCGTCAACCGTGATTGCATTTATTCGTGGCCAGGCTGGTTGTATTTAAACCATGGGAGAAGGGCAGTATACTGCATGTGATTACCTCGAGAGCAGCGAGGGTTTCAAATTCGCGATGTCCGCGAAATAAAATCATCGCGAAAATATAACCTCCTTGAATAAATCGTACAATCGTAAAAAGTAAGTCGAAAAGTAAGAGATTGAAACAAATGTATTATGAATAAACTGATCTTGTATGTTACCGTTAATGAAAGACAGGTAATGTACGTTACCGATAATGTAAGACAGGTATTATAAATAAACTAATCTTGTATGTTACCGTTAATCTGAAACAGGTATTACAAATAAACAGATCTTCTATGTTACTGTTTATGTAAGACAGGTATTTTAAATAAACTTTTCTTGAATGTTGCCGTTAATGTAAGATGTGTAATATGAATAAACTCATCTTGTATGTTACCGTTAATGTAAGAGGTATAAATAAATTAATCTTGTATGAAAGTGTAAATGTAAGACAGGTATCATAAATAAAATGATCTTGCATGTTGCCGTTAATGTAAGATATATATTATAAATAAACTGATCTTGTGTGTTCTCGTTAATGAAAGACAGGTAATGTACGTTACCGTTATTGAAAGACAGGTTTTATAAGTAAACTGATCTTGTATGAAACTGTTAATTTAAGACAGGTATTATAAATAAACTAATCTTGTATGTTACCGGCAATGAAAAACAGGAATTTTAAATAAACCGATCTTGTATGTTAACGTTAATGTAAGACAGGTATTATAAATAAACTGATCTTGTGTGTTATCGTTAATGAAAGACAGGTAATGTACGTTACCGTTATTGAAAGACAGGTTTTATAAGTAAACTGATCTTGTATGAAACTGTTAATTTAAGACAGGTATTATAAATAAGCTTTTCTTGTATGTTGCCGTTAATGTAAAATATGTATTATAACTAAACCGATCTTGTATGTTACCGTTAATGAAAGACAGGTAATGTACATTACCGATAATGCAAGACAGGTATTATAAATAAACTGATATTGTGTGTTATCGTTAATGAAAGACAGGTTATGTACGTTACCGTTATTGAAAGACAGGTTTTATAAGTAAACTGATCTTGTATGAAACTGTTAATTTAAGACAGGTATTATAAATAAATTTTTCTTGTATGTTGCCGTTAATGTAAGATATGTATTATAAATAAACCGATCTTGTATGTTACCGTTAATGTAAGACAGGTATTATAAATAAACTTTTCTTGTATGTTGCCAGTATTGTAAGATATGTATTATAAATAAACCGAGCTTGTATGTTACCGTTATTGTAAGACAGGTATTATAAATAAAATGATCTTGTATGTTGCCATTAATGTAAGACAGGTATTATAAATAAACTGATCTTGTGTGTTATCGTTAATGAAAGACAGGTAATGTACGTTACCGTTATTGAAAGACAGTTTTTATAAGTAAACTGATCTTGTATTAAACTGTTAATTTAAGACAGGTATTATAAATAAACTGATCTTGTGTGTTATCGTTAATGAAAAACAGGTAATGTACGTTACCGTTATTGAAAGACAGATTTTATAATTAACTGATTTTGTTTGAAAGTGTTAATTTAAGACAGGTATTATAAATAAAATGATCTTGTATGGTACCGGTAATGAAAAACAGGTATTTTAAATAAACCGATCTTGTATGTTACCGTTAATGTAAGACAGGTATTATAAATAAACTTATCATGAATGTTGCCGTTAATCAAAGACAGGTATTGTAAATAAACTGGTATTGTAAGATACTGTTTATTTAAGACATATATTATAAATAAACTTATCTTTTATGAGAGTGTCAATATAAGACAGGTATTATAAATAAACTGATCATGTATGTTACTATTGTTAATCTATGAGAGGTATTATAAATAAATTGATCATGAATGTTGCCGTTAATCAAAGACAGGTTTTGTAAATAAACTGATATTGTAAGATACTGTTTATTTAAGACATATATTATAAATAAACTTATCTTTTATGAGAGTGTCAATATAAGACAGGTATTATAAATAAACTGATCATGAATGTTGCCGTTAATCAAAGACAGGTATTGTAAATAAACTGATATTGTAAGATACTGTTAATTTAAGACATATATATTATAAATAAACTTATCTTTTATGAGAGTGTCAATGTAAGACAGGTATTATAAATAAACTGATCTTGTATGTTACTATTGTTAATATATGAGAGGTATTATAAATAAATTGATCATGAATGTTGCCGTTAATCAAAGACAGGTATTGTAAATAAACTGATATTGTAAGATACTGTTAATTTATGACCTATATTATAAATAAACTTATCTTTTATGATAGTGTCAATGTAAGACAGGTATTATAAATAAACTGATCTTTTATGATACGGGTAATGTAAAACAGGTCTTTTAAATAAACCGATTTTTTATGTTACCGTTAACGTAAGACAGGTATTATAAATAAACTGATCCTGAATGTTGCCGTAAATCAAAGACAGGTATTGTAAATAAACTGATATTGTAAGATACTGTTAATTTAAGACATATATTTTAAATAAACTTATCTTTTATGATAGTGTCAATGTAAGACAGGTATTATAAATAAACCGATCATGAATGTTTCCGTTTATCAAAGACAGGTATTGTAAATAAGCTGATATTGTAAGATACTGTTAATTTAAGACATATATTATAAATAAACTTATCTTTTATGAGAGTGTCAATGTAAGACATGTATTAAAATACACTGACCTTGTATGTTACTATTGTTAATCTATGAGAGGTATTATATATAAAATGGCCATGAATGTTGCCTTTAATCAAAGACAGGTATTGTAAATAAACTGATATTGTAAGATACTGTTAATTTATGACCCATATCATAAATAAACTTATCTTTTATGATAGTGTCAATGTAAGACAGGTATCATAAATAAACCGATCATGAATATTGCCGTTAATCAAAGACAGGTATTGTAAATAACCTGATTTTGTAAGATACTATTAATTTAAGACATATATTTCAAATAAACTTATCTTTTATGAGTGTCAATGTAAGACAGGTATTATAAATAAACTGATCTTGTATGTTACTACTGTTAATCTATGAGAAGTATTATAAATAAACTGATCTTGTATGATACCGGTAATGTAAAACAGGTCTTTTAAATAAACCGATCTTTTATGATAGTGTCAATGTAGGACAGGTATTATAAATAAACCGATCATGAATGTTGCCGTTAATCAAAGACAGGTATTGTAAATAAGCTGATATTGTAAGATACTGTTTATTTAAGACATATATTATAAATAAACTTATCTTTTATGAGAGTGTCAATGTAAGACAGGTATTATAAAGAAAACGATCATGAATGTTGCCGTTAATCAAAGACATGTATTGTAAATAAGCTGATATTGTAAGATACTGTTAATTTAAGACATATATTATGAACAAACTTATCTTTTATGATAGTGTCAATGTAAGACAGGTATTATAAATACACTGATCTTATATGATATAATTGTTAATCTATGAGAGGTATTATAAATAAACTGATCATGAATGTTGCCGTTAATCAAAGACAGGTATTGTAAATACACTGATATTGTAAGATACTGTTAATTTATGACCTATATTGTAAATAAACTTATCTTTTATGATAGTGTCAATGTAAGACAGGTATTACAAATAAACTGATCATGAATGTTGCCGTTAATCAAAGACAGGTATTGTAAATAAACTGATATTGTAAGATAATGTTAATTTATGACCTATATTACAAATAAACTTATCTTTTATGATAGTGTCAATGTAAGACAGGCATTATAAATAAACTGATCTTGTATGATACCGGTAATTTAAAACAGGTCTTTTAAATAAACCGATCTTTTATGTTACCGTTAATGTAAGACAGGTATTATAAATAAACTGATCATGAATGTTGCCGTTAATCAAAGACAGGTATTGTAAATAAACTGATATTGTAAGATACTGTTAATTTATGACCTATATTATAAATAAACTTATCTTTTATGATAGTGTCAATGTAAGACAGGTATTACAAATAAACTGATCTTTTATGATACGGGTAATGTAAAACAGGTCTTTTAAATAAACCGATCTTTTATGTTACCGTTAACGTAAGACAGGTATTATAAATAAACTGATCATGAATGTTGGCGTTAATCAAAGACAGGTATTGTAAATAAACTGATATTGTAAGATACTGTTAATTTAAGACATATATATTATAAATAAACTTATCTTTTATGAGAGTGTCAATGTAAGACAATTATTATAAAAAAAACTGATCTTGTATGTTACTATTGTTAATATATGAGAGGTATTATAAATAAATTGATCATGAATGTTGCCGTTAATCAAAGACAGGTATTGTAAATAAACTGATATTGTAAGATACTGTTAATTTATGACCTATATTATAAATAAACTTATCTTTTATGATAGTGTCAATGTAAGACAGGTATTATAAATAAACTGATCTTTTATGATACGGGTAATGTAAAACAGGTCTTTTAAATAAACCGATCTTTTATGTTACCGTTAACCTAAGACAGGTATTATAAATAAACTGATCCTGAATGTTGCCGTAAATCAAAGACAGGTATTGTAAATAAACTGATATTGTAAGATACTGTTAATTTAAGACATATATTTTAAATAAACTTATCTTTTATGATAGTGTCAATGTAAGACAGGTATTATAAATAAACCGATCATGAATGTTTCCGTTTATCAAAGACAGGTATTGTAAATAAGCTGATATTGTAAGATACTGTTAATTTAAGACATATATTATAAATAAACTTATCTTTTATGAGAGTGTCAATGTAAGACATGTATTAAAATACACTGACCTTGTATGTTACTATTGTTAATCTATGAGAGGTATTATATATAAAATGGCCATGAATGTTGCCTTTAATCAAAGACAGGTATTGTAAATAAACTGATATTGTAAGATACTGTTAATTTATGACCCATATCATAAATAAACTTATCTTTTATGATAGTGTCAATGTAAGACAGGTATCATAAATAAACCGATCATGAATATTGCCGTTAATCAAAGACAGGTATTGTAAATAACCTGATTTTGTAAGATACTATTAATTTAAGACATATATTTCAAATAAACTTATCTTTTATGAGTGTCAATGTAAGACAGCTTTTATAAATAAACTGATCTTGTATGTTACTACTGTTAATCTATGAGAAGTATTATAAATAAACTGATCTTGTATGATACCGGTAATGTAAAACAGGTCTTTTAAATAAACCGATCTTTTATGATAGTGTCAATGTAGGACAGGTATTATAAATAAACCGATCATGAATGTTGCCGTTAATCAAAGACAGGTATTGTAAATAAGCTGATATTGTAAGATACTGTTTATTTAAGACATATATTATAAATAAACTTATCTTTTATGAGAGTGTCAATGTAAGACAGGTATTATAAAGAAAACGATCATGAATGTTGCCGTTAATCAAAGACATGTATTGTAAATAAACTGATATTGTAAGATACTGTTAATTTAAGACATATATTTTAAATAAACTTATCTTTTATGATAGTGTCAATGTAAGACAGGTATTATAAATACACTGATCTTATATGATATAATTGTTAATCTATGAGAGGTATTATAAATAAACTGATCATGAATGTTGCCGTTAATCAAAGACAGGTATTGTAAATACACTGATATTGTAAGATACTGTTAATTTATGACCTATATTGTAAATAAACTTATCTTTTATGATAGTGTCAATGTAAGACAGGTATTACAAATAAACTGATCATGAATGTTGCCGTTAATCAAAGACAGGTATTGTAAATAAACTGATATTGTAAGATAATGTTAATTTATGACCTATATTACAAATAAACTTATCTTTTATGATAGTGTCAATGTAAGACAGGCATTATAAATAAACTGATCTTGTATGATACCGGTAATTTAAAACAGGTCTTTTAAATAAACCGATCTTTTATGTTACCGTTAATGTAAGACAGGTATTATAAATAAACTGATCATGAATGTTGCCGTTAATCAAAGACAGGTATTGTAAATAAACTGATCTTAAATAAACCGATCTTTTATGTTACCGTTAATGTAAGACAGGTATTATAAATAAACTGATCATGAATGTTGGCGTTAATCAAAGACAGGTATTGTAAATAAACTGATATTGTAAGATACTGTTAATTTATGACCTATATTATAAATAAACTTATCTTTTATGATAGTGTCAATGTAAGACAGGTATTATAAATAAACCGATCTGTTATGTTACCGTTCATGTAAGACAGGTATTATAAACAAACTGATCATGAATGTTGCCGTTAATCAAAGACAGGTATTGTAAATAAACTGATATTGTAAGATACTGTTAATTTATGACCTATATTATAGATAAACTTATCTTTTATGATAGTGTCAATGTAAGACAGGTATTATAAATAAACCGATCTTTTATGTTACCGTTAATGTAAGACAGGTATTATAAATAAACTGATCTTGTATGATACCGGGAATGTAAAACAGGTCTCTTATATATACCGATCTTTTATGTTACCGTTAATGTAAGAGAGGTATTATAAATAAACTGATCATGAATGTTGGCATTAATCAAAGACAGGTATTGTAAATAAACTGATATTGTAAGATACTGTTAAATTATGACCTATATTATAAATAAACCGATCTTTTATGTTACCGTTAATGTAAGACAGGTATTATAAATAAACTGATCTTGTATGATACCGGGAATGTAAAACAGGTCTTTTATATAAACCGATCTTTTATGTTACCGTTAATGTAAGACAGGTATTATAAATAAACTGATAATGAATGTTGGCGTTAATCAAAGACAGGTATTGTAAATAAACTGATATTGTAAGATACTGTTAAATTATGACCTATATTATAAATAAACTTATCTTTTATGATAGTGTCAATGTAAGACAGGTATTACAAATAAACTGATCATGAATGTTGCCGTTAATCAAAGACAGGTATTATAAATACACTGATATTGTAAGATACTGTTAATTTATGACCTATATTATAAATAACCTAATCTTTTATGATAGTGTCAATGTAAGACAGGTATTATAAATAAACTGATCTTGTATGATACCGGTAATGTAAAACAGGTCTTTTAAATAAACCGATCTTTTATGTTACCGTTAATGTAAGACAGGTATTATAAATAAACTGATCATGAATGTTGCCGTTAATCAAAGACAGGTATTGTAAATAAACTGATATTGCAAGATATTGTTAATTTATGACCTATATTATACATAAACTTATCTTTTATGATAGTGTCAATGTAAGACAGGTATTATAAATAAACCGATCTTTTATGTTACCGTTAATGTAAGACAGGTATTATAAACAAATTGATCATGAATGTTGCCGTTAATCAAAGGCAGGTATTGTAAATAAACTGATACTGTAAGATACTGTTAATTTATGACCTATATTATAGATAAACTTATCTTTTATAATAGTGTCAATGTGAGACAGGTATTATAAATAAACTGATCATGAATGTTGCCGTTAATCAAAGACAGGTATTGTAAATAAACTGATACTGTAAGATACTGTTAATTTATGACCTATATTGTAAATAAACTTATCTTTTATGATAGTGTCAATGTAAGACAGGTATTATAAATAAACTGCTCTTGTATGATACCGGTAATGTAAAACAGGTCTTAAATAAACCGATCTTTTATGTTACCGTTAATGTAAGACAGGTATTATAAATAAACTGATCATGAATGTTGGCGTTAATCAAAGACAGGTATTGTAAATAAACTGATATTGTAAGATACTGTTAATTTATGACCTATATTATAAATAAACTTATCTTTTATGATAGTGTCAATGTAAGACAGGTATTATAAATAAACCGATCTGTTATGTTACCGTTCATGTAAGACAGGTATTATAAACAAACTGATCATGAATGTTGCCGTTAATCAAAGACAGGTATTGTAAATAAACTGATATTGTAAGATACTGTTAATTTATGACCTATATTATAGATAAACTTATCTTTTATGATAGTGTCAATGTAAGACAGGTATTATAAATAAACCGATCTTTTATGTTACCGTTAATGTAAGACAGGTATTATAAATAAACTGATCTTGTATGATACCGGGAATGTAAAACAGGTCTCTTATATATACCGATCTTTTATGTTACCGTTAATGTAAGAGAGGTATTATAAATAAACTGATCATGAATGTTGGCATTAATCAAAGACAGGTATTGTAAATAAACTGATATTGTAAGATACTGTTAAATTATGACCTATATTATAAATAAACTGATCTGTTATGATAGTGTCAATGTAAGACAGGTATTATAAATAAACTGATCTTGTATGATACCGGGAATGTAAAACAGGTCTTTTATATAAACCGATCTTTTATGTTACCGTTAATGTAAGACAGGTATTATAAATAAACTGATAATGAATGTTGGCGTTAATCAAAGACAGGTATTGTAAATAAACTGATATTGTAAGATACTGTTAAATTATGACCTATATTATAAATAAACTTATCTTTTATGATAGTGTCAATGTAAGACAGGTATTACAAATAAACTGATCATGAATGTTGCCGTTAATCAAAGATAGGTATTGTAAATAAACTGATATTGTAAGATAATGTTAATTTATGACCTATATTATAAATAAACTTATCTTTTATGATAGTGTCAATGTAAGACAGGCATTATAAATAAACTGATCTTGTATGATACCGGTAATGTAAAACAGGTCTTTTAAATAAACCGATCTTTTATGTTACCGTTAACGTAAGACAGGTATTATAAATAAACTGATCATGAATGTTGCCGTTAATCAAAGACAGGTATTATAAATACACTGATATTGTAAGATACTGTTAATTTATGACCTATATTATGAATAAACTTATCTTTTATGATAGTGTCAATGTAAGACAGGTATTATAAATAAACTGATCTTGTATGATACCGGTAATGTAAAACAGGTCTTTTAAATAAACCGATCTTTTATGTTACCGTTAATGTAAGACAGGTATTATAAATAAACTGATCTTGAATGTTGGCGTTAATCAAAGACAGGTATTCTAAATAAACTGATATTGTAAGATACTGTTAATTTATGACCTATATTATAAATAAACTTATATTTTTTGATAGTGTCAATGTAAGACAGGTATTATAAATAAACCGATCTTTTATGTTACCGTTAATGTAAGACAGGTATTATAAATAAACTGATCATGAATGTTGCCGTTAATCAAAGACAGGTATTGTAAATAAACTGATATTGTAAGATAATGTTAATTTATGACCTATATTATAAATAAACTTATCTTTTATGATAGTGTCAATGTAAGACAGGCATTATAAATAAACTGATCTTGTATGATACCGGTAATGTAAAACAGGTCTTTTAAATAAACCGATCTTTTATGTTACCGTTAACGTAAGACAGGTATTATAAATAAACTGATCATGAATGTTGCCGTTAATCAAAGACAGGTATTATAAATACACTGATATTGTAAGATACTGTTAATTTATGACCTATATTATGAATAAACTTATCTTTTATGATAGTGTCAATGTAAGACAGGTATTATAAATAAACTGATCTTGTATGATACCGGTAATGTAAAACAGGTCTTTTAAATAAACCGATCTTTTATGTTACCGTTAATGTAAGACAGGTATTATAAATAAACTGATCTTGAATGTTGGCGTTAATCAAAGACAGGTATTCTAAATAAACTGATATTGTAAGATACTGTTAATTTATGACCTATATTATAAATAAACTTATATTTTTTGATAGTGTCAATGTAAGACAGGTATTATAAATAAACCGATCTTTTATGTTACCGTTAATGTAGACAGGTATTATAAATAAACTGATCATGAATGTTGCCGTTAATCAAAGACAGGTATTGTAAATAAACTGATATTGTAAGATACTGTTAATTTATGACCTATATTATACATAAACTTATCTTTTATGATAGTGTCAATGTAAGACAGGTATTATAAATAAACCGATTTTTTATGTTACCGTTAATGTAAGACAGGTATTATAAATAAACTGATCATGAATGTTGGCGTTAATCAAAGACAAGTATTGTAAATAAACTGATATTGTAAGATACTGTTAATTTATGACCTATTTTATAAATAAACTTATCTTTTATGATAGTGTCAATGTCAGACAGGCATTATAAATAAACTGAACTTGTATGATACCGGTAATGTAAAACAGGTCTTTTAAATAAATCGATCTTTTATGTTACCGTTAACGTAAGACAGGTATTATAAATAAACTGATCATGAATGTTGCCGTTAATCAAAGACAGGTATTGTAAATAAACTGATATTGTAAGATACTGTTAATTTAAGACATATATTTTAAATAAACTTATCTTTTATGATAGTGTCAATGTAAGACAGGTATTATAAATAAACCGATCATGAATGTTTCCGTTTATCAAAGACAGGTATTGTAAATAAGCTGATATTGTAAGATACTGTTAATTTAAGACATATATTATAAATAAACTTATCTTTTATGAGAGTGTCAATGTAAGACAGGTATTAAAATACACTGACCTTGTATGTTACTATTGTTAATCTATGAGAGGTATTATATATAAACTGGCCATGAATGTTGCCTTTAATCAAAGACAGGTATTGTAAATAAACTGATATTGTAAGATACTGTTAATTTATGACCCATATCATAAATAAACTTATCTTTTATGATAGTGTCAATGTAAGACAGGTATCATAAATAAACCGATCATTAATATTGCCGTTAATCAAAGACAGGTATTGTAAATAACCTGATTTTGTAAGATACTATTAATTTAAGACATATATTTCAAATAAACTTATCTTTTATGAGAGTGTCAATGTAAGACAGGTATTATAAATAAACTGATCTTGTATGTTACTACTGTTAATCTATGAGAAGTATTATAAATAAACTGATCTTTTATGTTACCGTTAACGTAAGACAGGTATTATAAATAAACTGATCATGAATGTTGCCGTTAATCAAAGACAGGTATTATAAATACACTGATATTGTAAGATACTGTTAATTTATGACCTATATTATGAATAAACTTATCTTTTATGATAGTGTCAATGTAAGACAGGTATTATAAATAAACTGATCTTGTATGATACCGGTAATGTAAAACAGGTCTTTTAAATAAACCGATCTTTTATGTTACCGTTAATGTAAGACAGGTATTATAAATAAACTGATCTTGAATGTTGGCGTTAATCAAAGACAGGTATTCTAAATAAACTGATATTGTAAGATACTGTTAATTTATGACCTATATTATACATAAACTTATCTTTTATGATAGTGTCAATGTAAGACAGGTATTATAAATAAACCGATCTTTTATGTTACCGTTAATGTAAGACAGGTATTATAAATAAACCGATCTTTTATGTTACCGTTAATGTAAGACAGGTATTATAAATAGACTGATCATGAATGTTGGCGTTAATCAAAGACAGGTATTGTAAATAAACTGATATTGTAAGATACTGTTAATTTATGACCTATATTATAAATAAACTTATCTTTTATGATAGTGTCAATGTAAGACAGGTATTATAAATAAACCGATCTGTTATGTTACCGTTCATGTAAGACAGGTATTATAAACAAACTGATCATGAATGTTGCCGTTAATCAAAGACAGGTATTGTAAATAAACTGATATTGTAAGATACTGTTAATTTATGACCTATATTATAGATAAACTTATCTTTTATGATAGTGTCAATGTAAGACAGGTATTATAAATAAACCGATCTTTTATGTTACCGTTAATGTAAGACAGGTATTATAAATAAACTGATCTTGTATGATACCGGGAATGTAAAACAGGTCTCTTATATATACCGATCTTTTATGTTACCGTTAATGTAAGAGAGGTATTATAAATAAACTGATCATGAATGTTGGCATTAATCAAAGACAGGTATTGTAAATAAACTGATATTGTAAGATACTGTTAAATTATGACCTATGTTATAAATAAACTGATCTTTTATGATAGTGTCAATGTAAGACAGGTATTATAAATAAACTGATCTTGTATGATACCGGGAATGTAAAACAGGTCTTTTATATAAACCGATCTTTTATGTTACCGTTAATGTAAGACAGGTATTATAAATAAACTGATAATGAATGTTGGCGTTAATCAAAGACAGGTATTGTAAATAAACTGATATTGTAAGATACTGTTAAATTATGACCTATATTATAAATAAACTTATCTTTTATGATAGTGTCAATGTAAGACAGGTATTACAAATAAACTGATCATGAATGTTGCCGTTAATCAAAGATAGGTATTGTAAATAAACTGATATTGTAAGATACTGTTAATTTATGACCTATATTATAAATAAACTTATATTTTTTGATAGTGTCAATGTAAGACAGGTATTATAAATAAACCGATCTTTTATGTTACCGTTAATGTAAGACAGGTATTATAAATAAACTGATCATGAATGTTGCCGTTAATCAAAGACAGGTATTGTAAATAAACTGATATTGTAAGATACTGTTAATTTATGACCTATATTATACATAAACTTATCTTTTATGATAGTGTCAATGTAAGACAGGTATTATAAATAAACCGATCTTTTATGTTACCGTTAATGTAAGACAGGTATTATAAATAAACTGATCATGAATGTTGGCGTTAATCAAAGACAAGTATTGTAAATAAACTGATATTGTAAGATACTGTTAATTTATGACCTATTTTATAAATAAACTTATCTTTTATGATAGTGTCAATGTCAGACAGGCATTATAAATAAACTGAACTTGTATGATACCGGTAATGTAAAACAGGTCTTTTAAATAAATCGATCTTTTATGTTACCGTTAACGTAAGACAGGTATTATAAATAAACTGATCATGAATGTTGCCGTTAATCAAAGACAGGTATTGTAAATAAACTGATATTGTAAGATACTGTTAATTTAAGACATATATTTTAAATAAACTTATCTTTTATGATAGTGTCAATGTAAGACAGGTATTATAAATAAACCGATCATGAATGTTTCCGTTTATCAAAGACAGGTATTGTAAATAAGCTGATATTGTAAGATACTGTTAATTTAAGACATATATTATAAATAAACTTATCTTTTATGAGAGTGTCAATGTAAGACAGGTATTAAAATACACTGACCTTGTATGTTACTATTGTTAATCTATGAGAGGTATTATATATAAACTGGCCATGAATGTTGCCTTTAATCAAAGACAGGTATTGTAAATAAACTGATATTGTAAGATACTGTTAATTTATGACCCATATCATAAATAAACTTATCTTTTATGATAGTGTCAATGTAAGACAGGTATCATAAATAAACCGATCATTAATATTGCCGTTAATCAAAGACAGGTATTGTAAATAACCTGATTTTGTAAGATACTATTAATTTAAGACATATATTTCAAATAAACTTATCTTTTATGAGAGTGTCAATGTAAGACAGGTATTATAAATAAACTGATCTTGTATGTTACTACTGTTAATCTATGAGAAGTATTATAAATAAACTGATCTTTTATGTTACCGTTAACGTAAGACAGGTATTATAAATAAACTGATCATGAATGTTGCCGTTAATCAAAGACAGGTATTATAAATACACTGATATTGTAAGATACTGTTAATTTATGACCTATATTATGAATAAACTTATCTTTTATGATAGTGTCAATGTAAGACAGGTATTATAAATAAACTGATCTTGTATGATACCGGTAATGTAAAACAGGTCTTTTAAATAAACCGATCTTTTATGTTACCGTTAATGTAAGACAGGTATTATAAATAAACTGATCTTGAATGTTGGCGTTAATCAAAGACAGGTATTCTAAATAAACTGATATTGTAAGATACTGTTAATTTATGACCTATATTATAAATAAACTTATATTTTTTGATAGTGTCAATGTAAGACAGGTATTATAAATAAACCGATCTTTTATGTTACCGTTAATGTAAGACAGGTATTATAAATAAACTGATCATGAATGTTGCCGTTAATCAAAGACAGGTATTGTAAATAAACTGATATTGTAAGATACTGTTAATTTATGACCTATATTATACATAAACTTATCTTTTATGATAGTGTCAATGTAAGACAGGTATTATAAATAAACCGATCTTTTATGTTACCGTTAATGTAAGACAGGTATTATAAATAAACCGATCTTTTATGTTACCGTTAATGTAAGACAGGTATTATAAATAGACTGATCATGAATGTTGGCGTTAATCAAAGACAGGTATTGTAAATAAACTGATATTGTAAGATACTGTTAATTTATGACCTATATTATAAATAAACTTATCTTTTATGATAGTGTCAATGTAAGACAGGTATTATAAATAAACCGATCTGTTATGTTACCGTTCATGTAAGACAGGTATTATAAACAAACTGATCATGAATGTTGCCGTTAATCAAAGACAGGTATTGTAAATAAACTGATATTGTAAGATACTGTTAATTTATGACCTATATTATAGATAAACTTATCTTTTATGATAGTGTCAATGTAAGACAGGTATTATAAATAAACCGATCTTTTATGTTACCGTTAATGTAAGACAGGTATTATAAATAAACTGATCTTGTATGATACCGGGAATGTAAAACAGGTCTCTTATATATACCGATCTTTTATGTTACCGTTAATGTAAGAGAGGTATTATAAATAAACTGATCATGAATGTTGGCATTAATCAAAGACAGGTATTGTAAATAAACTGATATTGTAAGATACTGTTAAATTATGACCTATGTTATAAATAAACTGATCTTTTATGATAGTGTCAATGTAAGACAGGTATTATAAATAAACTGATCTTGTATGATACCGGGAATGTAAAACAGGTCTTTTATATAAACCGATCTTTTATGTTACCGTTAATGTAAGACAGGTATTATAAATAAACTGATAATGAATGTTGGCGTTAATCAAAGACAGGTATTGTAAATAAACTGATATTGTAAGATACTGTTAAATTATGACCTATATTATAAATAAACTTATCTTTTATGATAGTGTCAATGTAAGACAGGTATTACAAATAAACTGATCATGAATGTTGCCGTTAATCAAAGATAGGTATTGTAAATAAACTGATATTGTAAGATAATGTTAATTTATGACCTATATTATAAATAAACTTATCTTTTATGATAGTGTCAATGTAAGACAGGCATTATAAATAAACTGATCTTGTATGATACCGGTAATGTAAAACAGGTCTTTTAAATAAACCGATCTTTTATGTTACCGTTAACGTAAGACAGGTATTATAAATAAACTGATCATGAATGTTGCCGTTAATCAAAGACAGGTATTATAAATACACTGATATTGTAAGATACTGTTAATTTATGACCTATATTATGAATAAACTTATCTTTTATGATAGTGTCAATGTAAGACAGGTATTATAAATAAACTGATCTTGTATGATACCGGTAATGTAAAACAGGTCTTTTAAATAAACCGATCTTTTATGTTACCGTTAATGTAAGACAGGTATTATAAATAAACTGATCTTGAATGTTGGCGTTAATCAAAGACAGGTATTCTAAATAAACTGATATTGTAAGATACTGTTAATTTATGACCTATATTATAAATAAACTTATATTTTTTGATAGTGTCAATGTAAGACAGGTATTATAAATAAACCGATCTTTTATGTTACCGTTAATGTAAGACAGGTATTATAAATAAACTGATCATGAATGTTGGCGTTAATCAAAGACAGGTATTGTAAATAAACTGATATTGTAAGATACTGTTAATTTATGACCTATATTATACATAAACTTATCTTTTATGATAGTGTCAATGTAAGACAGGTATTATAAATAAACCGATCTTTTATGTTACCGTTAATGTAAGACAGGTATTATAAATAAACTGATCATGAATGTTGGCGTTAATCAAAGACAAGTATTGTAAATAAACTGATATTGTAAGATACTGTTAATTTATGACCTATTTTATAAATAAACTTATCTTTTATGATAGTGTCAATGTCAGACAGGCATTATAAATAAACCGATCATGAATGTTTCCGTTTATCAAAGACAGGTATTGTAAATAAGCAAATATTGTTAGATACTGTTAATTTAAGACATATATTATAAATAAACTTATCTTTTATGAGAGTGTCAATGTAAGACAGGTATTAAAATACACTGACCTTGTATGTTACTATTGTTAATCTATGAGAGGTATTATATATAAACTGGCCATGAATGTTGCCTTTAATCAAAGACAGGTATTGTAAATAAACTGATATTGTAAGATACTGTTAATTTATGACCCATATCATAAATAAACTTATCTTTTATGATAGTGTCAATGTAAGACAGGTATCATAAATAAACCGATCATTAATATTGCCTTTAATCAAAGACAGGTATTGTAAATAACCTGATTTTGTAAGATACTATTAATTTAAGACATATATTTCAAATAAACTTATCTTTTATGAGAGTGTCAATGTAAGACAGGTATTATAAATAAACTGATCTTGTATGTTACTACTGTTAATCTATGAGAAGTATTATAAATAAGCTGATCTTTTATGTTACCGTTAACGTAAGACAGGTATTATAAATAAACTGATCATGAATGTTGCCGTTAATCAAAGACAGGTATTATAAATACACTGATATTGTAAGATACTGTTAATTTATGACCTATATTATGAATAAACTTATCTTTTATGATAGTGTCAATGTAAGACAGGTATTATAAATAAACTGATCTTGTATGATACCGGTAATGTAAAACAGGTCTTTTAAATAAACCGATCTTTTATGTTACCGTTAATGTAAGACAGGTATTATAAATAAACTGATCTTGAATGTTGGCCTTAATCAAAGACAGGTATTCTAAATAAACTGATATTGTAAGATACTGTTAATTTATGACCTATATTATAAATAAACTTATATTTTTTGATAGTGTCAATGTAAGACAGGTATTATAAATAAACCGATCTTTTATGTTACCGTTAATGTAAGACAGGTATTATAAATAAACTGATCATGAATGTTGCCGTTAATCAAAGACAGGTATTGTAAATAAACTGATATTGTAAGATACTGTTAATTTATGACCTATATTATACATAAACTTATCTTTTATGATAGTGTCAATGTAAGACAGGTATTATAAATAAACCGATCTTTTATGTTACCGTTAATGTAAGACAGGTATTATAAATAAACTGATCATGAATGTTGGCGTTAATCAAAGACAAGTATTGTAAATAAACTGATATTGTAAGATACTGTTAATTTATGACCTATTTTATAAATAAACTTATCTTTTATGATAGTGTCAATGGCAGACAGGCATTATAAATAAACTGAACTTGTATGATACCGGTAATGTAAAACAGGTCTTTTAAATAAATCGATCTTTTATGTTACCGTTAACGTAAGACAGGTATTATAAATAAACTGATCATGAATGTTGCCGTTAATCAAAGACAGGTATTGTAAATAAACTGATATTGTAAGATACTGTTAATTTAAGACATATATTTTAAATAAACTTATCTTTTATGATAGTGTCAATGTAAGACAGGTATTATAAATAAACCGATCATGAATGTTTCCGTTTATCAAAGACAGGTATTGTAAATAAGCTGATATTGTAAGATACTGTTAATTTAAGACATATATTATAAATAAACTTATCTTTTATGAGAGTGTCAATGTAAGACAGGTATTAAAATACACTGACCTTGTATGTTACTATTGTTAATCTATGAGAGGTATTATATATAAACTGGCCATGAATGTTGCCTTTAATCAAAGACAGGTATTGTAAATAAACTGATATTGTAAGATACTGTTAATTTATGACCCATATCATAAATAAACTTATCTTTTATGATAGTGTCAATGTAAGACAGGTATCATAAATAAACCGATCATTAATATTGCCGTTAATCAAAGACAGGTATTGTAAATAACCTGATTTTGTAAGATACTATTAATTTAAGACATATATTTCAAATAAACTTATCTTTTATGAGAGTGTCAATGTAAGACAGGTATTATAAATAAACTGATCTTGTATGTTACTACTGTTAATCTATGAGAAGTATTATAAATAAACTGATCTTGTATGATACCGGTAATTTAAAACAGGTCTTTTAAATAAACCGATCTTTTATGATAGTGTCAATGTAGGACAGGTATTATAAATAAACCGATCATGAATGTTGCCGTTAATCAAAGACAGGTATTGTAAATAAGCTGATATTGTAATATACTGTTTATTTAAGACATATATTATAAATAAACTTATCTTTTATGAGAGTGTCAATGTAAGACAGGTATTATAAAAAAAGATCATGAATGTTGCCGTTAATCAAAGACAGGTATTGTAAATAAGCTGATATTGTAAGATACTCTTAATTTAAGACATATATTATGAATAAACTTATCTTCTTGATAGTTTCAATGTAAGACAGGTATTATAAATACACTGATCTTATATGTTACAATTGTTAATCTATGAGAGGTATTATAAATAAACTGATCATGAATGTTGCCGTTAATCAAAGACAGGTATTGTAAATACACTGATATTGTAAGATACTGTTAATTTATGACCTATATTGTAAATAAACTTATCTTTTATGAGAGTGTCAATGTAAGACAGGTATTATAATTAAACTGATCTTGTATGATACCGGTAATGTAAAACAGGTCTTTTAAATAAACCGATCTTTCATGTTACCGTAAGACAGGTATTATAAATAAACTGATCATGAATGTTGCCGTTTATTAAAGATAGGTATTGTAAATAAACTGATATTGTAAGATACTGTTAATTTAAGACATATATTTTAAATAAACTTATCTTTTATGATAGTGTCAATGTAAGACAGGTATTATAAATAAATGATCTTGTATGAGACCGGTAATGTAAAACAGGTCTTTTAAATAAACCGATCTTTCATTTTCCCGTAAGACAGGTATTATAAATAAACTGATCATGAATGTTGCCGTTAATCAAAGACAGGTATTGTAAATAAACTGATATTGTAAGATACTGTTAATTTATGACCTATATTATAAATAAACTTATCTTTTATGATAGTGTCAATGTAAGACAGGTATTACAAATAAACTGATCATGGATGTTGCCGTTAATAAAGAAAAGAAATTGTATTGTAAACTGACATTGTAAGATAATGTTAAGTTATGACCTATATTATAAATAAATTTATCTTTTATGATAGTGTCAATGTAAGACAGGTATTATAAATAAACTGATCTTGTATGATACTGGTATTGTAAAACAGGTCTTTTAAATAAACCGATCTTTTATGTTACCGTTAACGTAAGACAGGTATTATAAATAAACTGATCATGAATGTTGCCGTTAATCAAAGACAGGTATTGTAAATAAACTGATATTGTAAGATACTGTTAATTTATGACCTATATTATAAATAAACTTATCTTTTATGATAGTGTCAATGTAAGACAGGTATTATAAATAAACTGATCTTGTATGATACCGGTAATGTAAAACAGGTCTTTTAAATAAACCGATCTTTTATGTTACCGTTAATGTAAGACAGGTATTATAAATAAACTGATCATGAATGTTGGCGTTAATCAAAGACAGGTATTGTAAATAAAGTGATATTGTAAGATACTGTTAATTTATGACCTATATTATAAATAAACTTATCATTTATGATAGTGTCAATGTAAGACAGGTATTATAAATAAACCGATCTTTTATGTTACCGTTAATGTAAGACAGGTATTATAAATAAACTGATCATGAATGTTGGCGTTAATCAAAGACAGGTATTGTAAATAAACTGATATTGTAAGATACTGTTAATTTATGACCTATATTATAAATAAACTTATCTTTTATGATAGTGTCAATGTGAGACAGGTATTATAAATAAACTGATCATGAATGTTGCCGTTAATCAAAGACAGGTATTGTAAATAAACTGATATTGTAAGATACTGTTAATTTATGACCTATATTGTAAATAAACTTACCTTTTATGATAGTGTCAATGTAAGACAGGTATTATAAATAAACTGATCTTGTATGATACCGGTAATGTAAAACAGGTCTTTTAAATAAACCGATCTTTTATGTTACCGTTAATGTAAGACAGGTATTATAAATAAATTGATCATGAATGTTGGCGTTAATCAAAGACAGGCATTGTAAATAAACTGATATTGTAAGATACTGTTAATTTATGACCTATATTATAAATAAACTTATCTTTTATGATAGTGTCAATGTAAGACAGGTATTATAAATAAACTGATCATGAATGTTGCCGTTAATCAAAGACAGGTATTGTAAATAAACTGATATTGTAAGATACTGTTAATTTATGACCTATATTATAAATAAACTTATCTTTTATGAAAGTGTCAATGTAAGACAGGTATTATAAATAAACTGCTCTTGTATGATACCGGGAATGTAAAACAGGTCTTAAATAAACCTATCTTTTATGTTACCGTTAATGTAAGACAGGTATTATAAATAAACTGATCATGAATGTTGGCGTTAATCAAAGACAGGTATTGTAAATAAACTGATATTGTAAGATACTGTTAATTTATGACCTATATTATAAATAAACTTATCTTTTATGATAGTGTCAATGTAAGACAGGTATTATAAATAAACCGATCTTTTATGTTACCGTTCATGTAAGACAGGTATTATAAACAAATTGATCATGAATGTTGCCGTTAATCAAAGGCAGGTATTGTAAATAAACTGATACTGTAAGATACTGTTAATTTATGACCTATATTATAGATAAACTTATCTTTTATGATAGTGTCAATGTAAGACAGGTATTATAAATAAACCGATCTTTTATGTTACCGTTAATGTAAGACAAGTATTATAAATAAACTGATCTTGTATGATACCGGGAATGTAAAACAGGTCTTTTATATAAACCGATCTTTTATGTTACCGTTAATGTAAGACAGGTATTATAAATAAACTGATCATGAATGTTGGCGTTAATCAAAGACAGGTATTGTAAATAAACTGATATTGTAAGATACTGTTAAATTATGACCTATATTATAAATAAACTGATCTTTTATGATAGTGTCAATGTAAGACAGGTATTATAAATAAACCGATCTTTTATGTTACCGTTAATGTAAGACAGGTATTATAAATAAACTGATCTTGTATGATACCGTGAATGTAAAACAGGTCTTTTATATAAACCGATCTTTTATGTTACCGTTAATGTAAGACAGGTATTATAAATAAACTGATCATGAATGTTGGCGTTAATCAAAGACAGGTATTGTAAATAAACTGATATTGTAAGATACTGTTAATTTACGACCTATATTATAAATAAACTTATCTTTTATGATAGTGTCAATGTAAGACAGGTATTACAAATAAACTGATCATGAATGTTGCCGTTAATCAAAGACAGGTATTGTAAATAAACTGATATTGTAAGATAATGTTAATTTATGACCTATATTATAAATAAACTTATCTTTTATGATGGTGTCAATGTAAGACAGGTATTATAAATAAACTGATCTTGTATGATACCGGTAATGTAAAACAGGTCTTTTAAATAAACCGATCTTTTATGTTACCGTTAACGTAAGACAGGTATTATAAATAAACTGATCATGAATGTTGCCGTTAATCAAAGACAGGTATTATAAATACACTGATATTGTAAGATACTGTTAATTTATGACCTATATTATAAATAAACTTATCTTTTATGATAGTGTCAATGTAAGACAGGTATTATAAATAAACTGATCTTGTATGATACCGGTAATGTAAAACAGGTCTTTTAAATAAACCGATCTTTTATGTTACCGTTAATGTAAGACAGGTATTATAAATAAACTGATCTTGAATGTTGGCGTTAATCAAAGACAGGTATTGTAAATAAACTGATATTGTAAGATACTGTTAATTTATGACCTATATTATAAATAAACTTATATTTTTTGATAGTGTCAATGTAAGACAGGTATTATAAATAAACCGATCTTTTATGTTACCGTTAATGTAAGACTGGTATTATAAATAAACTGATCATGAATGTTGCCGTTAATCGAAGACAGGTATTGTAAATAAACTGATATTGTAAGATACTGTTAATTTATGACCTATATTATACATAAACTTATCTTTTATGATAGTGTCAATGTAAGACAGGTATTATAAATAAACCGATCTTTTATGTTACCGTTAATGTAAGACAGGTATTATAAATAAACTGATCATGAATGTTGCCGTTAATCAAAGACAGGTATTGTAAAAAAACTGATATTGTAAGATACTGTTAATTTATGACCTATATTATATATAAACTTATCTTTTATGATAGTGTCAATGTAAGACAGGTATTATAAATAAACTGATCTTGTATGATACCGGTAATGTAAAACATGTCTTTTAAATAAATCGATCTTTTATGTTACCGTTAATGTAAGACAGGTATTATAAATAAACTGATCTTGAATGTTGGCGTTAATCAAAGACAGGTATTGTAAATAAACTGATATTGTAAGATACTGTTAATTTATGACCTATATTATAAATAAACTTATATTTTTTGATAGTGTCAATGTAAGACAGGTATTATAAATAAACCGATCTTTTATGTTACCGTTAATGTAAGACTGGTATTATAAATAAACTGATCATGAATGTTGCCGTTAATCGAAGACAGGTATTGTAAATAAACTGATATTGTAAGATACTGTTAATTTATGACCTATATTATACATAAACTTATCTTTTATGATAGTGTCAATGTAAGACAGGTATTATAAATAAACCGATCTTTTATGTTACCGTTAATGTAAGACAGGTATTATAAATAAACTGATCATGAATGTTGCCGTTAATCAAAGACAGGTATTGTAAAAAAACTGATATTGTAAGATACTGTTAATTTATGACCTATATTATATATAAACTTATCTTTTATGATAGTGTCAATGTAAGACAGGTATTATAAATAAACTGATCTTGTATGATACCGGTAATGTAAAACATGTCTTTTAAATAAATCGATCTTTTATGTTACCGTTAATGTAAGACAGGTATTATAAATAAACTGATCTTGAATGTTGGCGTTAATCAAAGACAGGTATTGTAAATAAACTGATATTGTAAGATAGTGTTAATTTATGACCTATATTATAAATAAACTTATATTTTTTTATAGTGTCAATGTAAGACAGGTATTATAAATAAACCGATCTTTTATGTTACCGTTAATGTAACACTGGTATTATAAATAAACTGATCATGAATGTTGCCGTTAATCAAAGACAGGTATTGTAAATAAACTGATATTGTAAGATACTGTTAATTTATGACCTATATTATACATTAACTTATCTTTTATGATAGTGTCAATGTAAGACAGGTATTATAAATAAACCGATCTTTTATGTTACCGTTAATGTAAGACAGGTATTATAAATAAACTGATCATGAATGTTGCCGTTAATCAAAGACAGGTATTGTAAATAAACTGATATTGTAAGATACTGTTAATTTATGACCTATTTTATAAATAAACTTATCTTTTATGATAGTGTCAATGTCAGACAGGCATTATAAATAAACTGAACTTGTATGATACCGGTAATGTAAAACAGGTCTTTTAAATAAATCGATCTTTTATGTTACCGTTAACGTAAGACAGGTATTATAAATAAACTGATCATGAATGTTGCCGTTAATCAAAGACAGGTATTGTAAATAAACTGATATTGTAAGATACTGTTAATTTAAGACATATATTTTAAATAAACTTATCTTTTATGATAGTGTCAATGTAAGACAGGTATTATAAATAAACCGATCATGAATGTTTCCGTTTATCAAAGACAGGTATTGTAAATAAGCAAATATTGTTAGATACTGTTAATTTAAGACATATATTATAAATAAACTTATCTTTTATGAGAGTGTCAATGTAAGACAGGTATTAAAATACACTGACCTTGTATGTTACTATTGTTAATCTATGAGAGGTATTATATATAAACTGGCCATGAATGTTGCCTTTAATCAAAGACAGGTATTGTAAATAAACTGATATTGTAAGATACTGTTAATTTATGACCCATATCATAAATAAACTTATCTTTTATGATAGTGTCAATGTAAGACAGGTATCATAAATAAACCGATCATTAATATTGCCGTTAATCAAAGACAGGTATTGTAAATAACCTGATTTTGTAAGATACTATTAATTTAAGACATATATTTCAAATAAACTTATCTTTTATGAGAGTGTCAATGTAAGACAGGTATTATAAATAAACTGATCTTGTATGTTACTACTGTTAATCTATGAGAAGTATTATAAATAAGCTGATCTTTTATGTTACCGTTAACGTAAGACAGGTATTATAAATAAACTGATCATGAATGTTGCCGTTAATCAAAGACAGGTATTATAAATACACTGATATTGTAAGATACTGTTAATTTATGACCTATATTATGAATAAACTTATCTTTTATGATAGTGTCAATGTAAGACAGGTATTATAAATAAACTGATCTTGTATGATACCGGTAATGTAAAACAGGTCTTTTAAATAAACCGATCTTTTATGTTACCGTTAATGTAAGACAGGTATTATAAATAAACTGATCTTGAATGTTGGCCTTAATCAAAGACAGGTATTCTAAATAAACTGATATTGTAAGATACTGTTAATTTATGACCTATATTATAAATAAACTTATATTTTTTGATAGTGTCAATGTAAGACAGGTATTATAAATAAACCGATCTTTTATGTTACCGTTAATGTAAGACAGGTATTATAAATAAACTGATCATGAATGTTGCCGTTAATCAAAGACAGGTATTGTAAATAAACTGATATTGTAAGATACTGTTAATTTATGACCTATATTATACATAAACTTATCTTTTATGATAGTGTCAATGTAAGACAGGTATTATAAATAAACCGATCTTTTATGTTACCGTTAATGTAAGACAGGTATTATAAATAAACTGATCATGAATGTTGGCGTTAATCAAAGACAAGTATTGTAAATAAACTGATATTGTAAGATACTGTTAATTTATGACCTATTTTATAAATAAACTTATCTTTTATGATAGTGTCAATGGCAGACAGGCATTATAAATAAACTGAACTTGTATGATACCGGTAATGTAAAACAGGTCTTTTAAATAAATCGATCTTTTATGTTACCGTTAACGTAAGACAGGTATTATAAATAAACTGATCATGAATGTTGCCGTTAATCAAAGACAGGTATTGTAAATAAACTGATATTGTAAGATACTGTTAATTTAAGACATATATTTTAAATAAACTTATCTTTTATGATAGTGTCAATGTAAGACAGGTATTATAAATAAACCGATCATGAATGTTTCCGTTTATCAAAGACAGGTATTGTAAATAAGCTGATATTGTAAGATACTGTTAATTTAAGACATATATTATAAATAAACTTATCTTTTATGAGAGTGTCAATGTAAGACAGGTATTAAAATACACTGACCTTGTATGTTACTATTGTTAATCTATGAGAGGTATTATATATAAACTGGCCATGAATGTTGCCTTTAATCAAAGACAGGTATTGTAAATAAACTGATATTGTAAGATACTGTTAATTTATGACCCATATCATAAATAAACTTATCTTTTATGATAGTGTCAATGTAAGACAGGTATCATAAATAAACCGATCATTAATATTGCCGTTAATCAAAGACAGGTATTGTAATTAACCTGATTTTGTAAGATACTATTAATTTAAGACATATATTTCAAATAAACTTATCTTTTATGAGAGTGTCAATGTAAGACAGGTATTATAAATAAACTGATCTTGTATGTTACTACTGTTAATCTATGAGAAGTATTATAAATAAACTGATCTTGTATGATACCGGTAATTTAAAACAGGTCTTTTAAATAAACCGATCTTTTATGATAGTGTCAATGTAGGACAGGTATTATAAATAAACCGATCATGAATGTTGCCGTTAATCAAAGACAGGTATTGTAAATAAGCTGATATTGTAATATACTGTTTATTTAAGACATATATTATAAATAAACTTATCTTTTATGAGAGTGTCAATGTAAGACAGGTATTATAAAAAAAGATCATGAATGTTGCCGTTAATCAAAGACAGGTATTGTAAATAAGCTGATATTGTAAGATACTCTTAATTTAAGACATATATTATGAATAAACTTATCTTCTTGATAGTTTCAATGTAAGACAGGTATTATAAATACACTGATCTTATATGTTACAATTGTTAATCTATGAGAGGTATTATAAATAAACTGATCATGAATGTTGCCGTTAATCAAAGACAGGTATTGTAAATACACTGATATTGTAAGATACTGTTAATTTATGACCTATATTGTAAATAAACTTATCTTTTATGAGAGTGTCAATGTAAGACAGGTATTATAATTAAACTGATCTTGTATGATACCGGTAATGTAAAACAGGTCTTTTAAATAAACCGATCTTTCATGTTACCGTAAGACAGGTATTATAAATAAACTGATCATGAATGTTGCCGTTTATTAAAGATAGGTATTGTAAATAAACTGATATTGTAAGATACTGTTAATTTAAGACATATATTTTAAATAAACTTATCTTTTATGATAGTGTCAATGTAAGACAGGTATTATAAATAAATGATCTTGTATGATACCGGTAATGTAAAACAGGTCTTTTAAATAAACCGATCTTTCATTTTCCCGTAAGACAGGTATTATAAATAAACTGATCATGAATGTTGCCGTTAATCAAAGACAGGTATTGTAAATAAACTGATATTGTAAGATACTGTTAATTTATGACCTATATTATAAATAAACTTATCTTTTATGATAGTGTCAATGTAAGACAGGTATTACAAATAAACTGATCATGGATGTTGCCGTTAATCAAAGACAGGTATTGTAAATAAACTGATATTGTAAGATAATGTTAAGTTATGATCTATATTATAAATAAACTTATCTTTTATGATAGTGTCAATGTAAGACAGGTATTATAAATAAACTGATCTTGTATGATACCGGTAATGTAAAACAGGTCTTTTAAATAAACCGATCTTTTATGTTACCGTTAACGTAAGACAGGTATTATAAATAAACTGATCATGAATGTTGCCGTTAATCAAAGACAGGTATTGTAAATAAACTGATATTGTAAGATACTGTTAATTTATGACCTATATTATAAATAAACTTATCTTTTATGATAGTGTCAATGTAAGACAGGTATTATAAATAAACTGATCTTGTATGATACCGGTAATGTAAAACAGGTCTTTTAAATAAACCGATCTTTTATGTTACCGTTAATGTAAGACAGGTATTATAAATAAACTGATCATGAATGTTGGCGTTAATCAAAGACAGGTATTGTAAATAAAGTGATATTGTAAGATACTGTTAATTTATGACCTATATTATAAATAAACTTATCATTTATGATAGTGTCAATGTAAGACAGGTATTATAAATAAACCGATCTTTTATGTTACCGTTAATGTAAGACAGGTATTATAAATAAACTGATCATGAATGTTGGCGTTAATCAAAGACAGGTATTGTAAATAAACTGATATTGTAAGATACTGTTAATTTATGACCTATATTATAAATAAACTTATCTTTTATGATAGTGTCAATGTGAGACAGGTATTATAAATAAACTGATCATGAATGTTGCCGTTAATCAAAGACAGGTATTGTAAATAAACTGATATTGTAAGATACTGTTAATTTATGACCTATATTGTAAATAAACTTACCTTTTATGATAGTGTCAATGTAAGACAGGTATTATAAATAAACTGCTCTTGTATGATACCGGGAATGTAAAACAGGTCTTAAATAAACCTATCTTTTATGTTACCGTTAATGTAAGACAGGTATTATAAATAAACTGATCATGAATGTTGGCGTTAATCAAAGACAGGTATTGTAAATAAACTGATATTGTAAGATACTGTTAATTTATGACCTATATTATAAATAAACTTATCTTTTATGATAGTGTCAATGTAAGACAGGTATTATAAATAAACCGATCTTTTATGTTACCGTTCATGTAAGACAGGTATTATAAACAAATTGATCATGAATGTTGCCGTTAATCAAAGGCAGGTATTGTAAATAAACTGATACTGTAAGATACTGTTAATTTATGACCTATATTATAGATAAACTTATCTTTTATGATAGTGTCAATGTAAGACAGGTATTATAAATAAACCGATCTTTTATGTTACCGTTAATGTAAGACAGGTATTATAAATAAACTGATCTTGTATGATACCGGGAATGTAAAACAGGTCTTTTATATAAACCGATCTTTTATGTTACCGTTAATGTAAGACAGGTATTATAAATAAACTGATCATGAATGTTGGCGTTAATCAAAGACAGGTATTGTAAATAAACTGATATTGTAAGATACTGTTAAATTATGACCTATATTATAAATAAACTGATCTTTTATGATAGTGTCAATGTAAGACAGGTATTATAAATAAACCGATCTTTTATGTTACCGTTAATGTAAGACAGGTATTATAAATAAACTGATCTTGTATGATACCGGGAATGTAAAACAGGTCTTTTATATAAACCGATCTTTTATGTTACCGTTAATGTAAGACAGGTATTATAAATAAACTGATCATGAATGTTGGCGTTAATCAAAGACAGGTATTGTAAATAAACTGATATTGTAAGATACTGTTAATTTACGACCTATATTATAAATAAACTTATCTTTTATGATAGTGTCAATGTAAGACAGGTATTACAAATAAACTGATCATGAATGTTGCCGTTAATCAAAGACAGGTATTGTAAATAAACTGATATTGTAAGATAATGTTAATTTATGACCTATATTATAAATAAACTTATTTTTTATGATGGTGTCAATGTAAGACAGGTATTATAAATAAACTGATCTTGTATGATACCGGTAATGTAAAACAGGTCTTTTAAATAAACCGATCTTTTATGTTACCGTTAACGTAAGACAGGTATTATAAATAAACTGATCATGAATGTTGCCGTTAATCAAAGACAGGTATTATAAATACACTGATATTGTAAGATACTGTTAATTTATGACCTATATTATAAATAAACTTATCTTTTATGATAGTGTCAATGTAAGACAGGTATTATAAATAAACTGATCTTGTATGATACCGGTAATGTAAAACAGGTCTTTTAAATAAACCGATCTTTTATGTTACCGTTAATGTAAGACAGGTATTATAAATAAACTGATCTTGAATGTTGGCGTTAATCAAAGACAGGTATTGTAAATAAACTGATATTGTAAGATACTGTTAATTTATGACCTATATTATAAATAAACTTATATTTTTTGATAGTGTCAATGTAAGACAGGTATTATAAATAAACCGATCTTTTATGTTACCGTTAATGTAAGACTGGTATTATAAATAAACTGATCATGAATGTTGCCGTTAATCGAAGACAGGTATTGTAAATAAACTGATATTGTAAGATACTGTTAATTTATGACCTATATTATACATAAACTTATCTTTTATGATAGTGTCAATGTAAGACAGGTATTATAAATAAACCGATCTTTTATGTTACCGTTAATGTAAGACAGGTATTATAAATAAACTGATCATGAATGTTGCCGTTAATCAAAGACAGGTATTGTAAATAAACTGATATTGTAAGATACTGTTAATTTATGACCTATATTATATATAAACTTATCTTTTATGATAGTGTCAATGTAAGACAGGTATTATAAATAAACTGATCTTGTATGATACCGGTAATGTAAAACATGTCTTTTAAATAAATCGATCTTTTATGTTACCGTTAATGTAAGACAGGTATTATAAATAAACTGATCTTGAATGTTGGCGTTAATCAAAGACAGGTATTGTAAATAAACTGATATTGTAAGATAGTGTTAATTTATGACCTATATTATAAATAAACTTATATTTTTTTATAGTGTCAATGTAAGACAGGTATTATAAATAAACCGATCTTTTATGTTACCGTTAATGTAACACTGGTATTATAAATAAACTGATCATGAATGTTGCCGTTAATCAAAGACAGGTATTGTAAATAAACTGATATTGTAAGATACTGTTAATTTATGACCTATATTATACATTAACTTATCTTTTATGATAGTGTCAATGTAAGACAGGTATTATAAATAAACCGATCTTTTATGTTACCGTTAATGTAAGACAGGTATTATAAATAAACTGATCATGAATGTTGCCGTTAATCAAAGACAGGTATTGTAAATAAACTGATATTGTAAGATACTGTTAATTTATGACCTATATTATAAATAAACTTATCTTTTATGATAGTGTCAATGTAAGACAGGTATTACAAATAAACTGATCATGAATGTTGCCGTTAATCAAAGACAGGTATTGTAAATAAACTGATATTGTAAGATAATGTTAATTTATGACCTATATTATAAATAAACTTATCTTTTATGATAGTGTCAATGTAAGACAGGTATTATAAATAAACTGATCTTGTATGATACCAGTAATGTAAAACAGGTCTTTTAAATAAACCGATCTTTTATGTTACCGTTAATGTAAGACAGGTATTATAAATAAACTGATCATGAATGTTGCCGTTAATCAAAGACAGGTATTATAAATACACTGATATTGTAAGATACTGTTAATTTATGACCTATATTATAAATAAACTTATCTTTTATGATAGTGTCAATGTAAGACAGGTATTATAAATAAACTGATCTTGTATGATACCGGTAATGTAAAACAGGTCTTTTAAATAAACCGATCTTTTATGTTACCGTTAATGTAAGACAGGTATTATAAATAAACTGATCTTGAATGTTGGCGTTTATCAAAGACAGGTATTGTAAATAAACTGATATTGTAAGATACTGTTAATTTATGACCTATATTATAAATAAACTTATATTTTTCGATAGTGTCAATGTAAGACAGGTTTTATAAATAAACCGATCTTTTATGTTACCGTTAATGTAAGACTGGTATTATAAATAAACTGATCATGAATGTTGCCGTTAATCAAAAACAGGTATTGTAAATAAACTGATATTGTAAGATACTGTTAATTTATGACCTATATTATACATAAACTTATCTTTTATGATAGTGTCAATGTAAGACAGGTATTATAAATAAACCGATCTTTTATGTTACCGTTAATGTAAGACAGGTATTATAAATAAACTGATCATGAATGTTGGCGTTGATCAAAGACAGGTATTGTAAATAAACTGATATTGTGAGATACTGTAAATTTATGACCCATATTATAAATAAACTTATCTTTTATGATAGTGTCAATGTAAGACAGGTATTATAAATAAACCGATCTTTTATGTTACCGTTAATGTAAGACAGGTATTATAAATAAACTGATCATGAATGTTGCCGTTAATGTAAGACAGGTATTATAAATAAACTGATCATGAATGTTGCCGTTAATCAAAGACAGGTATTGTAAATAAACTGATATTGTAAGATACTGTTAATTGATGACCTATATTATAAATAAACTTATCTTTTATGATAGTGTCAATGTAAGAAAGGTATTATAAATAAACTGATCTTGTATGATACCGGGAATGTAAAACAGGTCTTTTAAATAAACCGATCTTTTATGTTACCGTTAATGTAAGACAGGTATTATAAATAAACTGATCATGAATGTTGTCGTAAATCAAAGACAGGTATTGTAAATAAACTGATATTGTAAGATACTGTTAATTTATGACCTATATTATAAATAAACTTATCTTTTATGATAGTGTCAATGTAAGACAGGTATCATAAATAAACTGATCTTGTATGATACCGGTATTGTAAAACAGGTCTTTTATATAAACCGATCTTTTATGTTACCGTTAATGTAAGACAGGTATTATAAATAAACTGATCATGAATGTTGCCGTTAATCAAAGACAGGTGTTGTAAATAAACTGATATTGAAAGATACTGTTAATTTATGACCTATATTATAAATAAACTTATCTTTTATGATAGTGTCAATGTAAGACAGGTATTATAAATAAACTGATCTTGAATGTTGGCGTTAATCAAAGACAGGTATTGTAAATAAACTGATATTGTAAGATACTGTTAATTTATGACCTATATTATAAATAAACTTATATTTTTTGATAGTGTCAATGTAAGACAGGTATTATAAATAAACCGATCTTTTATGTTACCGTTAATGTAAGACTGGTATTATAAATAAACTGATCATGAATGTTGCCGTTAATCAAAAACAGGTATTGTAAATAAACTGATATTGTAAGATACTGTTAATTTATGACCTATATTATACATAAACTTATCTTTTATGATAGTGTCAATGTAAGACAGGTATTATAAATAAACCGATCTTTTATGTTACCGTTAATGTAAGACAGGTATTATAAATAAACTGATCATGAATGTTGGCGTTGATCAAAGACAGGTATTGTAAATAAACTGATATTGTAAGATACTGTAAATTTATGACCCATATTATAAATAAACTTATCTTTTATGATAGTGTCAATGTAAGACAGGTATTATAAATAAACCGATCTTTTATGTTACCGTTAATGTAAGACAGGTATTATAAATAAACTGATCATGAATGTTGCCGTTAATGTAAGACAGGTATTATAAATAAACTGATCATGAATGTTGCCGTTAATCAAAGACAGGTATTGTAAATAAACTGATATTGTAAGATACTGTTAATTGATGACCTATATTATAAATAAACTTATCTTTTATGATAGTGTCAATGTAAGAAAGGTATTATAAATAAACTGATCTTGTATGATACCGGGAATGTAAAACAGGTCTTTTAAATAAACCGATCTTTTATGTTACCGTTAATGTAAGACAGGTATTATAAATAAACTGATCATGAATGTTGCCGTAAATCAAAGACAGGTATTGTAAATAAACTGATATTGTAAGATACTGTTAATTTATGACCTATATTATAAATAAACTTATCTTTTATGATAGTGTCAATGTAAGACAGGTATCATAAATAAACTGATCTTGTATGATACCGGTATTGTAAAACAGGTCTTTTATATAAACCGATCTTTTATGTTACCGTTAATGTAAGACAGGTATTATAAATAAATTGATCATGAATGTTGCCGTTAATCAAAGACAGGTGTTGTAAATAAACTGATATTGAAAGATACTGTTAATTTATGACCTATATTATAAATAAACTTATCTTTTATGATAGTGTCAATGTAAGACAGGTATTATAAATAAACTGATCATGAATGTTGGCGTTAATCAAAGACAGGTATTGTAAATAAACTGATATTGTAAGATACTGTTAATTTATGACCTATATTATAAATAAACTTATTTTTTGTTATAGTGTCAATGTAAGACAGGTATTATAAATAAACTGATCATGAATGTTGCCGTAAATCAAAGACAGGTTATATAAATAAACTTATCTTTTATGTTCCTGAAAATGTAAGACGGGTTTTATGAATAAATTGATCTTGCATGTTATTATTTACGTAAGAAGGGTATTATAAATAAACCGATCTTGTATCATACTGTTATTTGTCTAAGACAGGTATTATAAATAAACTGATCTTGTATGTTACTGTTTATGTAAGACAGGTATAATAAATAATATGATACCTGTATGTTATTGTTTCTGTGAGACAGGTATTATAAATAAGTGATCTTGTATGTTATTATATAAGTAAAACAGGTATTATAAATAAACTTATCTTGTACGATACTGTTAAGTCATATTATAAATAAAACTGATTTTTGTGAAAGCGTTACTGTAAGAGAGGTTTTTATAAATAAACTGATCTTGTATGTTATTATAAATGTAAAACAGGTATTATAAATAAACTGACCTTTTATGTTACTGTTAATGTAAGATAGGTATTATAAGTAAAAAGAAAGACCTTAAAACGCGCTGACAAACGTAACTTATGGACACGCATACACAGACACACACACTTTTATTCGTATACATATCCGCACCGCACACGCACTGTATTCGTACAAGTGGACACGCGGCTTTACGCATACCGCGCCCAATATACGCCGCTTTTTTCGTGTTAAAATAGTTGGGACACTCAAGCGACCAGTCTTATATTATCGCACGACAGTTTTGCAAAGTTGTAAAAAAGATAACACAATGACCATCGTAAAGCAGTCATTTTTTGGTCATAGAAAATCATACATTTCTTTAAATACTTTGGCAAACTGTCTACTGTCTACCAGTTTACACAGTCGCAACAAAATATATGCGTCTGTGTTCCGCAATCGGTCAAATAGATATTCTTATGATTATCAAATGACCAGTGGTATGATAGTCATGGGCATTCCTACCAGTTAGGTGCACCCCAAGTTGAATCATGATTGATTTGGAAATTTAATGTCGTAGGATCTGGTACGCCCTTATGATCAGTGAGGATGTAAGTCATCAGGCCTACTACCCCCCAGCTATCAGTATTTGGACTGACCCATTAATGCCACCCCTATTGTAAAGTAGGCTGGCCTACGGCCGGGAATGTTCAGGCCTCCTCACATTTTAATGATGCAGACTGGCCCACGTCTGGACAGCACTAGGTTAAGCCATTTAGACGTGTTAAGCGGCTTAAGGGTAATCGACATAAGGCGAAGTTAAGTAGCCTGCCGCGACCCTTCTAGCACCCTGTTTATCACGTTTAATATATAAGACTGTAAGTATAAAGTAAGGACAGACCTTTAGGCAATTTGGTAATTTTAAACTTAATTTCTGTGTTGTTTTCTATTATCTGTGGGAAAATCCTACAAGGCGACGTGACACAATTTCACCCGACATCGAATCCTGGTTAATCATGCAGCCAAGCGTGTCTTCAGTTACGCCCCTTAACACCCCCGTCACACGTGAAGGCGATCTCGCTGCAATAACCGAATCGGGGCAGATCGCCGTAGAGCTCAGCCAGATTGGCCTTAAGTTTTCATGAGCTTCGTAGGAGCGAGATAGTGTCGCCTTAGGTCGTCATATGGTCACCATGAACGCCATGAGTGGCGACTAGTTTTGAACATGGAAAAAAATTTCCGCTGCGGGGTCGCCGTGGATTAAAAGCGCAGTCAGATCGGAATTCGATGGCCATCATATCCCAGCAGCGCAGTACCAGCTTCCTGACAGCGCAGGTCGATCGCCAGTAAACAAGGTAGCATCGGTCTATCCGTTTCGCTCCTGCTGCCTCCTTTTGGCCACTGCCAGCTGTTCGTGGAACAGCATGATCTGGTGGCCTTGCAGACAGGCCAGTTGCAGCATGTAATTTCTGTCCATACTGACATGTGTGGGTTCACAAATCTTTCTTACACCGGTCATGTTATGCGTACTAGTCAATAATGGGGACCATGGCAACCACCGACTGCCAGTCTGAAGCAGCGCAGTAGCATCTACCCACGTGCGCAGTTCCGTCGTCTTGATCGCAGACGCATCGGGGGACTGTTGCTGCGGGATCATCATGATCGCAGCCCTGTGTTGGAGTGAGCTCTTCAGTGGGTGGTAGGGACCTCATGCGGACGTAAGGGGAACGCAGTTTGATCATAAACGACGGTGTAGCAGCACCATACAACGCGGTAGGAACGGCATAAAACGGCCGATTATTGCAATTGTACACATCGTGCAAACCTATTGACAGTGGCATAGCCGTCACACATGGACAGTTTTTCCCATGTTCATGGCGATCAACGCCGATCTGCTAGGTCGCCATGGTCGCCGTTTGGTCTCCTTCTCGTGCGATTGGGGCTTAAGCAGCGGTTATATACGCTGTACCAGGGTGCGCACAAGGCAACGAATGTAATCAGACCAATGTGGGCGTGGCATTGCATGATGTATCCGGCTACATATATTTCGACACCCACTCTCGTTGGGTTGATAACAACATCTGGAATAGGGGCTAGAACCAGACTAACGAGAGCGAGTGTCGCATGTTTAAAACTTCGCTCATTGTGATTTTTCCTTCAGATCCGTCTGTAATATATGAACACAAAGTTGTTTTTTGTTTTGACCATCTGCTTTCTGAGGAGTCCGTGACTGGTACGACTGATACGACTGATACGTTCTTATATTTAATTAATATTTGACTTTCTCTACATAAGTCACATATAGCTGCAACAATTTTCTTTATTTTTTTTAAATATCGACGAAAGTTAATCTAAAATATGATATCAGTTTTACATCAAGATTCACAATTGAATTGACAGGGAAACATACGGTAACAACGGGGGGGGGGGGGGGGGTCGAGAAATCAGAACAGTTCATTAGAATGGGAAACTTCCTTTTATATATTCCGATATTTTAAGGATCGGAGGGAAGTCGGGATGACATCCAGACAGATCTGGATACATTTTAAGTCTTCTGTAGAGATTGGGATCCTGACAGATGTATATTGGGCTATCATTATGTAATCCCGATGTTTCTCTTTCTCTCGCTTTTCCCCCCAATTTATCCCGTTCTCTCCAAGCCCTGTCAATCTGATCTTACATCGTCGGGAATTTATTCCGTTCTCTCCAAGCCCTGTCAATCTGATCTTACATCGTCAGGAATTTATCCCGTTCTCCCCAAGCCCTGTCAATCTGATCTTACATCGTCGGGAATTTATCCCGTTCTCTCCAAGCCCTGTCAATCTGATCTTACATCGTCGGGAATTTATCTCGTTCTCTCCAAGCCCTGGCAATCTGATCTTACATCGTCGGGAATTTATCCCGTTCCCTCCAAGCCCTGTCAATCTGTTCTTTATGTCGTCGGGTTTACTACTCAATGAGTGAATGCTTGATAATTATTAATTAATGATGATAACTGCTCATGTTCTACCTTAAACGTGCCCACACATGTACACACTCACTGTTTTTCGCATGCATACTCTCTCTCTCTCTCTCTCTCTCTCTCTCTCTCTCTCTCTCTCTCTCTCCTTTGCTTTCTTTAAATCCTTTTCTGTCTGTATTACAACCCCCCCCCCCCCTCCTTCCCCGTCTCTCTGCTTCTCTCAATCTTTCTGTGATTTTCGGTATATCTGTCACTCTGTCTCTCTCTCTCTCTCTCTCTCTCTCTCTCGCTTTCTCTCTCCCTCTCTCTCTCTCTCTCTCTCTAGCCGCAATAGTAATGATCAATTATCTTCTGATGTTGATAATGGAGTAAATTTTAAGCAGGCTGAAGTCGATGCCATGAGTGTTGCTGGTTACGGGTAGACCATACCGGTTAGAAAAGTTTAGTGATAAACGACTGGCATGATTGGACACCAGGTGGAAATCGCTGCCATACTTTTTTTCTCCCTCAGATTCTGGTAAAAGATCAGGCTAGAACTGAAAGTGTATTTATTTCCTCCATCCCAAGTGGTTCATTGTTTGTAAAAAAAACTTTGTGTTTTAACTCTGAGTCTCTTTTTGCCTGTAGGTTTTCATCTTTTCCTTGTATGTTTCATATTGTTATAAAGTGTTTAAAAGATGGTATCTAGTGCGTTATTACATTCAGGATTATATAATAAAGTGTTATTGCTGGGGTTAGTGTGTCCCACATTCAGTGTCACGTGGACGAAAGGAACAAGTAGCTCACGAGGATGGCGCTTAAATTATTTAGCTTTAGATCTGAGTTCAAATGAGAGTGCCAAATAATGCACAGCACGTTTTGTAGCAACCACGACTTTCCCTACAGAATTTAAGAAATTTAAGATCTGTAAATGCACAATTGTGTCAATATAAGTTCGACAAAACGTACAGGCGCATTTTGACGGGGACATAGAAGTATACGTGATGGCGTCTTAAATGTATTTCACTGTACTCTAGGCGTGGCTTCGGTTTTATTAAATTGATATATTAGTGTATAGAAGGTAGTTCCTTTAAAAACAAAGACAATTATTCAACAGCAAATAAGCACTCAATTAAACAAAATAAAAACATTTTTAGACGAGAAATGTTAGCTGTAGTAGGTGTTTTGAGGAATAGTCACATAAACCTACCCTCATCGATATTTTTTTCAGGTTCATTTATTAAATTTTCACTACCATGTTTTTTTTCAATACTTTCTTGGATTTTCAGTGCACACCACAGCATAAAAAGCCCCATATCATCATGTAACATTTTCATATTCCCGTAATGAAATGTTAAAGACCGTCTGAGACGAGGTTCACTTAATCACGCTTTGTTAGTGGTAAACTGTGAGACGCATCCTACCTCCCGGGCGATGAACATAAGGACACAATGATCCAAACTCAACATCTCCTACACTGATGATAAAAATACATGAAAATACCCTGCAAGAAATTTTACTTTTCTCCACTCCAAGTGCATATTATTCAGTATATATTTATGTTAAAGTTTTTTTTGCTCAGTTTCACTTATCAAATGTAATCAATCATTCAATATCATATTATGATGTAAGAATTTGATCATTTATGATGTAGGTAATTTTCAATATTTTTGACAATTCAAAGAGTAAATATGCAGCTGTACAGGATTTATTTATTTTGTATGGATTATACCAATGGAAACTCTTAATGGCTGAGGTGGTAGTTATTGTCTAGGGCCTATAAAACCCACGCAAAAGAAACCTAAAGCCCATGAGTTTCAGGTATCATAAATGATATCAAACTTCTACATCATTCAACATAGGCTCTGCAAACTAAAATACCTTTTCCTAAAAATATTTAAAAAAAAATATTTTGTTCACTGTTTCGATTAAGTAATGCGCATGTAATTGTCATGTAAACTCTTAGTAAATGAAAGTTATCCTGTGCTGAAAGCTTTTACCCTTGGGCGTTGTTGATATATGGTTATAATATAATTAGAGTTTACAACGTAGATGGCAACTTAATTAAATATCATTGTAAGAAGCGCTTATTAACTAAACCGCCGACGAAATAAAAAACGCGAAAAACCTATCCAAAGGAACTAACACCGGCTCGGTTCTTTGTACACCATTATATTAACTTTATGTTTTTACTCAAAAGCTATATCCGTTACCTTGATGGCCTGTTTGTATTTCCGTTCACAAAGTCCAGAGGTTAATTGTGACACAAGAAACCTGCCCGGAATGAGTAACATTTGTTGGTAATAAAACTGAACAAAAATCGATGAAAGCCTGAAAGAAAGACTGGTATTCTTCTCAAAAGACTGGCATTCTGCTCATTAACAGAAGAAGACAAGGTGTATTTAGCAAGGGAATTTACTTCATAGAAACTTGTGTGGCACCAATCAAAAGCACTAAAAGATCGCATACCAATACCAACGCACCAGATGCAGCCGAGACAGGCCAATCGGAAACCAAGACAGTTCTCGAGACCGTTGGTTCCGAGACCAAGACAGAAACTTTAGATTCCGAAACCAAGACCAAAAGCGAGACTAAGGCATGCGCAACCTTAAGACAATATAAGCAGTTGGTACTTTATATCTCGCTACCTTGTCAAGAGACAAACTAGTAAACAGGGCGTGTGGACAGCTAACCTCTTGTTTGAGGAAGGAAAATGTTAAACAGTTATCAGATCACTGATCTGTGCATTGTACGATACATACACGATAAGACCTGGATTTCTGTAGGTACTCCTAGTCCAGACCAGAATTGAGACCGAAACCATTCTGCTTCGAAACCGAGACAAGGCAAAAAAGGGAAGAACTGATTTCATGACCTACAACATTATCCGCGTATCCTGATCACCCCAAACTTTAACCAATATACATAGAAAGATTCAGAAATCCTATTTTTTAAATAATAGCTTCATTTAATTTTTTAAAAAATCAGTTCCGTTTTCTGCACTTTTACCACCTGAAGACAGTGTGTCCCTAGTTAGCGGTCATGACAGGCTAACTGTGTAAGTATGTTTGCAGCTACAGGTAGGTACAACACCACTCTCAAAGCGGCTACCGGGTCTTCTCTTGATAATCGCCCGCTCTCCAGTTTTGTCCCGGTTCCTTGCGTCACAAGTCCCGCAAGACTTCTCCGCAAATCAGCACCACTATCCGTCTGTTCCGCTGTCACAGACATCGAATTACAGTAGACAAGTACCAAGGCATAACGTAGTGAATAAAAAAACTATTCAAAGCGAAACACAGACAGACATAGACATGTTGGCGCCAGCTTAACACCAGTTGATAAGGAGATCGTCGTACAAGAACGGCTTCTCACAACTTAAGAAAGGAACACCAAAGGTGCAGGCGTTCTGTACTGATCGCAAATCTCTGATGTCGATATCAAACAAACCAGCTGCTACTTCTAACCTAGCTTCCCTCACTGATGGCTAAACATATACATTAATATAATCCGCAAACAATTAACTGATCTTATTCTGTATATTTGAATATGAAAAACTCTTTCAATTTTAAACATGCGGCAACCGCTCTCGTCGATATTTTATCATAGCGGGTTTGGCACAGGTATAATATTCAGAACGAGTGTGACATGTTTTGAATCGATGCATGAACGATAGTTAGTCTGTAAAAATATACCATCGTAACACTAAACGATTCTGGTATTTTGATTGAGAGATTAAAAATTTAACGTAAACGAACGTACATTGCATAATACAGATGCAAGAATTCCGAGCCAATGAAAGACCAAATTATTATGTGCATAATTAGTTCCAAATGGGCATCTCGTCAGAATATTAAAGCATACACATTTCCTTTATGTTTATATTTAGCGCATAGTTATGCTTATTAAAACAAGGGACCCATGGGTCACGGCGCTCAGCTGATCGTGATTGGATTATAAATGTTTTTCCACTGTGATACTATATCGAGTCGAGAAAGCTTATTAATATCATGGACATGTTGGGCTATTATAAAGGAATGTAATGTAATATGTGAGTAAATGATAAATGAAATTACCTGACTGATGGATTAATAGAGTAAAATATAGTGGTTTATTTTTATTTATTTAGGAGGGGTTGAAAATCGTGATATATGTGAGCAAATATGAATGCAATGACAGCAGTAATAAGCAGTAGTAGAATGATGATAAGGCTATTTGTTGAAGGATCTAAAGTGTATGGTAGTCTGCAAGCTTTCAATTTGACAGATATGAAGTTATGGTTAACTATGCAAAATCTAAAAAGTAGCATAGCCTAGAATAAGAATTAATCAAATACAGAAAATAATAACATTCATCTAGTTTATGCACCATCTGGGGGGGGGGGAGTGCAGGGCAGAGGGGAAGCCTGTTGGTAGTGGCCAAGCTTAGCCAAGGCAAGCTGCCTGGGGTGGGTTACATAATGCAAGTGAAGGCTGTACTACTAGGTGGGCTAGATGTAAACAACACTTGACATGGTCTATGAAAACGTGAATAAAAGCTATTCTTTCTAATCAATTTCTTTGAAATTTCAGATTTTAAAAGATTAAATCCTTATGTTTATATGCTGTGAAAATTAAATCAACAGTGCCAAAGTTGGACAAAATTTAAGGTATTGATTTTTTATTTATGCAAATAACTTGAAAAAATTGCAAAATTCATATCTAATTTTGGGTAAACAATTGAATCTTGATTAAATAAAGTTATATTCCTGAAAAAAAGTCTCTAGGTTCAGCAATTCTCACGTTAGGTGAGTAAATAAATTTCCTTTTTTTTTTTTAAAAAACTGCATTATATTTTGGCCCATAACTTCAAAATAATACCCAATACTGACCTAATTTTTGATCTGTTCATAGAAAATGTATGAAAGAATGTGAATACTAAATATGATCAAAAACAGATCAGTGGTTTTGATATTAGGCAGCCTTGAAGTGTAACAATGGTTTTTTTTATGGAAAACGGAGGTTTTTCCTTAATATCTCGAAGGAACGAAGTCCTAATGATCTAATTTTCGGTTTGGTAGGAGATTTTGGGGACATCTAAAAATATGCCAACAGCCTGGGGAGCATAGAGATGTGCACTGAATGACCTATAGTCATCAAAGTGGACTGCTTGACAATGTAAGGGAATACAACAAGAGCCTCTAAAAAATTCAATAACTAGCCTAATTTTGCAGCTTTTATTTTCAAATTTCAGATTTTAACAGATTAAATCCTTATGTGTACATGCTGTGAAAATTAAATCCACAGTACTTACAGGAAAAAAACGTGCCGTGGCCAAAGTTGGGCAAAATTTAAGGTACCAATTTTATATTTTTGCCAATATTTAAAAATATTTAACAGATTTGATCTAATTTTTGGTATACAATTAAATTTTGATTAATTAAAGTTGTATTACTGAAAAAAGTCCCTACCTTTAACACTTTTGGTCTTAAGTGATCAAATATCTTTCCTGATTTTTTTACAAAGTCCATTATGTTTGGGCCCATAACTTTTTTTAAATTAAACAATACTGACTTAATTTCTGGCATGTACATAGGAACTATATAGAGGAATATTTATGGTAAATATGAAGAAAACCAGATGAGTGGTTATGATATTAGGTAGTCCTGAAGTGTAAAAATAGATTTCTAATAAAAAATTGAGGTTTTTCCCTAATATTTCGAAGGAACGTAGTCCTATTGACCCAATTTTTGGCATGGTAGGAGATTTTAGGGACATCTAACTGTATGCCGAATTTCAGATTTGTAGGTCCAACGGTGTCGAAACGTGCCAGTCTTACGGACGGACATCCAGACGGACAGACGGACGGACGGACAGACAGACGGACGGACGACGGACAATGGACCACGACTATAGCTCAGTTGACTTATAGTCAGCTGAGCTAAAAACCACAAAGATCTATTTGTGAGTCCTGTCAAAAAGTTCCAAAAAAATCATTGCAGCATAAGAAAGCTATCTGGAATTAGAAACCTTTGCAAGTAATAAAATCTAACAAAAGTTCAACAAGAAATTGCCAAATGCTTTGAAGTTAGATTGATATCTGACTCTTGTAAAAGGAGGAAAAATGTAACCATGAGAAAGTACTTCTAGTAAAGGTAATTTCCTGCTTCTTATATATGAAGCACATAACAGAAAATAAGCTGGTTTATGCTCTGGTGTTAGGAAAACATTAATTAAGTTTAGCTGGTTCTTCAGGGTTTTATCTAAGGTCCACCTCAGCTTTGTTTCTGTATATATATATATATATATAGTCGAGGGGTAAAACATTCGGCTGTCTCCATTGGCAACCAGCGGTTTGATCCTCGGCGTGGCTATGACAGTGGGTTGCAGTCGGTGCCCGTCCAAGGCCGATTTTTTTTTTCGGACTCTCTGGTTTCCTCCACCTGTAACGAAAAAAGTGGGGAACGTAAGCTCCTTCTAAATCCATCCCTGCAGATGACCTATTCCGTTTATATATTAATAAATTATAGGACTAATATTGAGATTCCAATCTAAGCTGAATGGAAGAAAGATACAAATGTGTGTTTCGTATAAAAGAGATCGATCATGTTGTCAGTACGTTCATGTGTACATATTACTATGCGGTTAATAAACATCACTATGAACGTAACAAATAGCTAAAAAACGATCTTTCACGAAAAATGTATCAAGGGTGCTTGAAGTTTTCAAAAGGTAATCTTAACAGTTTTGATTTTCCAAACAGTACCACACGAATTCATCTCGGATTATCTGTTATCATCTCCGTCTATCTGATTGTCTAGAACCATGTGAACGTTTAACCTTATCTAACATTTTCCTCTGACTACAAATATGTATCTTTGAATATCAAAGTAGTGCCAATCACACAATGGTTTCCAAGGAAATGGGCTTTACTCTATAGTCTGACATTTATTTTTTCCCATTTGTTTCTGTTAGGTAACACGATGTTAAGATTACGAGCGTTTACTTCGATATCGATGATACAGGAGGAATGGCCATTGCGGTGTAGTTTTCTGTCTGAATGGCATCGCGACTCAGAGTAAGCCTTATTCTTCCATATCGTTTTCACGACTGCAAATAACCCTCAGATTAAATTCTACCGGCGCCAAGTGATAAGCGCGTATAGGTTATATGAATAACCAAAGCATATCCCCATATACAGACTTTAATATCCCAATACACAAACTTCCATGTCCACCATACACAGAATTTATTTCACTCTCAATGATTAACTAAGAATCACCTAATGGCCCAGACATAATGATATTCAGATTAAACCATTCGTTTAGCATAAGAACGTATGAAATACACTTTTGCACTTCTAGTAATATGGTAATGAGGTGTAACTGATCCTTAATCCAAGCTGGCTTGTCTGACGCCCAGGTGTCCCGGCACTTCGGTGGACATTTTTATTGGCGGAACGACCATAATCCTGAAATTACGCTCCATCTCTCGATTCACTCAAGGCAATTAAACGGAAACACTGCGGGCTGATGGCAAGATAAAACATCAACAACCTCAGGGCCTCAGTCCGGTTTAGAATGAATTAATTACTACAGGTGCGTTGACTTCATCGTAAACTACATGTCATCACGGACAAATTGATTTCCAAATCAAGTCTGAACCTGTTTTCAAGGTTACCACCTAACTGTTAAAAAGATTATCTCTTCACTGATGATAAGTTAATCAGAGAAAAACGCAATGGATACAAGATTAAGAGCTTCAATCAATTTCGGGGAAAATGAAACATGGCAAAATGTTAATTATTTGTGTTAATCCTAATTACAATTTGATTCGGAACAATATCTGCATGGACAGATTAAAGATTTGAACATAAATGCTAAAGTAAAACATAAAAAAAGTAAAATGTATTCAAAAGTCTATATGGATAACAGGACAAATATTTTTCGTCTACGTCTCTTATTTAACCTTCCTCGTCTTTTTTTTTTAACTGGGATAAATAAAAATAAAACTATTTGTCATTCGTGGGACGTAAGGTCTGTTCTACTACATGTATATGGTGTGGTTTTTAATAAGTTGATTGGCTCCCACATCACGCCGGCCGGCTACTTTTTTTTTAATTTTACACGTAGGACATGGGTCCTATTCCAGGACCCGGAGTGTGATGAGAGAATGCGAGTGATTTAACGAGGAGAGGGAAACCTGGGTTTTGTTTTTTAAATGTCTTTTAAATAATACAGTTCAAGTGGCCTGGCCGCATTAACTAGGTCCTGTGAAAGTGCTTTCAGTATAGCGGACTCCATTCTAAAATACTCAGCTAAGGTCCTGCGAGAGAAAAAAAAAAAAAATTGACGCGAGAGAGAGAGAGAGGGAGAGAGAGAGAGAGACCGACCGACAGTTAGAGAACTGGGGCTATACGTCATTCAAACGAACTGAAGGAATAAAAACACTTTATTTTTTTCATTGAGAGAGTGTTTGCTTTCATTCATATGCAATGTCTTTACATACACATATCACACATCCCGTAATATACAAGTTGTTTTCGGAAAGTAGGCCTTACTTGGGAGTGGCAAGGGAACAGTGGCGTCAATTTATGTTTCGGGGAGAGAAGATGACTCGCGGGTGTTCATTAGACCGTATTCAATTTTTTTAATTGCACAAAAATGCATATACATTACATACATAAACACATAATACTCTCACAGACACAGGTTAAGCAAAATGAACGAATAATAAGAATAATAGTAGTAATAATAATAGGAAAAAAATCAAACTTTTTACAAACATAAACCTTTCTCAATAAATAGTTACTGTATATAGGCAGGAAAGTTTATTGATTTATTTATTAGATGAAACATATTATAGGACTATGAGCTCAGCAACAATTCGGAGTAATGCGATATCCATATTTACAACATCTATAGTATTTTTACGGGGAAGAGCAAGTAAATCTTTCTGTATATTATTCTATGGCAATAGAGAAAATCTTAAACTGGACTCAGTAGTAATTATCGACCGAACAGGATGGGATACGGACGACGGAAATTTGACGCTGATACTGACATACTCATTAAACTCGTCACATGATATTTCGCAATCGGCAGGTTTTACTGATGAAGACCCACGTAATATTTTTCTAAGAGCATTCCACTTACCTTTAATGTCATTGTAATTATTATCAATATTATATATGTTTTCATGTTTCTAATTTTTCTTTACGTTAGGAAGAGGGTGTGGCATCTATGTAAATTGCGGGTTAGGTTATCGCTATTAGAGAAGATCTGAAAGGGGCATGTTTATTACAAATATTTAATTTAAGAAATCAGTTTTCCAGCTATTCCATGCATTTTCGATTTCTGACTCCTTGAATAGATTCTTCAGTATGATAAATGTCATCATGGTAAGCCTTGATTAAAGTTGCGGAAGTTTCTTGATTTTTATTATTGTTTTTCAAAGATAATAATATGTAAACTAAATAGTGATCACTCTTAGTGATTTGTAAGATATCCGTAGTTATTTGTCTCTTGGGAATATTTGAGAAAATTAAATTTATCGATTTGAGATTTTACTAACTGCTTGAGGTGGACATTACATAATCACTGGTCAAAAACATCATTTGATCTTTCTGTTTTTCTTACATCGATGTTAAAATGTCCGAGAATTAATACTGGTAAGTGGTATTTTATTGATTCCTCAATCACATCGGTGATCTTATTTAATAAGCATTTGTGAGATGACGGTGGTCTGTAAATTGAAGGCAAAACAATACTGCGTTGAGCGCATTTACTTTACAAAGACAGATTCAATATTGATGATTGTTGTCCATCGCATAACACTGGATTTAAAGCATCATCAACATATAAAGGCAACAAACTCATCCTTCCTGGCGGTCACGATCGCGCTGGAAAATTTGATACCAAGAAATACAAAGTTCTTCATAAGTTATTCAGTTATATATTATAATTCACATTGTCATGTTTCATTTTACTATATGGCTTTAGGCTTTCACTTTAATACGAGATCATAGAATTCATCACATTTCTGAAAGATACTTATTATATTTAGGTGTATGAAACAGGTCTCCTTGTATTACGAATCATATAATGGGTTGGTTTGATCAGTTGTGTTATTACATATCTGATTGACTGTGTCAATATAAGTGAGAGCAGGCGTGTCAAAGTGGGATTCAGTAGCAAATTCCATAACATTTGTATTTATTATCTCATTCTTTGGGATTTATCTTTGTGAAAATTTTAGTACGGTCTACACACTTTTCAGCTGTCATCATATTAGTCCTGGCACTCTATGGAAAATATACAACTTCCTTAAAAAATGGCATTAGAATTGAAAAAAAAGTTGGGCAGATAGGCCAACAGGTGTAGAATAACATTTCAAAAGTTTACAAGCGTGGAACAGGATAAAATTGCCAAATAAATATGAATACCGGACAAGACATATTTCTACACTGCTGCGACACTGGACAGATACTGCGTTTTTTGTATCATTTTATATATATATATATATATATATATATATATATATATATATATATAGTGATAATTTACGACAATGTTCAGTTACACATTAACACGTGTTTTCATGCATTTGCAATCTTCAGATGTGATCTGTCAACGGTTGGTGCGCTTATGTAATCAAACCGCTCCTTACCAAGTCGAGCACTATTTAGTAGTTCGGACCCATGAGAAGAAAATGGATCGCGCACAGTTCAAATATTCCATGAAGAATATACCCATACCTCCAAAACACATCTACATCAGGGCATTGATTGAGAAAGTGGAGAGCGTGATAAAACGGATGCGCTGGAGGGCCTTCCACTTCCTCCATAAGGAAGACCAGAAAGAGATTAAGATGAACCGGAAAAACACACAAAAATTCGGACTCAAAACTAAAAGAAACCCACCGCAGATCCCCGAGATCAAATCCTCCGAGGATGACCTGAAATGGTTGAGAACATCAATTATAGAAACGTAAACAACAGTTTCCATAGACAGTTGAGGACAGACATAAAAAACATCAACTCTTCACGCAAAGTCTACGTGCAAGCCGACAAAACAAGGAATGGACAAAATGGACACCTCGACATACAACAAACTGTTAACAGACAATATAACCGCAAAATACAAGAAAGTCAATCAGGATTACGTAACCAACATCAACAAGAATCGGCACAGAATCGCCACTGGGTTAAACATCGACGACAGGATCGACAATATGACAGAAAAACAGGCCTTCCTGACACTCAAAGACCATAAACCCAACTTTACCACTAATCCCAGCTGCCGCCTTATCAACCCAGCCAAAAGTGAGATGGGGAGACCAAGCAAGATCATCCTTGAATCTATCAACAGGTCAATCAGGACAGCAACCTCGGTAAACCAGTGGAAAAGCACGGCTAACGTACTGGACTGGTTCAAAAACATCCCAGATAAAAAATCCTACACATTCATCATGTTTGACATCATCGAATTTTACCCCTCCATTACCAAAAAACTACTCACGGACGCTATAAAATGGGCAAAACAAACAACGAAAATCTCAGACCTAGATATAGAAGTGAAAATGCACTCACGAGAGTCCATCCTTTTTAACAACGGCATGGCATGGGCAAAGAAGGGCACCACAGAAAATTTTGATGTAAACATGGGAAGTCTAAATGGGGCGGAGGTGTGCGAACTAGTTGGCCTCTACATTCTCAACAGACTCATCCGCCACTTCGACAAACAGTCAATTAGATTGTACCGAGACGACGGGCTTGCGGTGTTCAAGAACATCACGGCAAGGACCTCAACAAAAATTACATAAAAATTAAAAGAACTGTTCTCTGAGTACGGCCTTAGAATCACCACAGAAGTAAGCAAACATTTCGTAAATTACCTGGATGTTACACTCAACCTTCAGACGCGCAGCCACAAGCCATACAGAAAACCCAACGACCGACCCCTGTACGTTAACACAAGTTCAAACCACCCCCCAACAGTACTAAAACAAATCCCTGCCGGAGTTTCAAGACGCATTTCCCAGCTTTCAAGTAGCAGAGACGCTTTCGTCAATACAAAACAAGTGTATACCGTCGCACTAGAATCATGCGGGTACCGTCAGCAGGCCCAGGAAATGACATACCAACCACCACCATCAAGACCAAAAGAACAAAAAATGTCGGAGGCGGAACATTCTCTGGTTTAATCCACCATTTAGTTTAAATGTGAAAACGAATGTTGCTAGTAAATTTTTAAATTTCTAAAAAAGCATTTCCCGCCCGGCAACATACTACACAAAATATTCAATAAGAACACTGTTAAAGTCAGCTACAGCACCATGGCCAGCATGCAAAATATAATTAAGAAACACAACAAACAACTACTTTGCGACAACAACACAACAAAAAACAGCGGATGGAACTGCCGGAACAAATCAGAATGCCCCCTTAGGAGCATGCCTTCAAGCCGGCATTGTCTATGCCGCCACGGTCAATACGCCAACCACCGAGAAGACATATATAGGACTTGCTGGTACCGATTTCAAATCACGGTACAGAAACCACAAAAAATCATTTAATCACCAAAAATATGAAAAAGATTCCGAACTCTCAAAGTACATTTGGCTAGAGAAGGATCAAAACACCCCATATTCAATCAGCTGGCGGGTTCTCAAAAGCGCACCTCCGAGAAAGCTCCGCAATGGCACTTGTAATCTCTGCTTCGAAGAAAAGGTACAAATAATAACATTCCCGAAGTCACAAAGGCTAAACAAAAGATCAGAAATCATTTTGAAATGCAGGCATAATCCTGATCCCCGAACATTCCCACCTGACCATGGCTGAGTGCACCAACACATGATTCCATTAGCGCACCAACCGTTGACAGATCACATCTGAAGATTGCAAATGCATGTAAGCACGTGTTAATGTGTAACTGAACATTTTCGTAAATTATCACTATGTACCAGCTCTTAGCATACCGCTAATAGAGCACTATTGGATTCGTTCTGCAAACATATAAACAATTGATATATATATATATATATATATATATATATATATATATATATATATATATATATTGTTACGGAACCTAATATAAACAGACCACGTTTGCGTGATGAAATTTTGTCAAGAAGATTTAAAAAAATCAGATTCTGTAACACTAGGCAGCGTTAAATGCCTAGGGGAATGAAAAAAGAAGTCAGTGGTATTTTGTTAACAAAAAACTATAATTCATTCTTAAAACAACCCTAACATTACAATACACTAAATCAATACAATTAAACAGTATAACATCGATATAACAACAAATCAATACAATCACACAGTAAAATAAACAATGTGCACAGTACCTGGATACCACCACCGTCACAACGACAGGTTCTTTAAAAGTATACTCTCCGAAAATAAGAGTCCCATGTAAAGCTCTTGTAACAATCTAGAAAGTAAACTGAATTCCAAACAAGACTCGTCACAAAATCCAAGAGAAAGTCTGAAGAAAATCTGTAATTGCCGCAATCGTCGGATAAGGTACAACAAACAGACACACACGCTTCTGCGTCCGCTGAAATCTTCTCTGCTCTCTCTCGGCTCTAAAACACAGCCCCCTTATATAACTTTTCATCTCAAGCCGAAAAACTTCTATTTCTCGAACATTCGAAGAACCTTACACAATACAGGGTAAACACGCGTTCAGGAATCATCTAGAAAAACGTCGCTGTGTCTCTACACACCAGGGTCCACACGTGACCTCGGCCAGGCGAGAAAGCCCAAGGCTAGCATGACAACGAGAGTTCAACCAGTACGGATTTAACTGAGAATGTAACAAACGGCTCGGCGAGGGTGTCACAACACGAGTTACGCCCGTGTCACACAATAAAAAGAGCACCTGTAACACTCCACCTCCTGTAAGAAAAAAGAAAGTTTTCTGAAAACTTTTTTTTTGCGATCACAATCACTTAATTATTAAACATCTCAAGAATCATCTTATTTACAACATTACATAAACACCCGTTTACAACATTTCATAAACATCTCGATTAAGCAATCAGCAAGTACATTGTCTTTCCCTTTAATGTGTTTGATTTCAAGCTTGTAATCCTGTAGGAGCAAACTCCATCTCAACAATCTTTGAGTTTTACACTTCAGCTTTTTCATGAACGTAATGGGATGGTGATCACTGAAGACAATGATAGGCCTGACTGATGAAGTAACTTAAACTTCAAAATGTTGGAATGCCAAAATCAAAGCCAAACATTCTTTTTCAATAGTGGAGTAGTTTTTCTGGTTTGTATTAAACTTCCTTGAGAAATAACAAATTGGATGATCTATGCCATCATTGATTTCTTGTAACAACACAGCACCAGCAGCAGCATCACTAGCATCTACTTGAAAGGTACAGAAAAGTCTAGAGCTGCCAAAACTGGTGAACCCTGCAGAATTGCTTTTAAATTCAGATATTCATTTTCACACTGAACACTCCATACAAACTTTTGTTTCTTCTTTAACAAATTAGTCAAAGGTTCAGCTACAGTAGAAAAATTTGGACAAAACTTCCTGTAGTATCCAACCATACCGAGAAAAGGCATTGTTTGTTTTTTGTTCTCTGGTCTAGGAAATGCAGTAATAGCACTTATTTTACCATCAACAGGTTTTACCTGACCCTGCCATACAATATGACCCAAAAATGTTACTTGTGCATGACTAAAATCCAGATTTTACTAAGTTGACGGTCAGAGGTGCTTCACTGAGTCTCTCGAAGAGGTCGCGAAGAATTTGCAGATGTTTCTCCCAGGTGTCGCTGTACACGATAAGGTCATCAATATATGCGTCGCAGCCCTGAATGTCCTTGACAACCATACGGATGAGGCACTGGAACCTGGCTGGCGAGTTCTTCATGCCAAACGGCATAACTTTTTACTGGTACAGTCCTCAAATGCGGACACTTCTTTCGCTTGTTCTGTCAGCGGAACTTGCCAGAATCCTTTTAGCAAGTCAAACTTGGAGACATATCTGGAGGTACCGACTCTATGAATACAATCATCGATCCTCGGAATCGGGAACGTGTCAGTCTTGGTGACAGAGTTCAGTTTTCGATAATCTGTGCACATACGGTAACTTCCATCAGGTTTTGGCACAAGAATACATGGTGAACTCCAGTTACTGTTACTAGGTTCAATAAAATCATTGTCCAGCAAATATTGAATCTCATCCTGTAGATACTTTTGCTTTTCTGGATTCAGTCTATATGTATGTTGCTTGACTGCGCTTGCCTCCCCAACATCGACGTCATGGTACAACATGTTAGTTCGCGTTGGAATGTCACTAAACAAATGCTCATAATTCCGTAGCAGGTTCTTGAGGTCTTGTTGTTGTTGTGCGGTAAGGTGTGCCAGTTTGGCATCCAGGTTGTTAAGCACGTCTGAGTTTTTTAAAGGTACTCTACCAGACTGAATGTCTGCATCACACTTACAATCAGTATCTACTTTAACTGGGTCAGGGTCAGTGTTTACATAATTTACAGTAGTAACATTATGTACTACATCTGGTGTGTTATTTCTGTCATAATATGGTTTCAACATATTAACTTGGCACAGTTGTTTCTTCTTATGCCTATCTGGTATCAACAGTATGTAATTTAAATCACTTACTTTCTTGTCAACAATCTAAGGACCAAAATACCTAGCTTGCAGAGGTCTGCCAGCGATGGGAAGTAAGGCAAGGACCTTTTCACCAGGCTCAAACGTCCTTCTTACAGTGTGCTTATCATACTTTTTTTTCATTTTACTTTGTGCAAATTTTAGATTGACTTTGCAATCTCACAAGCATTGTGAGTTTAGTGCGAAAGGCTTGCTTGATGCATTGATGTTAGTTTTGTGCCTGCTGCCATAAGGAATTGGTGAAATTTTTGAGGTTTTATTGTTCATTTTAAGGAAAACTCAGCTGTTCATGTTTGACTAGTCACCAGGTATTGGTGCACGGACACAGGTCAATGGTCAAATGTTTCCCCGGGATTAAAAAGCCTGGACGTTGGAAAATCTCTACAGATAAATGACCACCGGTCGTACCCAGTGACCTATAGTTCTGTTTGTAAACACTGTCATGAATTCCTTTAGGAATTTATTGCACACGGTAAGAAATGCAGTGGCTGGTTCTGTTTGTCATAAACATCGACAAGTACAGAACTTGGTGAAACAATGCAGAAATCGGTATGTTTATAACAGGGACCAACTGCTTGGAATCTCTGGTTGTCCAATTCAACGATCTGTTCGTACGACTTTATTTTCATTGAAACTTTGGAGTAAATCTGTCAAATACAATCCAAAATTTACTCTCAACAGCGGCGTGAATAAGAATAATCTTATCTATATCAGACGATCTGTCACACCAAAGAATCTTAGTGAAAGTAATACAGAGACTTTGAAACTCTGTCAATGGAATGCACGTTCAATCGGAAACAAGACCCATTTATTTGCAGACCATATTCTGGACTAAGATATCGCAGCCTTGATTGAGACATGGTTGGGAGCAAATGACCAGGTTGTTGTAAATGAGTTGACTCCACCTGGATATAAGTTTGTGAGTATTCCAAGGACAAAATCAAGTGCCGGAGGTGTTGGTCTTTTGCATAAAGCTGAGTTAGAGATAAAACCTAAAGAACATGATACCAAGGCATCTTTTGAGTTGATAGTTGCTGCTATCAAGTGTGAACGTTGTTGGATAAAATTGATAGTCATATACAGACCGCCAGCATCCAAAGCTAATAAATCAAGTAATGTAAAATTCCTATTAGAATTCTCAGATTGTTTGGAGAATGGACACTCTCTCAGTCGCCTATTGTGATCGTTGGAGATTTTAATTACCACATCAATAATAAGTCTGACGGAATTGCTGACCGCTTTAGTGGAATGTTATCATCGAGTGGATTTCACCAACATGTTCGAGATGCGACGCATAAGCATGGTAATGTTCTGGACTTGATAATTACTCGGTCTTATGAGAACCTTGTCTCAGACATTAAAGTCACATCTTTAGGCGTTTCAGTCCATAATTTAGTATCGTGCAGTCTGGATATACCAAAACCAAGCGTTCAAAGCAAAACTGTGACATTTCGGAAGCTGAAAACAATTGATCTGGAAGCTCTGTCCGGGGATATTTCTGATAGATGTAGAATATGTGAAACCAAGGGTTTGGAGTTTAATGTCACACAGTATAATTGTGTTGTGAAATCTGTGCTGGATGACCATGCTCCGCTTCTGACTAAAGACGTATTAATACCTGGAAATACGCCTTGGTATGTGCCTGACATTAAGATTGCTAAATTTAAGTTGCGCTATTTAGAGAGACAATGGAGAGCATCCAAATTAACAGTTCATCATGATATGTATGTTAAACACAGACAAGAGGTAAATCAGCAAATTCTAATGGCCAAACGCTCATTTTATACGAGAAAGGTAGCAGAATGTGGTGGTGACTCAAAGGCTCTTTTTTCAATAGTGAATAACCTTCTTGGCAAACGTTCACAGTCAGAGAAGTCAAGTTCCTCAGTGACAACTGAAGCTTTTAGCCATTTCTTTACAAATAAAGTTGCTTCAATTCGCAATAAGTTGCTAGAACAGCGCTGTGCTTTCCCTGTAGAAACGGCTAAAGCCACTACTGCAGATTGCACATTAGATACTTTCATACCCCCATCTGAAGAGGAGATCTCTCAAATCTTACAGCGCTCACCAGCTAAGCATTGTGAACTGAACCGTTTTCCAACCTGGCTTGTAAAGCAATGTGCGGATGTTTTTATTCCAATTTTATGTCAGTTGTGTCATATGTCTTTTTACAATTGTGAAGTTCCAGCATCTTTGAAATCGGCTATTGTAACCCCTATATTGAAGAAGAGCAGTCTTGATGCACACGTATTAAAGCACTATTGGCCAATATCCAACCTTTCGTTCCTTACTAAAGTATTAGAAAAGATTGTTGCCACTCGTATCACTTCATATATGAAGGAAAACCATTTTTATGAAGATCAACAGTCTGCATATAGACCTTTTCATAGCACTGAAACATGCCTGCTCAAAGGATATAACGATCTCCTCTGGGCTATGGACTCTCAACAAGTATCCATTCTCATACTATATTGGATTTATCTGCTGCCTTTGATGTAGTAGATCATCAGCTCCTGTTACAACGGTTGTCCACCAGGCTTGGAATAACTGGAGATGCCTTGCAATGGATCAGGTCATACCTGTGCAATCGAAGTCAGTGTATTAGTGTTGTAGGTCATAAGTCTTCTCCAACTGAGATTAGCTACGGTGTTCCACAAGGGTCTGTGCTGGGGCCTCTGTTTTTTTTACAATTTACACATTACTACTTGGTGAATTAGTACGACAGCATGGAATGGATTATCATTTTTATGCTGATGACAGTCAAATTTATGCATCATTTAAACAAGAATCAAAGGTTCCTGTTTCTACCATTGAAACATGCTTGCATGACATAGGTATTTGGATGTGTCAGAATCTGCTTAAACTCAATGCTGATAAAACTGAGGTTCTGATTATCGGTACAAACCAGCAGAGGTCAAAATTTCAGTTGAAAACTCTTAACATATTTGACTCTGTAGTTGTGCCAACAAACAGTGCTAGAAACCTGGGGGTAGTGTTTGACCAAGGGTTTTGCCTTGACAAGCATGTAAATAATATTTGTAGTTTGGCTTTTTACCACCTGCGTAATATAGCTAGGATAAGGGGTTTCCTAACTAAAGATTCAATAATAGCATCAATTCATGCGTTCATCAGTTCATGGATTGACTGTTCCAATTCTTTGCTATGTGGTCTTCTTAGCAAGTTACTGGACCGGTAACAGAGAGTGCAGAATGCAGCTGCTAGGCTTGTAACTGGTGCCAAGAAGCGCGACCACATTACACCAATACTTAAAGAACTCCAATGGCTCCCGGTTTCGACAGCGCATTGATTTTAAAATTTTATTATTAGTATACAAAGCCATAAATGGTCAATCGCCTATTTACATTAGGAATCTCTTAACTTTTTATGTTCCAGTGAGGCAGCTTAGGTCATCTGACCAAGGGCTTTTAGTGGTCCCTAAAGCTCGAAGTGAGATGTGCACCAAGGTTGTGGAATGAACTTCCGCACTCAATTAGAGCTTCACCATCTTTAGCTTCTTTTAAAAGAAATCTTGAAACTTACCTTTTTATTTTAGCTTTTAGTAGTTCTTAGGAATAAGGGTTTTCTTTTAGGAATCTTTGCTTTAGTAGGAATCTACATTTTATGTTTTAGTAAAATGTGTTTTGTATCTTGTAAAGCGCTTTTGATAACTATTTTGTTGAATTAGCGCTATATAAATTAAAATATATTATATTATTATATTATTATTCTAAAGTCTGAGACACTGCAGTAATCTAAGAGAATCAGGATTTTCACACAAGAGTTTTTCTTGAAGCAGTTTCAATTGACCTCGAACGGAGTGTCCAATAACACAATCAACAATAATCCTACTGAATGGTTCCTCGAAAGCAGGAATAGGCCTAAGTGGGGTCTTAGGAGGACTCTGATTGGGCTTGCCTACCATCTGGCATGTATGGCATGATTTACAATATTGTACAACATCTTTTTTGAGGTTAGGCCGATAGAAGTGTGTACTAACTTTCTGATAAGGTTTTATTTATACCTAAATGGCCAGACAAAGAAGCCTCATGTGCCATGCTTAGAATTTCATTGTGAAAGCTTTTGGACATTACTATTTGATGTTTGATGGCCCACTTATCATCAGCACATGCATCAGGTGGTCGCCATTTACGCATAAGCACTCCATTTTTAACATATTAACAAACTGGGTTCTGTAACAGTTCATCTTTAGAAACTGCCCTGGGAAACAAACATGAAACATCAATGTCCTTATGCTGTTCCGCGATAAGTTCAAACCTTGAGAATGCTGCACCCTGTACGGGTGAGTCATTAGACGAGTCACTAGTGACTCCCAGAGTGTTATTTTCTGGACCATTATCCTCATGTGTGTTTTTTCTTGGCCATAGATCTAGTTACAGCACATGAAGGATCCAAACCAGGAATTTCCTGACTTTTCGGATCAGTGTCCTGATCAAGTGACGGCTTTTCTGTCACTATTGGTACAGGTTGTACTTTGTCACCTGCAACATCATTTACTAGTAGCAACTGAATTCCCTTAAAGGGTAAAGTAGTCCTTATGCCCACAGTAATATTCCCAGAAATCAAATCTGACTTTAAATGGATACTGTGGATAAAGTGGAACTGAAGTGTGCCTGTCTGAAAACACACCATTGACAAGTGCATGTGCACCAGTAAAGGACCTATTAGAAAATGGCAAAGTGTTTGCTAACATGAGAGTCTGGCTTGAACCAGTGTCCCTCAAAATTCTAATAGGGGTAGAAACTGAAAAATCGCTTGAAAGTGGTACAAAACCATCATGTATGAATTGCTCAAATAACTCCATTTTAGGGTCAAGAGAGGAATCTACTACCTCAACCTCATCAAAAAAAGAACTGACTTTGACAGTGTCAGTCCTAAACTCTTTCTCAGAGTCATTTAAGGAATTTCCATCCTTTTTATCAATAAACTCATCATGGGAGTCAACAGAGGAATTTTCCTCAGCAGAAACAAACTTCTGTTTGTCATAAGAGGACCTGGCCTCATTTGAAATACTCTCATAAGAGTCATAAAAGGACGTAGCCTTATTTAAAGGATACTCCTCGCAGGAGTCTTGAAAGGACCTAGCCTTATCTAATTCCTCGCAGGAATCAACTGAGGTTTTTACCCCGCAAGCTACGGATTCTTCTTTGGATTTAGAAAGCACGTGGGCCTCCGTAGTATCAAACTCCTTAATAGAGTCAATAAAAGAGCTATACCCCTTATTTACATGAAAAGAGCCTGGCTCTTGTACTATTCTATGCATAGATTTTGAAACGAAACCAGGTTTGCTATTTGGTTTATTCGCAAGTTTCCAGCAGTCAGATATTAGACACAGTGGACGTGGGCTGAGGTGTAGTAATGGACTTTGCTGAACTATCAGGACTACTAATACTGCGCTTTAAACTTCTTTTGACCATACTGATTTACAATCTTTTTTGTGAATGACTGGTTTGATTTGCTAGTAAATGACATTTTGTGTGTCAATGAATAATCATCAGCTAATTAAGCAGCAATGTCAAGTGTTTCAGGACTTTTCTCATCGAGAAAAGTTTAAACATCTGCGTTAATCCAGCGCTTAAATTCTTCAAGCAAAATCAACTGGCGCAAATTGTCATAATCTTTCATTGCATTTTTAGAACTACACCAGCGATCAAACAACTGCTCTTTTGTCCTAGCAAATTCGACGTAGGTCTGCTCTTTGCGCTTTTCCCAATTTCTGAATTTCTGGCGGTAAGCCTCCGGAACCAACTCATAACCTTTTAGGATTAACCGTTTTACCAGGTCATAGCCAGCAGCAGCTTCTACTGAAAGCTCTGTATAAATTTCTCTGGCCTTGCCAGTCAATACACTTTGTAACAGCATAGTCCAAATTTCCCTCAGCCATTTTAAATTTTCAGCTACCCTCTTAAAGTGTAAGAAATATTTATCAACCTTTTTTTCTTGAAAAGGTGGGATAAGTTTAATATGTTTAGTAATATCAAAACCCTGAAGTAGGGCAGCACGTAGACTATGTTCTAGTTTAAGTCTTTCTAATTCCAGTCGTTTTAACTCAATTTCTTTTTCTTTTTTTTTTCTAGTTTTTCCCTTTTTAACCTTTCTTCCCTCTCTTTTAATGCTAGCTCATGTTGCATTTCCTACTTTTTTTTAATTCTAATTGCATAGCAAAGCTATTATTATTTTTTATGTTTCAACTCTCTTCAATTAAACCTTTGCTAATAAGATCTTGCATGATTTTAGCAATGATATCAGGCTTTCTCAAAGCTTTTTATCACACTTAGCCCTAAATGTTGTCCCAAACGCAACAACTGTTCTTTTGTCAACTGTTCAAGTTGATCAGGGTCGGGATCGTCAACAATGTCTCAGGTTTGAAATCTGCCATGTTAAGATGTTCAAACAATAACAAAAAAAAAACACTGAGATAAATCCTGTAAACAGTGTACTGTAAACAATATGTAATCTTGTAAACAATGTATGAAAAAACTATGTCCAGGTCAGGGCTTAATAAATTGTCAAAACGATTAAGCATCTCAGACGAGCCCACAATTTTATGTTACGGAACCTAATATCAACAAATCACGTATGCGTGATGAACACAAATTATGTCAAGGAGATTTTTAAAAAATCAGATTCTGTAACATTAGGCAGCGTGAAATGTCTAGGGGAATGAATAAAGAAGTCAGTGTGGAAGTCACTTAGGATACACTAAATCAATACAATTAAAAAGTATAACAGCGATATAACATCAAATCAGTACAATCAAACAGTAAAATAAACAATGTGCACAGTACCTGGATACCACCTCCGTCAAAACGACAGGTTCTTTAAATGTATACTCTCCAAGAATAACAGTCCCATGTAAAGCTCTTGTAACAATCCAGAAAGTAAACTTAAATTCCAAACAAGACTTGTCACAAAATCCAGGCGAAAGTCTGAAGAAAATCTAGAATTGTCGCACTCGTGGGATAAGGTCCCACAAACTGACACACAAGCTTCTGCGTCCGCTGGAATCTTCGCTGCTCTCTCCCCCGGCTCTTAAACACAGCCCAACAGTCGAGAAGCTTCTATTTCTGGAACATTCGAAGAACCTACCACAATACACGGTAAACACGTGTTCAGGAATCATCTAGAGAAACGTCGCTGTGTCTCTACACACCAGGGTTCACACGTGACCTTAGCCAGGCGAGAAAGCCCAAGGCTAGCATGACAACGAGAGTTCAACCAGCACGGATTAAACTGAGAATGTAACAAACGGCCCGGCGAGGGTGTCACAACACGAGTTACGCCAGTGTCACACAATAAAAAGAGCACCTGTAACAATATATATATGTAATAGAAATCAATAGAAAAATAATAATTTATGCATAGGATCAACAAATAACAATCAAGGCACGTGTATGATCTTTAAATTTCAGAATTATAGTCAATAGCACAAGACATTATAGATCTTAACTATCAATACGGGTAACAACCGTTTAGAGTAAAATAAATATAAAAATGTGACGTTTATATGAATTCTTCAATCTCCTTAGATGACTTCTGGTGTTAATAAACAGCATTAGGGGTTAATTGTCTTTTACACAAGAGATATAGGGATTTTTTTTTTCAAATATTTCATTTAACTCAGTTTAACCTTTTCACTGACATTACTTGGTTTCTTTTACACCAAGGATAGTAAATGGACCATTGGTGATAATTTATCCATTTTTTCAGTTCTGGGGAATCTATAGAACCATTTCCTATTGCTAGCATGCTAAAATACCACTTTTATCAACTTTTACTTTTAATACTGACAATTTTTAAAACTGTGAAAATACTTGATTTAACACTCAGTATCTTCTAATGTAAAGGTGATATCATCTGCGAATAGTGATATGATAAAATTTTTTCCATTTATTGAAATGCCTTTATAAACTCTTTGTGCCGAATAGGAATTAAAAAACTTCTACATAAACATAAATAAATGTGGGGATAAAGGGCACCCTCGTCTCACACCTCGAGTGATAGTATAGAATGAAAACATGTCTCTGTTATGAGAAAATTGAACCAAAAAAAAATCTTACCACTTGATTGCCCATGGCGGGAAAGGGTTCTGAATAGGAATCGTAAATATCACTGAAACAGGTTTAACAGTATTACTGCCTAATATCTACCCGCTTTCCGTGATGAACAGCTGGCCATGCCAGAACCGAGTTTTCAGTTTATCTCTGCGCTTTTATCATTTGGTCACGGGCTTTCTTTTTCAAAAGGTAATCCCTCATTGCCAAGTCCTCGTGGAAACTCGGACCACTATTTTGCCCATATTATTCAAATTTTCTTTTGCAGGTCTGATAACGTGGTTGCGGCAACTTCTGTTATGAAAACGGACTATTAATTGCCTGGACCCTCTGGTGCTCTTTCCACACCTGATCGCAAATTCATTACAATCCAGGATTTCGGCAAAGGATTTTCCAATTGCTAGTTGGATTTTTTCCATAATCTGGGGTAAAACCTTGCAAAATGCATGTTAGTAGTAGGTGCACAACTCTGCGTCATTAATTTACGCCGCGTCGATGCCAGGTGATAAAAGGATTCCATTTCGTGCGTGCGCCGACACCGGCGTTTGAAGGGGTTAAGGATGGGGATCTGAATGAACCGCTCGTTCGGATTATTGGTTGCCCTTGAAAAAGGCCTTTTTTTGTGATTTTTCTTCTTTTGTGATTTTTTTTTCTATTTTTCTTGGAAGAACATTAAAAATAAACATCAAGCTTCCTGTTGGCGTAATTAATGAATGCGAAGGATGCACAGGATTGCCTTCAAAACGGTCTGCGTACTGCTGCGAATGATACATTCGCAAGAAATTTTGGAGCAGGGTCAGCTACTGCTGCATGGATTGGTAGTTTTCAGCTTCTTGTCGGAGGAAATGTTCGAGGTCGTCTTGCGTCTGGGCTTTCGGTTGAAAGTCTGTGTCGGCATCAGCGGGTGGTTCTCTTTGAGTATCAAAATCATCTTTAGCTTCCCTGATGACGATAACTTCGTTCTGATTTAACCCTGATAAACCTGGCTGTTTGTTCTGTCCTGGAAGGTGCTCTGAAAATGTGACTCTCCTAGCTCCTATAAACGCAGGCGTCGACGAAGCACGCCCCTATTCTCATCCCGCGTCGACGCATAAATCTGACCTTACGTATGTTTCACAATGGTTTTTAATTCAGTCACTTCCCCTATGCATTCCTAAACTATTTTTTATTCTTGTACATCTTGAGCAATGTTATGTCCTTGCTGAGTGATTCTTGATACTCACTCAAAGATCTTTTAATTTCAACTTGGATACTACATAATTTAAAGTCAAGCAAAGTATAAATATTTCGGCTAACCTCTCCAAATGCTCGCTAGTGTCTCGCTGGCATGTGTATTCCATGTGCTTCTCCTGGGAGTCGCCGGTGACTTACTTCCTCCTACAAATAGTCAGGTGGATTAACGGAATTATCGTTACACGCCGGATAAATGCACCAAATTTGGGATGAAGTACTTAACAGGTCAATCCTGTTCATTCTGGAGGGGGTGCCGACCCGAACTCGGTTTCTGGTTCTATCAGCAGGCACGAGTCAAAAAAAAAAACAGGATTTTACGTAAAATTTCACATGTTAACATCAATAAACGGAATGTTTTAAACTCGACTGACTCTAGAACTCATTTTAAATTGATCAATATACATAATAAGAACACCATAATGAAATATTATGAACAGTTTTCGTAGATATTGTGACGATAATCATGTTAAAGTATAATTATAGATCGCTTGAGGTCAAAAGGTCACACCATCCTTGATGTGAAACTGTATCCTGTATGTTTAAAGCCCTCATGTTCCTAATGAAAATATTAGAAAAGTTAAGAAATATATAAATTTAATAAAAAAAATTGCATAATGGTTAGGATAATAAAGATTAAACACCCATGTAATTAAAATATGTATATAATAGTATATATACACTATTCTAGTGAAACCATCCCTTTCTAAAGCTCTATCTTAAGTTGTATTTACGAAGAATCTAGGTGATTGAAACAATGATTGAATTATCCACACCTTTGATCATTATTTATCAGGGCACAAATACATCTCGATCATCATATATGGTAAAAGCGATAATGGAAATGTGTCATGAAGCAATATTTGTTTACACTTATCAAAAATAATATCTATCTGGAGGGAAAAAGGCTACGGGCAAATCCATAGACTTATTGAATTTATAATAAGATTATGGGCGGTTCTTGAACATCATTTGGGTTTTATATTTGTATGGAATAATAACATTTCCAAGAAATTAATAAACTGCAGAAAATCATCGATGGTAGCAGTTTAGATCAAGTTTCAATACGACGGAGCTTCAAGTGGCGTTTAATCATCTGTTGCTGTATTTTTATGGGTTGAGAGTGGAAAATGGTTTGTACATATATTCAAATAAATACTTACATCGCTGATAATTTTATATAACTACCTAATCTTAATTTATTATGAAATTATTATACTGATTTCAACTTTAATTTGGCAGGAATAGAATTCGGTATTTATTTACATTTTATATTTACATAAAAACCTACTTCATACTAAATGTTTTTTTTTTTTTTTTGCACTGAAGAAACGGTCTGACTACATTTACGCTATTGTTTATAATTGAGGCTAAACCTTTTTAGGCAAAAAACATTTTCAAATGTCCAAATAGTCAGCTAACTAATTATCGTTACATATCGAACAATAACACCAAATTTTGTAAGAAATATCCTCAAGTTAATCCTTCAGGTGCCAATTTAGCAGGCCAGAGTCCACAATAGCAAGATAACAAAACGTTATCAGACCTTTACAACAATAAAGGGAACGCGGTAAAGTCGGTTGAATCTATATTTCATTTTCATTTAATCAATATATGTATAAAGAACACTTTTAAATATATCAATGATCTGTTGCAGTAAATATGACTAAAACCAGTTAAACGGTCAAATGTAGCCAGCATCAGGTGAGAAGGTCACGTCATCCGTTCATTCTTTAATTGGCATTTCGTTTGAAAGTTAAAATTTTGGAGCTCAGCTTTTTAGAAATATTAATATATATATTCGAATATATTTATCAATACTGCATAATTGTTTGGATGATAAAGATCATACTAGTATAGGTGCAATTTGGGCAGCTCAGTGTATGATTGGAGTTTACATTCGCAGTCTGACCCTTCATATTTTTATGGTAAATTTGTTATTTTGTTATTTCTTCATATTTTTATACTAAATTTTATTTCAGTGAGCAGGTTATAGGCGCTTAAACTAAACTAGTATGTGCTTTACCTGGGGACCCCCTGGGTGTACTCTATCCACCTACAAAGTTTGGTGCTTTTATTCGATCTCTAACGATACAGCCCACATGTGACGCTAAGCCACCTGACTAAAAGCAAATCTTCATGGTACATCCGTTTGAAAAAGGTAACTGCATTAATTAAACTACCCAAGTTGTGTTCCAGAATGTGCCAATACAACTAATATATCGCATCGTAACCTTTTTGGCTTTAATAATATGACCGGTTTATTTGTTAAAGCAGTCTGAAAGATTTTATTTCTATATAATATTTCAATTTGTAGTGAATTTTGAAACATGTGATGTGTAAGTGGTAATATGTCAACATATTATCAGGAATGAGGTCGCACTCTTGTAACATGGTGACTATGATAGTTAATAAATGAATTCTGGTAAAAATTCATTGTGCGATTTACAGAGATCAGTTACAAGAATAACAAGAACAAATAAAAATATGAACGTCAGGTTGATCTTGATCGGAAATATGGTTTATCAGTCATATTTAGTTCAAACACCAGTAGCCGCAAAGGCAGCTATCCTTTATTATAAATATTTAATATTTTCCCATATTAAAAACTGAATAACAAACTCAACAATAGTAAACAAAAAGATATTTGCACATTTTTTTTTATAAGCTTAATATCTTGTTTTAATGTTTGCATGTAGCTTCCCCGTCATGAATTTGAGAAAAGGTATCGTCACCCGACCATTATACACTTTTTAGGCTACAGGTGTATAATATAACAATTTACATGCTAATGATAGAAAGAACTTTTCTTTGGCTTTCTTTTGGTATATAATTCAATGTATTTCATTAAACCTTAGTTGATCTATTGTGATTTTTCCTTCCCCATCCCTCTTCATTGTCATGCGAAAAGAGGGTACTGTGATACGCAAGGCGCAGATGGTTTTCAGGCTCTGAAACTTATCTCCTAGGTACCGCGTGAGGGCACTCCCTCTGAAATCATCCGTTTAGGTGTACTCTACCCATACACAAACTTTGGTGCTTTCATCCGGTCTGCAATGATATGGCGAAAATCTGACGCTAAGACACCTGACTTAAAGTTAGTTTAGACTTGTTTGAGTGTCCGAACTTTTTAGAATTTGGAGGTCTTGGCATGTTTCCCCGTTAATATACCTGTATATATAATATATCAACTGATAGAAGGCTTTCCTGAACGTCTTGTTTGAAGTTCTGTTGGAAGACGTCTATCTGTAAGCCGCAATGATACCGGAGCGTGTAATTAAAAGTTTGCATATTATGTGTCTGTATGTTAACTCAGACAAGATTTTTTTTTCGTACAAATATTTCACGTTTTAAATTAAACGATTAGATTTCACGATTAAATCTGCTCGCATCACAGGATCATGCAAAGTGACCATGACGCGTGACCTTCGAACAAGGAGGCGGGGCATGTGGGACAAATCAGTTATATATAACCCAATGGAATGTTATGCAAGCCGTGAGGTTTGCGAGGCTTATGTCACACGGCATGCGAGCCGTTTAGGCGAGCCTGCCATGATTGACACAAGCCAAGCACATCTATAACCAATACGGGACCGTGAGTCTGCAATAAACACTGTCTGTCTATCTATCGATAAAAAAACTTCCTATGAAGCTTCGTACCTCCCCTTTTTATGAAAGTGTCCATGATGTTGTAGGGCCGTGATAATTCTCCATTTGACAGGACCAATCATTCGCCTCAGAACATACTGATAAATGCCGACTTTATGAATGTCTGTATGGATAAAGGTTGGTCAAGGCAGGGCGATACAAGGTAACGTTTATGACCTCCATTTATAAATTGGTGTTACGGAACCTAATATAAACAGATCACGTATGCGTGATGAACACAAATTTTGTCAAGGAGATAAAAAAAAAAAGATTCTGTAACACTAGGCAGCGTGGAATGTCTAGGGGAATGAAGTCAGTGTGTTTTTTGTTGTTAACAAATAACTAAAATTTATTCTTAAAACATCCCTAACATTACAATACACTATTCAATACAATTATACAGCATAACAGCGGTACAACAACAAATCAATACAGTCACACAGTAAAATAAACAAAGTGCACAGTACCTGAATACCACCACTGTCACAACGATAAGTCCTTTAAAATGTATATGCCGGCGAACAGTTCAAACGAATTATCTCGGAGAATAACAGTCCAATGTAAAGCTCTTGTAAAAATCCAGAAAGTAAACTTGAGACAGGCAGCATTAAATTGTATAAAGTTAGTAATAGTAGAATCCTTGAAATTACTGGATAATTGGAAGGTCCCACAAACTGACATAAACCGATTTTAGCAGCCTGCCCCCCCCCTTTCTGCACCTGGTGACCTCTTTTCAGGTTTCTTTTTCACATAAATGTTATCACCCACTGCGCAAAATCGGGCTTGAAAAGAGTTTGTTTTGACTTTAAACGACTTTGAGGAAGGTTGATGTGACCAGACTAATCAGTGAGTGGTATCGCATTGTGCACCGGATATACCCTGCATGTTAGTAAGTATAGACTTTGAAAAGACTTTCGATTCCTGAGAAATGCGCTTCATTATAACCGTTTTGGACTAATTTTAATTTGGATTATCATTTATAAAATAAATTCGAATATTGTATATCAATAAAAAAGCTGTACCTTTAATCATGGTGTTAGATCTGGATATTTTAAAGTGGAAAGAGGTGTGCTTCAAGGATATTCTCTATCTCCATATTTATTTGTATTAGCGGGAGAGGTTTTTTAACAAGTATTTATTATTCAAAAACAATTTCATCCATACATATATAAGTACAAGAGACAAAAATACAAAAACAGAAAATACAGAAACACATGACATACCAGAGAAATAAATACAAAAATGAGGGTCTAGAATTTATACACATTCCGGCAATTCAAGTAGTTCTCCCTAAAATTTGTCTATTTTAAGCAGATATATAATATTTAGATTAGACCCATATATATTCACCAATGTCATTTGTAATTCTTCTATCGTAATGTCTAGTATTAAAAATTGCCCCTTTTCTTAATAGTGTCATGTATTTCGAAATTGACAGCATTTTTTTAATAGAATACAAACTCCTTTTGAATTATTAGTTCCATGTAAATATTGGACCATTCGATTCTGCCTTCCATTTTTCTTCATCCTTTATTGTGCTGTCTGTTGCCTTGCTCAAATGTAGCCAATGAAAAATTTTTCTTCTTTTGAAATTATCACCAAGCCCCCGTACATTCAATGAAACTATCTGAGACATATACTAGTATATTAATAGAATCTAGAGTATTAATTGAATATATAGCTGCATACACATAACAAACAGTAAAAATTGTGCATTTGTGCGTGTGTGTAAGGACATAAATACCAAAACGCGTCCTGTTTATGTACACGGGTATATAATGACACAGGAGTACATAAAGCGTCCTGTTTATGCACACGGGTATATAATGACACAGGAGTACAAAAAGCGTCCTCTTTATGCACACGGGAATATAATGACACAGGAGTACAAAAAGCGTCCTCTTTATGCACACGGGTATATAATGACACAGGAGTACAAAAAGCGTCCTCTTTATGCACACGGGTATATAATGACACAGAAGGACAAAAAGCGTCTTCTTTATGCACACGGGTATATCATGACACAGGAGGACAAAAAGCGTCCTGTTTATGCACACGGGTATATAATGACACAGGAGGACAAAAAGCGTCCTCTTTATGCACACGGGTATATAATGACACAGGAGTACAAAAAAACGTCCTGTTTATGTACACGGGTATATAATGACACAGGAGTACAAAAAGCGTCCTGTTTATGTACACGGGTATATAATGACACAGGAGGACAAAAAGCGTCCTGTTTATGCACACGGGTATATAATGACACAGGAGTACAAAAAGCGTCCTGTTTATGCACACGGGTATATAATGACACAGGAGTACAAAAAGCGTCCTGTTTATGCACACGGGTATATAATGACACAGGAGTACAAAAAGCGTCCTGTTTATGCACACGGGTATATAATGACACAGGAGTACGAAAAGCGTCCTGTTTATGCACACGGGTATATAATGACACAGGAGTACAAAAAGCGTCCTGTTTATGCACACGGGTATATAATGACACAGGAGTACAAAAAGCGTCCTGTTTATGCACACGGGTATATAATGACACAGGAGTACAAAAAGCGTCCTGTTTATGCACACGGGTATATAATGACACAGGAGTACAAAAAGCGTCCTGTTTATGCACACGGGTATATAATGACATAGGAGTACAAAAAGCGTCCTGTTTATGCACACGGGTATATAATGACACAGGAGTACAAAAAGCGTCCTGTTTATGTACACGGGTATATAATGACACAGGAGTACAAAGCGTCCTGTTTATGAACACGGGTATATAATGACACAGGAGTACAAAGCGTCCTGTTTATATATAATGACACAGGAGGACAAAAAGCGTCCTGTTTATGTACACGGGTATATAATGACACAGGAGGACAAAAAGCGTCCTGTTTATGCACACGGGTATATAATGACACAGGAGGACAAAAAGCGTCCTGTTCATGCACACGGGTATATAATGACACAGGAGTACAAAGCGTCCTGTTTATGCACACGGTTATATAATGACACAGGAGGACAAAAAGCGTCCTGTTTATGTACACGGGTATATAATGACACAGGAGGACAAAAAGCGTCCTGTTTATGCACACGGGTATATAATGACACAGGAGGACAAAAAGCGTCCTCTTTATGCACACGGGTATATAATGACACAGGAGGACAAAAAACGTCCTGTTTATGTACACGGGTATATAATGACACAGGAGGACAAAAAGCGTCCTGTTTATGTACACGGGTATATAATGACACAGGAGTACAAAAAGCGTCCTGTTTATGTACACGGGTATATAATGACACAGGAGTACAAAAAGCGTCCTGTTTATTAACACGGGTATATAATGACACAGGAGTACAAAAAGCGTCCTGTTTATGTACACGGGTATATAATGACACAGGAGTACAAAAAGCGTCCTGTTTAGGAACACGGGTATATAATGACACAGGAGTACAAAAAGCGTCCTGTTTATGTACACGGGTATATAATGACACAGGAGTACAAAAAGCGTCCTGTTTATGTACACGGGTATATAATGACACAGGAGTACAAAAAACGTCCTGTTTATGTACACGGGTATATAATGACACAGGAGTACAAAAAACGTCCTGCTTATATACACGGGTATAAAATGACACAGGAGTACAAAAAGCGTCCTGTTTATGTACACGGGTATATAATGACACAGGAGTACAAAGCGTCCTGTTTATTAACACGGGTATATAATGACACAGGAGTACAAAGCGTCCTGTTTATGCACACGGGTATATAATGACACAGGAGTACAAAAAGCGTCCTGTTTATGTACACGGGTATATAATGACACAGGAGTCCAAAAAGCGTCCTGTTTATGTACACGGGTATATAATGACACAGGAGAGTACAAAAAGCGTCCTGTTTATATACACGGGTATATAATGACACTTTTTTTAAATCGTTTATACTATCTTATTGTATGTTGATCTTTTAGAGATGTTAGACTTGCACATTATTTTTGACAGAGATAATATGAAATTTCAAAATCTTCTCAAACGAAGGCTCCTATACCCCTGAGTTCAAGATCTGGTCTGCTGTGCCATTAAATGAATAGGTATGCAATTGAATGGATATGGAATCAGCGCATTACTTCCTCAATACTTTGAGATGGCCTTACCCTTCATCCAAGCAAGGCCACACGAGGTCGATATTTAAGTGGGTTCCCCTTGACGTGTGTCGTGTCGCCGGAAACATACGACAATGAATGGAGGCGACCCGCCCGGCCGCTCCAGTTTCTCGTTATCACAGTTGATGTATTAGTTGATGGAGGAAGGAGACAGACAGGCCGCCCGTTGAAGCCTGCTCACTATTACCATTCATCGCTGAAGGATGATTCTTCTTCATCCTCTCCACCTGATTTCTTCTGATAGAGTTCATTCAACATACACCGTCTTTATATAGCAACCTAATTCGAAAGAAGTGTCAGGACCACAAGCTTGACAAATGCTGAATAGTTTGGTCGGTTGGTCTGGATAAGTGAGAGCAGTGAGAGACGCTGATGTAAAAAGTATTTCTAGTGTATTCCAATGTCTTAATTTAAATTACATAATATAACTTTCAGATAAACGTAAGTTCAATGCAGATATTAGATTGAATGCATAAGCGAATAACAAAAATTGAATTTTGTATTAAAGGCACATTTCAAATCATACCTTATGTAATAATAGTAAATAGGTTGAGAAACGTTTTCAAACTGAGAGATGCATTTAAAAATGTATGTTTCTATGGAAATCATAATTATATCCCTGTCCAGTTATAAAACAAAATGCATCAGAAGCAGATCCCGAAGAGGGGGGGGGATTGGTCCGGAATCCCCCTCCTTTTCAGCCGCCGCAACCTTTTTTAAGGGTCTCAGACCAATATTTGCGGACTAGAACCCCCTTTACCGGATATGGAGACCCTCTTTATAGTTTTTTTTTCATCGGTCCTAGGGTTTGCAGATCGAAGGTAATAAATAAACTTATTAAACGCTCAAGTATAAATGATCAAACGTTCTGGAAAACAGCTGTTATTTATTATTAAAATAATATGCTTTTTTTTACCTATGTACGACCTTCATAGTGAAACAATATGAGCGAAACTGCCATTTACCACACAGGTTGTATTCCCCCCCCCCCCCCCCTGTGTCACGACGAGGCCCGATATTTACAACTTAGGCGAGATTTCACTTAATTGGAGGGGGGTTATGTGAGCATAATTTGGGTCCATTGAAATCAGTATGGCACCTTTACGGATATTGTTACGGAACCTAATATCAACAGATCACGTACGCGTGATGAACATAAATTTTGTAATGAAGATAAAAAAATCAGATTCTGTAACACTAGGCAGCGTGAAATGTCTAGGGGAATGAATAAAGAAGTCAGTGTTTTTTTGTTAACAAATAACCATAATTTATTCCTAAAACAATCCTAACATTACAATACACTAAATCAATACATTTTCACAGTATAACAACAGTACAACAGCAAATCAATACAAGTATATAAATAAAATGTACAGTGCCTGTATACCACCACTGTCACAGCGATAACAAGTCCTTTATAACATACAACCCAGATGAGCAGTTCACATAAATCTTCTCAGAGAATAACAGTCCAGTTCATTCACAAAATCAATCCGTTGTAATCCCAAAGTGAAGTTCTTGTTATAATCCCGAAAGCAAACTGAAGACCATAAAAGATCCGTCACAATTTAGAAGAAAATCTATAATTGCCGCACTTATCGGAAAAGGTCCACAACTGACTTACACGCTTCTGTGTCCGCTGGAATATTTCTCTCCACTCCTGTTTGGCTCTAAAACACAGCCCCTTATTTAAAACTTTCACCTCAACTTTCCATTTCTAGAACAATCCTAAGAACCTAACATAATACACAGTACAAACGCGTTACAGGAAACATCTAGAACAACATCGCTGTGTTTATACAGATCAGGGTTCACACGTGGGCCGGCCCGGCTCGGCCAGGCGAGAAAGCCCCAGACTAGCATGACCGCTGTTTACACGTGAGACCCCACGCGTTTGGCCGGGCTATGCCGTCATAGCAACTGACAACGCTAGCGCTGAACAAACACACTGCTGCACACAGTAAAAGAGACATCTATAACAATATTCATCTTTATTCGTGGCAAATGGTACAGTTGTTTGTTTTGCATATAATATTAGAGGGACATGCAAAACAAAAGATTCTGTGATTTTTTTTTGTAGACTGTATTATGAAGGCATACATACGAACGGACAAAGCTGTCAAATGCATGGAAAATTGACTGGTCTCTCAAAAATATTTATATAAGAATATAGCGGGGGTCAAAAATCATTACAGACAGCTGAATCATACCTGAAGCCCCCCCCCCTTCACCGTGACTTTCATGCAGTCTTTACATATCTTGTCAAAGGTTATCTAACTTAAGACTTCCATATGTGGCCGACAACTTTCACAGACTTAGGATGTATATTTTTATATTTTACTTCCCTGGTCGTGATTTGTTTGCTCCGTCTATATCAGCATTTTCACCCTTTTATTTACCGATGCATGGCCTTCATAATGAAACAATAAAAACGAAACTGCCGTTATCCACACTTTTTTTCTTATTTCCCCCTTGTGTCACGACGAGGCCCGATATATACAACTTAGACGAGAATTTATTTAGTTTTAGGGGGAATAGGTGAACATAATTTGAGTCAAATTTAATCAAAATGGCACCTTAACGGAAATTCATCTTTGTTCCATGGCACATGTAACAGTTGTATGTGTTTGCATATACTATGTAAAGTCATATCACAATTATTGCAACATTCTTAGATTTACTGCTGCTAGCTTCCACCAGGATCATATAGCCATCAGTATCATATTAATATGGATTATTCGTCTGCTATGTGATCGCCAACTATTTCGACTTGACCTTGCAAGCTCAACTTATTTCTCCACCTTCCTGTAGCTAAATCAGAAAAGACTTTTAGTTTAGATTTTATATTAAAATTAGGAAGGTGACCCAATATAATAATTATATTACATACATATATATTACATTATATAAACATACATATGTAGTCAATAGCAACATGACAACGATGTGAATGAACACACGCTTCTGAAGTCAAATATTAAAAATATTTCAGGAATACCTGAAACCTTCTACCGAATATCCATTTTATATATAAACGATGATGACAATGCGTTAAAGATTTATGAAATGTCCCTCCGAAAAAAAAATTGCCGCTGAAGTTAAAAAAGTCTTTCTGAAAAATTGAAATTAAAAAAAATGCATGGGCGCAAATTAGCAACATATAGATGTATTCCCATGTGTTCACCGAAAACACGAAGGTTAAATGCAATAAACCGTGTAATATTTAGCTGAAACATTATAGGAATACGTAACATAATAAGTAATGTCAAATTTTGTTCTGTGAGATGGTATCGCAAATTTAGGGATTTACTTGTATCTAAGAGACTTACAGGTACACTGCAGACAACAAAATGATAAACCATGAACAGTCTATGGCTAAAAAATCGCTAATTAATTACTCATATGCATTTAATGATCCATCAATTAATGCAGCCTAAGCTACATTTCCAAGGAAAATAAACAACAACAACAAAAAAAAAAGATCATGACCTTGAACTGTAGTAGGTACCTATATATATAAATAGTCATATGGGGAAGGGGGCTCTAATTACAAGAAAGTTGGCTATCGGTTAGGACACGGATATCGAGAATATCTCAGTTAAGCTCATGTTTCGTTAAAGTTAACTATATAGATTAACGTAAAGCCAAGGCTGTAGGTGGCATGCATCAGGAAAAAAAGGTTATTATGGAATTTCACCGAACACATTCTTTTTCTCATTGCTATAAGAAATTATATAAGAGACTTGAAATGTATTGTGTACACTATTCCATAGTGTCACCAAACTCATGTCAGTTATACAATCTTATTTTAATATACAAGGTCTGGTTTGTAATAATATTTTTTTCAGCATTCCTCTTTGTTTGTACTTCAAGTTCTGTATCTGAATAGGAAGTCTGCTTATTAGGTTGTTAAACATGTGTTCAGTATATTTACAGTTTTTATTTCAAATGGGAGAACAGCTTCATTTAAAATGTAGGTTATTATGACTAAAACAATACCAAAATTGATTTCTCTGGGTCATAATTCCCCAGAATTCATGTGTTGGATTACCCCCTATGTCAAATGTAAAGGTAATTATGGCATTATTACTATTTTCGCATTATTTTTGCGGCCATTGTGTTTTATGCTAATTAGCAAAAATTGCCCAAGGCTGACTGCGGGCCAACCAACATATTTTTCACACCTGTTATGGTGTCAAACAAAATCCACAAAGAAAAAAAACTTAAGACCATAAAACAAGGTAAGAAAAAAATGACTTTTTGCTGCCGGATTAATATTATGTATAAAAAAGCTGGGGAAATGCACGAGAATACAATATGTTACCTTAGTGTAATACCCACAGTGATGTGATTATTGAAAACACAGAAGAGAAAGTATCAATCACCGAACTACTGCACAAATCGAATTAACACTCTCTGCCTTGTATATATAGAATTGTGTATAACATATATCTTAAATGGAAATTTCATGTTTACTGGTTCTCCAGGTTCCCATTATAATGAATAACAGCTTCGACACTGCAAGATGTTCCCTGTTTTTCAATCTAGCTAAATAAAATTGCGTTAAAAATAACTTGATCAACGTTATCGTTATTACGCCCGCCGGGGAGCTCAGTTATGTTTTTTTTTCCGAACCGTGTTTGTAGTGAGGTCCGAAAAAATTACCGGGTCAAGGGCCAGGGTAGACTCCAAGGGGTAGTTCAGGCAAATCACCAAACCTTTATATTACGACTCTAAGATAACTGTGAAAGATGTAAGTTTTTTACCATCCATTTTCTCATACTATAGCCTATCTTCACTAAACCGGGGGACGGGGGAGACATACATGACATGTAGTGAAATCAAAACGCTTGATTCAATACGGGAGGAGAGAAATAGTGGTCACCTTCGTTCTGTTTCTTCCTTCTGTCTTACCGGAATCAATTAATCACGCTCTATGGTTCTCTTTCGCACTCTAGGCAAATAACAAAAAAAATATCACAGTAATAAAGCCAAACTACTGCAAAATATAAAAAAAAAACAAATAGAAGAATGTCACAAAGTGCCTTAGTGACTGTACACCTTTTCAGGTTTTTTTTTGACACAGTGTGGCATGCGTGATATCAAACAGCCTTTCAGACCCCCAACTCCTTGTTTTTGTTTCCTTAAGCAATACCTGGGGAATTCCCTTTTAGAATTCATTCAGGCAGAACCTTCATTTAGTGAGTGTTCTGTTCTGGTCCCTATTGTAAAGCCTTGTGAATAGGCCCGTCTTGTTACAGTAACTTTCAAAAGACCACAATAAGCTGTCAATACTGGTTATTGGGTAGGAAATTTGTGGAGGCAAACCTTGACCAATGATAATTCAGTTGGCCAGAGATCCCCAGAGGAGAGAGACCTGTGATACCGAGCTGGACAATGACTAAAAGCCTATATGGCAGGAGGTCTCTCTAAAACTGATGATAAGCCAACTCTGAGAACACTGAAACTAGATGAATATAGAGGTACCTCATGAAGTCTTAATATTATTTGTTATTTGCCTGAGACGACCCTTCTTCCCAGTGCAGCCCAGGATGGTTTGGTGCTGTGTGTGTGAACACGTGGGCACAACTATATTGTGGTTCCTGATGGTATGGCATAACTGGCAGGATACACATGGTGAGTCTCCACTAATAAGTTCTTTCACCAAACCAGTAGAGAGCATTTATTGTGGTCTGCAGAGTAAAGATTGTGAAGTTTTAGTATAACCTGTGTAAAGCAAATCCAGATGTTATTGTAATTGTTGAGCCCATAATCCAAGGGGAATCCATTGAAGTATAACTTGTGTAAAGCAAAACCAGATGTTATTGTAACTGTTGAGCCCATAATCCAAGGGGAATCCATTGAGTATTTTTATATAAATCTCCTGGAAACTGTTTTATATTTAGTACATTTTTTGTCCATTCTAACAAAGAGGCATAACATTTCTCCTTCTCTAGAGCTGTATTTCATTGTTTCCCTTCATTCTAGTAAAAGAACGCATTTCATTGTTTTATAGGTATGAGTCTTAGTACATGTGCCCCTTAGAGAGCTGCCACTAGAGCGCAAAAATCCTCCCCAACTTGGTGACAGATCTGAGGAATGTCTCTGCTGATGTCCGGACATTGTGGACAATTATTAACACTCTCACGTTTCTAGCTAAACTTGGACTATATGCCACTCAGCATTTATATATATATCCTTCTTGTATATAGTTAATAAATTTATTGTTATATTCTCCAAGACGTTTGGTATCAATGCATGTGTATGTGTCTAGTCATGTGTCCATGCTGAAAAAATTCTGGGCAAGGTCCGACCCAGTCTGACCTTGACATTGGCGAGCGTGCCAGGATGGACATTTTATGTTTACCATATGCATGCTTGGAAATATCTATAAATATATCTTGCAGAGACATCTATCCAGAATATTTGTTCTTAGGTACAGGGTTTTGGCCGTTTCCTTCAGTTAAGGGATCAGGGAGAACGCATGTTGTGATGCGTTAAGTCTTTCAACGGAAAGGGCTCAACTCATAATGATTAATGCAGCTACGGCTGGAATATAGCTGAACTCTGCTATGGCAGTAGGCTATATTTTTTTTGTTGAAGGTCAATTTCTAGTCCAGCGGAAGTTGTCAGTTTCTTTGTGACTTTGATTTAGTGTAGGTCGATGCTACGGCATCTTTCTTTTGTGCTACGGCAACTGAGGTATATGCTACGGCATTTGTCGGATACTATGGTATCTTTTTCCTCCGTAGAGTTTGACGTATTTGTTCGTATGGTAGGTGTTTAGTAAGCTTAGGGGATTGAGAAGCTGTAAACCTAAACACATTCTCTGTTTCGGAGTTATGTTGATGACTACTTGGTAGTTGATTTCCTTGCGTTCGGCCAGCGTATTGGAAACTTATCAAGATGGAAGATCTTGAAAAACTGCTCCATGTTGGAGAGAAGTTAGGCTATTCTGGAAAAGATCTCCAGACTTTTATTGATCGAGAACTTTCACGTTTAAATGAGAAACGTGAAAGTGACATTGCTCGTGAAGATAGAGCTATACAACGGGCTGCATTAGCTAAAGA